>OZ026807.1:17535845-17864181 GCA_964023185.1 Macaria liturata | reverse complement strand
GAACACTGTTTATCTTTTAAAATCGAGGGTAGGAAAAAAAATGTTACAAACTGGGTGAGGGTACACCCGTGCCATGTCGGTTAGTCCCTTCCTGTGTCTTCATTTTAGTACAGTAAAAATATACCTATATTAGTGAATGATAAAGAAAATAAATTATTGAATATTAATAGCACTGATACTTTAAAATACTTTTGGATTAAACTCGTACAATTTGAATATTTATGTAATCTGCTAATTTCATTCATAATTATTGAAATAAAGACTAGGTAGCTATAACATAGTCTTATATTAATGGCTTTGTAGGGTAAGTACATCAAATCCAACAACTTCTTGGATCTGGCGACAAACAAGGAAGTTCTGGTTAAGTTAAAATACTCGTACTTAGTTTTAACGATTTTCTATTTATAACACGGTTTAATCTTTTTATGACAAAATGTACAATATTACAATCTTCTATACTGATACACCAGTAGTTTTGGTGTCGACTTCCCGATTCTGCATATCAAGGGTCGGTCATAAACGCTTTCCCAGCGATGGTACAAAAACCATCATAACTCAAACGCGCTGCGCAGTGATTTGCTATGAGGATATTAGTAGGATTTTTCTCTATGCAGGAAAATGTTTCGACGAAATTCGTAATATTTTTGTTACGATCAACAGTTCATACTAGTAGTCATCATGTAACTATATTTTAATAGCACTACGTTAAATTTTAAATGACGGCAACTACTTAATTCGTTAATTTCACTATGTGAGGAAAGCATCTATTTTTTTTTAAAATAAGGTTGAACCCCTACCTCACTCCATGACCAGTTCCACTTTCTCCAAGTTTCGGATTTTTCCCCAGGTCCTTGGAGACATACCTACCTATACGATGACAATATGACACATGCACCCCACGAAACTCCTTCAGTCAGTGTATAGATGAATGAATGGTCAAAAATCCTATAAAAATAGGATTTTTGATTTTTCATTGAATCCAGAACTGTTTTATGTTTGATTAATATGATCCTTGTATCATGCAATGTGAAGATAGAGATAAAATATTAAAAAATATTATATTCTTACTTACTAAAAGTAGTAGGTACTTTTGAAAGTACGTGTCATATCAACCATTGCAGTGTGTGTATGTATGTATGTGTGTATGTATGTAACGAACTAGAACTCAGGTACGTCTGAGGTCTAGTCGGTGTCAAGTGACATTTTGCGAGGGTGACGCGATGTCTCATGTAGCAGTTCAAGTAGAAGAAAAAACATTGTAACAAACAACCTGTTATTGTAATTCACTATCTACGCGCTTGCCTAGAATAAACCGGTTTACTCTCGATTTGAAGACCGACAAATTACAGTTTAAAGGGATTAGAGATTCGAGCAAGGCGTTTTTTTTTTTACTTGAAATAGGCTCACGCTTGGCTACAACTTGCCTGATGTTAAGCAACGTTATAATCTACGATCTTGCGCGCTTGCCTAGAAGAAACCGGTTTACTCTCGACTATTCGCGTTACAAAATCTCAGGCAACACAAAAGAACTTAATTCAAATACCTAAAAACACATGCTTTGCAAGTGAATTGAAAATAAAACATGCTGGCCTGAATACAACACCTGAGTAAATAAATTTATTGATTGAAGAATGAAAGCAAACAAATTCACAATAAATACAAAAAAAAGACATTGCCCTGTTGAATACAGTTATTACGTCTACAATAAATTATTATTAAACCAGACAGACACCAAAGTAAGATAGTAAGCTTAATAAGCTCTACGGTTAAAGCTTTCAAGCTTCCTATTGTCTTTGTCATTCGAGTTGGATCTAGTCGTCAGTCTTTAGGAAGGTTTTGTCCTTAGATTTGACGTCACCTTTTGTTTATAAGGTTTTGGTGGAATAGAGAATCAAAATAGATAGTGGAATGTTAAATGACTGTGGTTATTATAATCAATTATGTAGGGTGGTGGAGATCCATTAAACTACTGGAAATAGATTTGTTATTGAGTTATGTAACGTAATAATGTAAAATGTGTATTTACCTAAATTGTATAATAATGCTTCACGTAAAAAAAGATTAACACATGACAGTAATGAACACTTGAATTTAGATTTGTATCAATTTCATTCAACCATGAAAAAAAGCTAAGTTGTAGGTTTTAAGCATATTATAAGCAACCAATCACAATCAAAATACCAGACTGACTAAAATACCAACTCATAATAATACACTCGTAAACGCTTATACGTAAAATAACACGTTTTATATATTCGTTTTAATTTATTGCGTCCGTTTATTATATTTACATTTCCAATCATTAAGAACTATCAAACTTAATATGTTTTTGATTTATTCTGTCCGAATAAAAACGCCATAAGTATACCCTGGCATATTATATTACTCCAAGAGTATACCGTTAAACAAAACATCAACTACCTAGGTTACTCACATAAACACTTATAATAAAATCTGCCTGCAACATTCGCCCCTTTAGTTCGCTAGCCCTTTTTAATTCATAGCGGGCAGTACGTGGCGGGAAGTTAGGGATAGGTCGGGAAGTAACCCTGCCTGTGGATGAAATTGGAACTAAATGTGTGACTCGACCCGATGAAGAAGCTCTATATGCTTGCAAAACCCGTCGCATATTTAATTATTTAAATAAATAATTAAATAATACATCTTCAATATGCGACGGCTTGTGTTCTTTTGTTATTGGTGTACAATAAAGCATTTTTGATTAATTGATTATTTTTATTTACTTTACGAAAACGATAGTAACCAATTACGAATTATCTATTATGTGTGTGTATGTATGTGTGTTTATACATATATTTGAAGTTTTATAAAGAGATAGTTTAGTTTTAGTTTTAAAAGTTTATTTATTTTATTAGGTACCTACCTAAAGTGATTTTTCTCGCTCAAACGACTGAACAGTTTTGAAATAAATTGGTATACTTACAGTTAAATACTTTCTTATCCAGTAATAACTCAAATAAAACCGCGGGACATCGCTAGTAGTATGAAGAGGTAAAGAAGATAAAGAAGAAGAAGTTAATACAAGGATTAATGCGTAGAAGGTGCTGCCACCACTGGCATGTAAAGTTCCTTTGCCTGGGCAGTGCTTAGGCGGGAATAGGTACTTAGGTGCTAGTGGTAAGGGTTGAAATGGACTGCGACCGTAGAAAATGTAAGAAGTTAAATGTAACTGTTAATATAGTGGACTAGCAGTGCCCTCTGGTTTTACTCACTTTAATCAAAGATCAAAACAAAACTTGTATGTTTCTTCTCTTCTTCTTGTGCCTCTCCTTAATGGAGGTTGGCCGTCAGCTCAGCGAACTTTTCTTCCATATCTTGCATGTTTTTTGTTAAATCTATCTAAATATCAAATTTGATACTAATCGGTTCACCTGTTTGAGCGTGAAGAAGTTAGAAATTTACAAACAAACTTTTGCGTTTATAATATTAATGGCAAGTAGGATATGGGATGGAAATGTAGGCATAACGAATCTAAACAATTGTTTTGCACATGGTATTATAGCAAAAGTCTCGAATTGACCAGTTGTTGTGTTATGCCTGTAAATAAACCTGTAGTTCTGTAACTAAATAATTTTCTTTCTTTATGTAACTCCCGAAAATAAACACCTATCTTAGGACTTCCCACGACTTCACTTGTTTAATCTCTTACTGTAAGTAAGTACCAATTATTCTAAGACGTCACAGTATATAGATACTTTTCTTTTACCTAGCGTTTGTAGGTTAATAGTGTTTATTAAATCTAGCGCAACCGACTTCAAAAGAGCGAGTGTGGCTCAGCGGTACCAGTGTCGTCTCTTCATCCAGACGCACCCTGGTTCGAATCAAGCCAATGACTTGTGATTTCAAGTTATGTTTGGATTTGCACTAGCTTAATGGGGAAGGAAAACATCGTGAGGAATTAATTCTGCGGGAAGTAACGACTCTCAGTCATGAGGAAATACGACTCAATAGAAGAACCGTCTTCAAACACGGAAGAGGTTTTCAACACAGCTCAATGTTGTTTAAGTTTTAAAATTTTCCGTTTTCCTAAAAGATTTTCTCAATTCTACTCATTATTGTTGTTTTTTTTTAATTTTAGTCTACTGTGTGACTGTCTCGTTGCTGTGTAACTTAGTGGGAGTGAAAAAGTCGAAGCTATTTTTAAGTTAACGTCGGTAATAAGGAGGGGAAGCGCCAGACTGGTACCAAACTTAGAACACATTGTCTGTGGCGCTTTGTATTGAGTTTTTTTTTATTTGTATGTATTTTTATCTTTCTTCTTCCTCTTTCTTATCGTATGAGTTTTTTCCGGTTTATTTAAGCAAGCTAGATCGTAGATTACAACGTTGCTTAACATCAGGTGAGTTGTGGTCAAACGTAAGTCTATCAGATGTAAAAAAATAGTTGATGTAGTGCTTTGAGAGTTTTTGAATTGACTTAGAGGCCTTTGATTATGGCTTAACGATGTCTGTAGGTTTAAATGCTTTAAATAAATACTGGAACCAAAAATTTAAGATGTCATGCGACACATGGAATCGCCAAAAAGAAATGCATTTCTATCCGATTTCTCTTAGAAAGAGGAGAATATCTTTTGACCTATACTCATGTATGTGTTGATCTCAGAATTTGACTTTGTTGGCTTCCAACCAGTGTGCCCAGTATTGTGAGTGTAGGAGACTCGACCCTCAGTATTGAGGGTTGCGACTAAAAGAGAGGCAGAAAAAGTAATTAAAGTGACCAACGTAAAAATTAACAAATTTATTTATTCCAAGAATTGAAAACCCTCTTCCTTTTTGAATTCGGTTAAAAATAGGATATAAGAGTGTAAAATGATTTCGATTCCCTTACTAACACAAGATTCTTTAAGATATTGAATCAGGCGTTACTTTGCGGAAATCCAATGTAAATGAAACTCTGGAAAAATATATTATATAATATTGTGTTATGCGGGTTCGATTTCCGCATAACACAAGTAATTATGAATATTAAAATTTGTAATTACTTGTGTTGAGTCTGGTCGTTTGTATGTATAATAAGTATGTATTTACAAAAGAAAAGTATATATGTATTATATCCGTTATCTAGTACCCATGATACAAGCGAAAGCTTAGTATGGAGCTAGATGGCGCTGTGTGATATGTCCTGAAATATTTATTATTATTTATTTATTATTAGTGTTTTTCCGCTGCGACTGATCCTCCTAACCAAAGTGGCCTCCGTGGCTCTTAAGATCTTATATGTGGAGGCCACTTTGGTTAGGAGGTGAGGTGTGGCGATGGTATATGCTGGAACACACCTAAAAACCATTAAGTTTGTAGTTTGAAGTCAGAGGGAGCAGTCACAGCGGAAAAACACTATATAATTTCTTCAGAGTTTCATTTACAAGATTCTTTGTAATCTCAAAATTTCGTTCTAGTTATGGATAATACTTGAAAGAAATGTTGGAAATCTTTCAAAGGTTTTTTTCGTGGCATTAAAAATAATTTCTTTTGGGAGAGTGTAATTAATTATTCTAACATCGAACCGTTTTTAAGAAAATCAGACGATGAGCGTTGAGTTACAAAAATATAGAATAGTCATTTATTAAAATACTTTCGGTTTTGAAAGTTTTAGATACATAAGTACGTAAATTAAAAAAAAAAAATGAACAATTTAACAGGACCATAAAGATTAACAAGAATAGAGTTGAAGAGACCATGGCTTGCGCTTCTTCTTCTTATCGAATGAGAGTGTCCAACTCTGGTGTCGAGAATTTATCAAGCCGCCCTAAGGGCCTCTGACATGGCTTTACGACTTTTACCTACAATTTAACATGTCATCCGACCCTCGGCAGTGCTCAAAATGGTATGCTACTTTTCGGTCACCCATCCAAGAACTGACCGCGGCGACCTTTGCTTAGCTTTGGCAATCGTATGCGATTTCCTCCGCTAGCTGAACAACGGACGCTTCATGGCTTGCGCTGACAAAAGTTTTAAATCTTGTGAAAAACCAGATTTCCCACATGGCAATCTTTAATCATATGCATTATGCATAAATAAAAGCTATTAATTTGTGTATTTTATCTACTTACTTTATTTTACTCCTCTATCTTCATTATTTTAAGTCTACGGATAACTACTTAAAAAAATTAATTAATAGTTAAAATAATTTATTATTTAATTTCTAAAGAGTTTTTCAATCAAACATATTACAAAACTGAAAAATGAAACATGTTTTTTATTTTTATCTAACATAATGTACTTTTGCAGATATTTGAAAAAATAAATGTAAGGTAGAAACCAATCTAATGCATATAGATTTTACATACTCTCATATACAATCTACACATATGCCTTCCCTTATTTTGTGCTTAGAAGTAAAACAGGTATTCTAATTAACACCGACGATACAAAATGACTGACACATCTATCTTTTTAATCTTTGCCGGGAAAGGAAAACGTATTCATTTCATCCCAGTACCCCGCCGCGTTCCGCGCCACACGGTCGTTCTGTGTCTTTTAAATTTCGAACGCCGACGCGATCGCGTCTTGTTTATTTCATCTATCAATTAAACTTATTCATCTGTGGTTGGTAATAAAAAATAGACTTGAAAAAAGTTTGCATTACTTTTGACAATTTATTAAGAGTGAAGTTTGACAGCGACATTTATTATAAAACCTTTTTAGTAATTTTACTAAAGAGTTTTTGCTACATTTGTTTTGATTTTTGATTAGTATTTTGTGTGGAGTAATAAACATAAGAGTGGATTGGATTTTACGGTGTCTATGTAAATGGTAAGTGACTGCTTATGAATATGTATAAGGGTACGTATGAAAAGCTCATGTGACACAATTTACAGGTTAGGATGGATTTGCATTTTATTAGTGTTAAACACAGTTTGGTGATATAATAGAGTTTGAATATGAGTTATTTGTCGTTATTTTGAAGAAATAACGTAAGTATTATCTGGGATACATATATATATATATATATATATATATATATATATAATTTTATATTCGTAGTGTAGGTATTTTAATTGTGTATGTTATAATTGTGTTATAGGTACCTATTTCCGCGCTGAATCAATTTTAACATAAAATGTGAATTTTATCAGGCTTGTGACAGTCACTACCTAATAAGAAATGATAGAAAGGGAAGTTATCTTGTTGTGATATTTGACTCATTAATCAATATAATAAACATTTAATCTAAAACAAAAAGATGATTTCATAAAATAATAATACTTTAGAAATTGAAATATACGAGCAAAAAACACAACTTAAAAAAACCATGTCACGATAAAAATTAAACATCAACAACTTAAAAATATCTTTACAAACTAAAATACACAAGTATCAACTCAATTCGTCACATTAAAAAAACCACTTCAAAGCAATTTAAAGAAAAAGAGGGATGAAATTAATTGGTCCCAGTTTTCAAGCATTTTGAAACAGTATCACTACATAGTATACGAGTAAAGCAAAGTCGCTTTCCGCGTCTGTCCATATACCTATGTATATGTATGTATGCTTATATTTTTGAACCTACCCAACGGATTTTGATGCAGTTTTTTTTAATAGATCGAGGCATTCAAATGGAAGGTTTATATGCATAATATTACTACGAATTAAACTACAAAGCCACAGTTAAAAGCTAGTAAAGTATGAAATTTGTCTTAAACCGTTTGAAGCGCCCGTAGCTCAGCGAGCGGAGGTAATCGCATGCGATTACCAATCATTAAATAGTTACCTAAGCAAATGTCGATGCGGTTAGTCCTGGGATGGATGACCGAAAAGTGGCATTCTATTTTGGGCACCGTGGGTCGGATGACACGTTAAATTGTAGGTCCCGGCTGTTTGTCTAGTACGGCAGTTGTTATCCATGTCAGAGGCCCTTTAGGGCGGCTTGATAATTTCTTAACACCAGAGTTGGCCACTCTCATTCGATAAAAAAAAGTCTCAAACCATGTACCAATTACGGACATGATCCCGTTCCGTCCTAAAATAACCTCCTTGGAAACCTTTCATATAATGGGGAAGCATAAAATTAAGTTTGGGAGAGGGTTCCGTCGATGTATCTATTTTTGCATGCCTGATTAACTTGATTTACCTGGAAGGGTGTACTTTTCCTTGACTTCCCTACCCTTTGGTGTAAGATGGAAATGTAAAGGCTTATAAGTAAAAAAGTAAATTAGTTCATATGCGACTGGCTAACTTATAAGCGTATAATTAAATACTTATATTTAAATAAATTATTTTGAAAAAACAAGACAGTTATACTAAAATAGACTGGCGAGAATAATATTCCCCTTACACATATTTTAAACTTGTAACTTTCATCACTAAAAGTTACAAATTACTATTGGGTTTCGAAACACATAAACTTTATTTCATTGTAAATAAGTCCAAATACATTTATTAATATTTCTTTTTTGGACTTACGTACAAAAAAGTATACTACAATTTCATTTCATTCATGTTTGTCTGTTTTATTTGTGACAATTGTCGTAATACTCATTTTGACACATGCCAGTTTTTCTGACTTCACTCTAACTACATATTGTATTTCAAATTGAATCTTGTTATTTCCTCAAGCTATGGATCCCTAAAAAACCGAATTCGTTCAGTAGCACACCTGTTGTCTCAAGACCTCTTTCCCAGACTCCCAGATCGAATCCAAAACCAGTTTGAAAAATAAACAAAAAAACAAGATGGCCGCCGACCCAAGAGATTATTTTGTTTCTCATTTTATAGATGGCAGGTGCTCCTTTTGTAGATTTTACTGGAATAATACCTACAGGCCTTTTTTGAGAATTGGGCGCGAAGCATGAAGTTATAGGTAGAAATGGAGAAAACACTCCTAATACCTACTTGATTCAAATACCTACGCATTGCTATCCCACTCTAAGTGGTGGGAAGTCTCTTTCTAGTGTGGTGTTCGGTATTTTTATATAAATACTCAAAACTCCCGAAACTGGGTAAATTAACCTATTAAGTTTAAAGTTCATCTGTCACCAAATTATTATTTATATGAGTTTCTAGTGTTTCCAGTTTGAAAGGAATTTAATATGAATTGTTTAAGTAAATTATAATAAAAAAACAGAAAATACAAACGGAACATTTAAGTTATGAAGACAATCTATACCAGTAGCAGATTTTTTTTATAAAATGTTAAAACAAATAATAGAAAATCATTACGAAACAATTACTAATGTGTATTTGGCAATTGGAGGATATCAAAAGATTACCATATATTTTGGGAGTTTCCTCATGCGGCAACACTTTATCTATCCGCCATCATAACAATGCCTGTCATTTGAACTGTCATGGCAGAAAAACAACAAACATTCGTCGATTCGCGCTTTTGAACGTAAAAATTAGCTTAAAAAGTATGAAAAATGGTGCAACGATGTATTGTGCGTGGTTGTGGAAGCGAGTGGTATCCAGGAACACACATAAATTATCACACGTAAGTCCTTAAATTGGATTTTTATAAACACTAAGTCTATCGACTGATTTCACTTAAATATCTCGAAAACATTATGATTATTACAGTGATGAAGCCTTTAACTAGTCTAAATTAGCATATATAATGAATTCTAATTGTTGTAACACATATATTTAATGTTTTATCAAAGTTATTAATAAATCTTAAAAATGGAGTACGGTGACCATAAAATATTTTTTGCGGATATCTCACGTAGGTATTATGTATGCCATGTTCACTAAATCACAAAGCACTCATTTGCATATTTGTTATTAGATATAGGTACTCTGTTAGGTAACAAAATAATTGAATCTCTAAAAAAAATATATTTGAAAATAAATTATTATATTGACTCTTTTTAATGTCATAACATGTTGTGCTATTATTATTCCTATTGTAAAACTGTGCTCTGTTTTCAGATTTCCCAAAAACAATGTACAAAGAAGTTTGTGGTTAGCAGTTATACCATTGAAATCCAAGTTTTATGAAAGTGCTCGGATATGCAGCCTACACTTCAAGGCATCTGATTATGACTTACCAAGTAAGAGATTGAAGGCAACGGCTGTACCATACTACATTGAAAATGGGACCGACGAATATAATGTATCATCAATTAGCCAGGTATATATTGATTGAAAGCTTGTGTTACAAAAACGATTTTTATCTCAAAGTTTGCTCAAAGTCAGAATTATCACATATTACACTAGTACCTATAGTTACAAGTGGATTAGATTAAAAAATACTCGTGTTTTGGAGGGCACGCTATACCGCCGGTTCACAGCTTGGTGGTAATATAATTTACCCGACCGGCCACCTACCACCTCAAGTGTAAAATCTGTTGCTAAGCGCCTAACGGCGTGTTTCAACAGCCTTGTTTGAGAGCCAGTTCCATTCCATTTCGGTTATGCTCTACCATGGGCCAGAGTCGCTTGTCTGATCAAATACCCGGCTGTTAAGAGTAAAAAATTGCTTGTCTTACTAAGCATATATAGGCGGGTATATAATTATATTCCATAATTAACTGACCCATCATGTGAGTTATGTTTAAAAGCTGGTCTATTTTTATAAACTGACATCCGAAGTCTCATTTTAGTAAGAAAATTTGCCAAAATATAAAAATTGGATTTCAGGAAAGACAATCACAAGATCCGAGTAAAGCACCATCTAGTATCGTAACGTCGCCTAGTACTTCGTGTTCTGCGAGATTGAAAGCTCCTCAAGCAACCATCGGTGCATCACCTTCATCCTCGAAGGATATGAGTGGAGTTAATGAACATTCCTTTGAAGAAATTGTTAAATCAAGTCCGAAAAGGCAATGCCTGAAATCAATAGAAAATCTCGAGAGTGTTGAGCAGGTAAGTTTGCTCTTAGTAGGGAGAAAAGTGCTTGTGAGTTTACCAAAATTATGTGACAGTCCACTTTTTACAAAATTTTGAAACATAGCATTTAATTTATTATATGTATGATGTGTTGCAATATTAATCCTTTCCTTTGGCTAACACGGCAGTTAATTTTCTTGGGTATACTTAGTCCATCATTTCATTCGACTAATAATAAATGCTCTTTTCAAAAATTATTATTAACACATAATGTATTTTTTTTAGATTTACAACGAGGCAAACATACCAGTCAAAAATGTTGAAGTTGGCGTACAAGCTAAAATAAAAACAACAACAGAAGAAAATCTACGTAAACAAAATAAAGCTCTAAAGCAGAAAGTGGTTCGACAAAATAAATGCATTAAAAATATGGAATCATTAATCGCAGTGGTAAAAAAATACACTGATAACAGTGAAATTGAAAACATAATTCAGGGCCGTTTTAGTGATTTATGTAAAGAACTAAATAAATCGCCTACAAACCCTCATGGAGTTAGGTACAGCGAAGAGGTAAAAGCGTTCGCGCTGACTTTACATTTCTACTCGCCTAAAGCATATGAATTTCTTAGGAGTGTTACTGCTTTGCCACATGTCGCCACACTTACAAAAAGATCACCCCTATTTTATAGACATTCAAAAATGTCTGAGTTTCACAACATTTGTGAACAGAGGAAAACTTTTGTTTCCATCTGCTTCAGCTTTCAAAGTCGTGAAACACAGCGATAAAGTGTATAGACAAGCTGTGAGCTCTAGCCAACTTCATACAAAAAATATTCATGACAAACTGCTCAACGTCATTTCACAGCATTTTTCACCAATAATGCATCAACTATTTGACCATTCAGCCCCTGATTCAATTACTGTTTCCGAGCTACACGAAACCATAATTATGAAGCAAATTGCGAGTAAATTTTTGAAAATTCGAATGCGGGCCTATTTGAAAACGCATTCACAAAATCTACTGTCCCATTTACGAGGAAAGAGACAAAAACTCCATAAAGTAATACTTTTTAGCCACGTGTAATCTTTTTAAATAATTTTCCAATTATGATACGGTCTGGTTACAGAACATTATTTGATGAGTTGTTCTCAACAAGTCCTTTCATTTGATCTCATGTTGTAGAAGCGCATTATTTAACTATTTCGCCATCTTGGATGATCCGCCATATTGGTTTTAGAATGACGCCACGTACCTTATCATGCATTATCATCCAAACTAAACGTGTATACAAAATCTCAGCTCAATCGGTTGAAGATATCTAAGTACTTTAAAATTAGTTCCGAGATTCCGCCCGAACAAACAAACATACCTATACATATAGTGCAAGCTAAATAAAAGTTTTTAAAAATCAACTATGTCACTGCATTGTGCTCATCATTGCAAGACATGTTACAATAAATAAATAAATATTCCGTGACAGTGCACACAGCGCCATCTAGCCCCACACTAAGCAAACGCTTGTGTCCTGGGTACTAGATAACGGATACAATACTTATATACTTTTCCTTTGTAAGTACTACATACAAACGACCAGACTCAACACAAGTACTTAATTATAAATTTTAAAATTCATATATACTTGTGTCATGCGGGAATCGAACCCGCAACCCCTAGATTAGAAGGCAGAGCCACTACCAACTAAGCTTACAGACCAGTCAAGACAACGACATGACATGGCCCTTGGGACTGAACGATTTGATTATTTTTTGTAAATACATACCTATGTAATGGCACAGGTAATGGTAAATTAAGAGTGCGAATTTCTGTATATGTTATTTTCTGTAAATAATTTGTAGATGTATGATTATGTATTGTTAAATGCTGGCTTGAATAGAAAAACTAAACATGTTAATCAACTGTGTTTTTTATTTAGTATAGTCTTTCCCTTAAACATTTTAGGAGTTAATTAGCTAATGCAAGGCGTACAAAACAAAAAAATAAGCTTCCATTCTGTAGTTTTCATAAAAAAATACAGAATAATAAGTATTTTTAATTCTATATTATTTTGACATATCTCTTTGTACATTTATTATGGTGAAAACTGATACCTATTTACTCTAGATTTTTGTTTTGCTATACTATACTATTGTAAGGCGGAACAAAGTTCGCCGGGTGAGCTATTTTATCATAAATCAGATTTATCTAGGAAAGATATACAAAAAATAATACAGTTAGCTATTATGATTTCATTCTCATAACGATTAATTTATGATGCGTCCTGCTTTTAGGCATACATGTTGGGTCACCCTATTAGAAAGAGACTTCCCACCACTTAGAGTGGGATAGCAATGCGTAGGTATTTGAATCAAATAGGTATTAGCGCCGTTCGCTCCATTTCTACCTATAACTTCATGGCGCGAAGATTGGAAAGATTTTATATCTCTGTCGGGTGAATGGGAGTGTCAAATTTTTTTTGTTTTTAAAATTCAAAATTCATTTATTCAGAATAAGTGTAACAATAATTCTTTATTACTACCTAACATACTGGGTGAGGGCACACCCGTGCTATGTTAGCTAGTCCCTTCCAGTGATCTTGCTTACATTACAAAAGTACCTTTTCTTTTAAAATATATTTATTCGTTAGCTAAAGAGGTATACTCTTTATAAATATGCCAATGTGTCAAATATCCTTGTACCAATGTATTTTATACGAGCGGTGCCATATAAATTTCATCAAAATCGGCTCATTGGTTTGAGCGTAGAAAAGTAAGTCTGTAGACTTACACACACACACACACACACACACACACACACATACGTATAAACTTTCGCTCATATAATAATAGTGATAAATTATTTTGTAGACAGGGTCATTATTTACATACTAACCAAAACATTTACTGAAATCTTCAACCAATTAAAACCAATAACTTTTGCTCAACTTGTGATAATGATGATGACCTCAGAGAAGAAAAGATTATTGAGAAATATTCCTTTTATTTATTTTACTCACACAATCTATTCCGGTACCTACGTTCCCCTGTGATTTGGGAAGCTTCTTTTGTTTTACTTCTAAAAATACTACGATTAGTGATCCTATAGAATTGTTACTTTTTGTTCAAAGTTCATTGTTTTGTTTCATAATAAGGTTACACGTTATACACAATTACTTATTTGCTCTAACATAATGGTGGGGGTGTAACACTTGGTAAAATTAATAAATGTTATGTAAATATAGTTCTGCGTCAAATATGCTTCCATATTTTCATCTGTCACCCACACACCACCCGCCCTCTAAGTTTGCTTGTAATTGGTAACGATGTCGGAATTAGCCGAAAACTTGGTTAAGGGTAGTCCTTTATTTATTTTCACCATCTATTGGTTGCCTGGAAGAGATTACTTTTAGCAATACAGCCGGCACTTGAGACACATAAGGTACTTTTATAAATAATCTTATTCTGTTGTTACTTTTTACTGTCGTGTGTAACAACAAAGAATGATTTATCTATCCATAGCGCTATCCACCAACTCAACCGCGGCGATGGCGGTTGATCACCTCGTGGTATAGTTTTTTTGGTTCAGTTACGTTTCTATGGTTTCAATTATTATTCGTAGTAAGAATAATAATAAACCTAAACGAAATATCCGTCAATAGTAGTGGATTTAACGATCGTTCGACATAAGTTGGTTATTTTTGGTATATGTCGGTTTTCTTATTTGACACGGTCTGAGTTAAGTAAATATATCTGTAGTCTGTGAAGGGAGAATGGAAAGGTGTGTTCTTACAGAGTCACAAATTTTGAATACTTTGTCCATATTTATTAAAAGTTTTATAACATAAGTATTATCAGTAAATATTAGGTACAGAGTGGTATTTTAATAGATTGCTTACAAACATTAGTTGAAACGTCAATACTTGTACAAATAATATTGCTTTTGTTTGTTAGTTAGAATGGACAACAATTTTTAGTGATTTTTTTATATGCAGTATAATAGAATACTCGTATATATACCTAAATATTACGTTTATTATAATATTTTTTATCTCGATATAACGCTTGTTTGTTTAATTAATTTTATGAAATTTTTCGATCCAATCAAAATTGAAAGCAAAATTGGAATTATTTACTGACAATTTTTCATTGATATTTAATTACTCATACAATGGAAATTTCCAAATTTGTACCTTAAAATGTTGAATTCAAATCAGAAGGTATGTTCCTATTTTAATCAAACTCTAATCACTCTAAGCCCTATAATTTGCATTAAATTAAGCGTAATTTAGCCTAACGAGTCACATTTTGCATAAATTTTAAACCAATCAGGCATTTTTATGGTTTCCGTAATCAAAATAGACAAAAACGCAACAAAAAATGGTATTGAAATTCGAAACCCAGTAGCCCATTGGAGCATAAAAACTGATAGAAAAAATGGTTCCAATCCTGAACTAAATTGAAGCACCTGCGGTGGACACAGTATTGTTGAAAACAGTATCTAAAGTTGACAAAAAAGAAACTAAAATAAAATAAGCTCACGCTTGACAAAAACTTGCTTGATGATAAGCAGCGATTTAGCCAACGATCTAGTGCCTTAAGGAAACCGATTAACTCACTATTTATTTATGTCAATTTTTTTATCTCTTTTTACGGATACGCTTCATTTGTACCAAAATTTGCTGTTACACATCTTTAACAGTTTTATTTAGTTGGTCGTATTTATCATTTTTACCTATATATTCCCGTACCTACAAGAAGTACGTGTTTGATATTTTCTGAGCATTGAACGAACAAAAATTCTATGAAGTTTAGGCACCTGTTATCTTAAAAAATATCTTATGAATTTATTTGAGAGGCAGTTTTTTATTCTACATAATACAAGTATGCTCCATCTTGGACCGCAGAGTAGCTTATATACTGTGTATACCTACGGCGACTTGTTGATCACATGGCTGACACTAGAGAAATAAAGTTTGTTAAAAATTAGAAGGATTGTTCACTGCAATACAGGATTATAGTGTGGTTTTGATTGTGATCACAGGAATCATTATGATCATTATGTTTTCAACCATACCCTTTTCTTACTCTTCTGAATTGCTATAATTACTGATTTTGGTTTGATAATAATGTGTGTTTTGTTTTTAATTATCAGTTAGTAGTTTTGATTGATGGAACATAAACATTAAACATATGAATATATTACACACTCTAGAAATTCGAATTCGAGATATAAATTAATGTCCAACATAAAAAAAAAATATTCATTTAAAAATTCCTTACTATAGTATACAACCCTCCTCCTCCTCATTATTGAGGTTCATGACTCCCTGTAGTATCAATTCGGGGAGTTCTCTTAGTCAGATACATCGTGGTGGGCACCTAGGTCTTTCCATGGAAGATAAAAAATTTGTTGCCTGTAAAGTCAGTATACGGGCGAAAGTTTTACGTGACAACGACTTTGAGTGGTAAAATAATTTTAATGTGAATATTCATTCGTATAGTAGGAAGAAGGATGAAATAATAGTAACAATTTAAAACATTTATTTATACAAAGAATTATATTTAAAACATTAATTTATACAAAGAATCTCGCACTGAATTTCATATTAACACAATTTTATTTTTACCTTTACACATACATACGTATTTATATACAAATATACATCACTTTTTATGTCTGTCTCTCTCGCTCTTAGGCGGGCTAACCATGCCCGAGTGGAAGGGACGCGTGCCTCTCACTCGCTCTCATTGTGAGCGCATAACGTGAGCGGAGCGTAACGCAGTTTCTTGAAGTGTCACCCGGCAAACCAATTTATAAGACGTTGTCACGTCAAAAGTAGGAATCGGAAGAATATAATATAGTTTATTGTTCAACTGATCACAACACAGATCTATTCTATACCATGACATTTTATAAATACAGACGATTGACATCAAAAATTAGTATACAAACAAACAGACAACGAACAAAACATCACTTCCCGCGCGCGGTACTGAATGTCCCCAGTACACTGGCAGCGTTTCCACGCTGAATAGCGATGGTAACGCGTTGTGCCAAGTTATTACAATTATCAACACTGTTACATTATGAACATACAATGTTTTTTATTAGTATTTATAAAAGCCACTACTAATTACTACGATTTAATTATTTTTATTTCTTCATATACTTTCTCTTGGAAAGATACATCCTAGTGGCCGCCCAAGTCCTTCCACGGAAGATAAAAAACCTCAAACCCTTGCAATATCTATCCCTAACAATAACAAAGCAGCACCTGATTCGTAATTCTATCCGTATCAGTCACACCTATCCAATTACGCTGAAATCTTAATTATTAAGCACGTAAAGCGTTAACGAGATCGTGTGCGGCATTAATAATTAACTGGTATTGGCTTTTGTTTATGGAGGTGGTTATTTTAGAGTGTTTTACGCTATTGTAGTATTTGGGAATTTAGCAGTTAATAATGTATACATACAATAAAGCTGAAGAGGGTAGAAAGTCTGAACATTGAAGATAATTTATTTATTTATTTGATTAATGGGCGAGCATCAAATTGCTGATGTGCCCGTATAACACTGTGTCAAAATTATTTTATATAGTCCACACAAAGTTCAAATTTATACAGTCCACTGGTGCAATGATCACAAGTTAACAAGAGATTAATAAGAAATAATAGATAAAAAAGTTTTGGGTATCCTTTAAATTAAGAAGAAAGAACACGTTTCAGCAGTTTTTAGATTTTTTGTTTGTTTGTCTGTATACCTATCGTATGTACATGTATCATAGGCTACTTTTTATCACAAAATAATGCAAGCGAAGTCGCGGACGGCCACTAGTCTAGGAATAAAAAGCTTTATCGTCATATTATTTAGACCTATAAAGATATTCATTTTACAGTACTAATGTTTAAAAAATATATATATATGCAGTAAAGTAATTGTTAATTAGTTCACCTAAGCATACCTATTAAAGAACGACCTTTATTTTTTATACGTAATTTTCTCCGTCCTTGCTTGCCTTAGAAAGGGTTGTAAAAATAAACTTTAGTTCAATAAACGTTGCAACGAATCATAGACAATGTGGCATCGAGACTTCTTATCGAGAGAGCTCTATACTCGTATATTAACTGTTTCGGGAACCATATGTCTTATGCAAGTTAATTTTGGGGGACAGTTTTTTATGTTGTTTATTTGAGTAGAAGCTAATCCATAATCATTTTTCTAAAATTATAACGGTAGTTGGCAAAGTTTATAGTTTTTTGTCGCCAATTTCCATGAGATTGACATTACGATGCGCTCCGAGGGGGGAATTGTTACGTCACTTTAGTCTTTATATTCTATGATGAGTATGCGTCAGTACGGTCACTAAAATACGCCTCTTGTCTATGGGGGCTGGTATGACTTGTCACGGTCAAAACTTACTTAGGTAGCTTTGGGCCGATTAACTCGACGCTCATATAGTAGCGTTCGAATCTTGTTTTCCGTTTTTTTCTTCAACATTTGTATCCGTCTATAATGTTTGCTATCTATGTGCCTAGCCCTAAGACCCAGGCTTAGTACCTAATAGAAACATACGGTGTGGGAACTCTAATGGTATTTGATGGGAGTAAATTGCACCGATGTACGTAGGTAATTGTTTTGTACCCGCAGTGTTAGCTTTTACTTAGGTGTCTGAGGATTGTGGGAGAAGGTGGGAAAAGATTTGTGAATCCCTTAGATTTGAGGAGGATTTGTGGGGAAAAAGGATTTTGTAAAAATAAGAAAGAGATTTATCTACTGAATATCTCAATTGTTTCAGTACTTACTGTCTGGATTAATGCGATATTAAAATAATCTAATTGCGTTTTGTACACATTATCGCGAGAAGTTATGCAATAGGCGCCAGCTTATTACCAAGTTATGTTTAATTTGTCACATGATATTCTTAAACTAATAAATCACTAACTTATAATATCTTATTATAACAGGTACCTCATGCCATACCAGCCACATGTTCTATAGTATTTATTTATTCCTGCCTGAAGTCTAGACCGACATAAAGTAGCGGCGGAAGGGCCTACAATACCTAGCATTCTGCTCTGTACTGTAGAGGAAGTGTTCAATCGAAGCGCTTTACTAATTGATTATAAAAATACTTTGATTGAGAAATCGTGGGGAAATATTTGAGTTATGGAACTCGTAGTGTGTTGATATTTGTAGGTATGTACCTATGATTTTGGTGCAAAAATGTCATGAAGTTTCTGCCAAAAAAACTATTATTTTTTTTTTTACGTGGGATAGGTTTACGTTTGACTACAGCCTGCCTGATGTTAAGCATTGCTGCAGCCTAGGGTGTAACACGTTTACCTAGAAGATACCTATTAACTCTAGATTTGAAAACCGTTTGTTTCTTAATTTCTTTAACTTTTCTTAAACTTTACTTACTATCTTCCTTTTCAAGTTTCTTCTTCATCTTATGAATGACAGTGGCCCACTGTGGTGTCGAGAGTTTATCAAGCTGCCCTAAGAGCCTCTGACATTTTCAAGCTAAATATAGCTAATAATGTGACTTATGTTAAATACTTATTTTCAAACTTGAAGTAATTAATAAATAAATTAAAATAATTAATAAATAAAATAAATAATTAATAAATTTTACATTAACCATACATAAATAGAAGAAGAGAAAAGTTAAGAAAATTAAAAAATATGTACATTTTACAAAGTTTTATATTACACACTAGCTGTGCCAGCGACTTCGTCCGCGTGGAATAGTTGTTTTGGGCATCATATTTATTTTTGCAAACAACCTCTTCAGCTTTATAAATTATAGCTGTTACCCACGACTTGAACCGTTTTCGCAGCGCACGCAACGGAAGCCCTCAAAGATGAATCATTATCCCCGTTTTTTTTTACATTTTCCATTGTTTCTTCGCTCCTATTAGTTGCAGCGTGATGTTATATAGCCTAAAGCCTTCCTCGATAAATGGTCTATTCAACACAAAAAGATTTTTTTTAATTCGCACCAGTAGTTCCTGATATTAGCGCGTTCAAACAAACAAACAAACAAACAAACTCTTCAGCTTTATAATATTAGTATAGATTACCGGACTAACCAATCTGTAACCACAAAGACAGCCGCACCAATCGTACCAAGTTTCCACGTATTTGGTTTATTATTTTAAACTAAAGTAACCGTCCCCTCTCCTTCCAATACCAGTCCAACGTGTCACGAATAACCGTCGTAATATCATAATTATTGCGTACTTCTTCTGGGTTACAAGAAAAGGTTACAAAAATACTGTACACCAGTAACCAGTTCTCTTGTTATGTCGTCTTAAACATTCCCGAATTTAGTAATTACTAACCATATTCTTAAAAAAATAATATCAAATTATTATTTGTTTACAAGAGCGCATTACTGGTGTATAGTATTTTATTACTATTTTCATTGCGGAGGAGTATTGCTCGCTTGCCCGCGAAACCCGTCCTTGCCGAGGTTAAGGGACATCGTGGTAGGTTTTAGTCGGTAGTGGAGTCCCATTAGCTCCGAGCCTGACACACACCGCTGCCCCCCCCCCCCTCCCCAGGGAGAGTGCGGGGATGCGTAAATGCATTTCCTCCACGAAAAAAAAAAGAAAAAAAAAATGTTTTGTTACGTTGTTTTACCTAACTGCTAAATAAAATATATAAATAATTAATAACAGTCATTTATTTCAGGCCTATTATACTCACAACTTAATACTAATAGAACACTGTAAAAGGGTGTTGTCAATTTAAAAATATTATAAATTAAAGAACTAAGCCAAGCAACACAATACAGAATACAATGGCTAAGCAATGCGTAAAGGTTTTTATACTACTTAAAAAACCATGTACATAGGTCCCTATGTAAACCAACCAAACTACCTAAATGAATTTAAAAAATGCATTAATTCGTATATGTTAATGGTAATATCACTTAGCATTTCATAGTAGTATTACAGTAAACCTAATAACTCTGTATGTTTTGAAAGACACGCAAACTTTTAATGGTGAAAAAAGCTTAAAAAGTAGTGCAAATTCTTGTTTTTTAGTCTGGATTCTTGCTATCGTATTGTGTAGTAAGTATTTGTAAGCTATTAAACACTTAAGTATTTATTTGTTCTTCTTTTAGTACTTATTTGTTTGGTTTTTAACACAAAAGTAAGTTAAAAGTTTAGTCAAACTTTTTGTACTTATAAGTAACAAATGAAAAAGAATCAAAACTCATATTAACGGGATCATAGGAACAAAATGATGACATTCCTAACAATAGGTAAAAATAATGTAAACCTTTTACACATCCAAACTCAAATTTTCTTGTTAACAGTATTATCCTACTTTTTAAGTTATCTTCGGACAAACATGCATAGGTAATTAGGTACCTTCCTTACTAATTATAGCCTAAACACCCAGTATTTTCATCAGACTTTTCTTGTTCTATTTTATGTTAGGACTAACTAAATGTTTTAATATTAAAACTTTTGTGAGGCATTTTATCAATATGTTAACTAAACGCGCCCGTGTCCCGGCGGGCCACTCGCGCGGCGACGCGCAGACTGCGTGCTGCCGCGGTCCCAGAACATAGTATACATTCTGAAGATGGATGTCATACACGTGAGTGAAAACCGTTTAGTTAACATATTAAATAAATTTTGCTTTACATTACTCTTGCTAACTACTCATCTACTCGTATTAACTCAAAACAGACCTAAAACCTTCACATTACTCGCTCGATCATTGATATCGTCCATTTAAAGAGCTCTTAATCAATTCCTACAAAAACTGCAAGTCAGCATCTAGGGTTTCTAATAACACGTTTTAAAGCAGTCACGTACGTAAGATGAGCTATAAACAAACCGCATAACTCCATGAAATGCTGGCGAGGTGAAAAACTAGACTGGTCGTCCGTTGGACATTGGAAGTGATTACCTGTTGTATTTGTAGATATAGCATATTGGAGATATCCAGTCCAACACTTTTATGTACCTATATTGATGAATAAATGAAATGAACATAGTCATTGTGTCGTTAGGTACCCTAGCGATAAAAAGGCTGCACTTTTACACTGCCAAAAAAACTATTAAATCAAAAACATTTATTTCAAATCTTATTAATGTCACACAATTAATACCTACGTAATTAAATAAAACGAAACTAAATGTCAAATTAACTAAAATAACCCTCCCTTAATAGTTCCCGGTGCAAATTTTCCTATCAAGCTCGCCGCGTTACCGCGCTGAATGGCAATAGCTAGCCGTTGCACCAAAAACGATCCAGAACGGGAGTGAAAGTTTTAAATTTTTGTAACTAAAAAATCAAAGTTACGATTGTATGCATATCGTTTCAGTGACCAGTAATCTTGTGAGGCGCAAAACTAGATAAGTTTCTCGTAGTTTTTATCAAAACAATATCTATGTAATTATTTTTCTATTTCGAATCACTGTCAAGAAACCAATGTTTTTTGTTATCTGTTGCTTGTATTTTGACAGTTCTCCCTCTGTCTCTCTCTCTCTTGTCTCTGTCTGCCTCTGCAGTGCACATTAATTGTGCTTTGTTGTGATCTAAAACTTTTTAATTAAAAAAAATGTGTATTGAAATAGGTAACAACCCTAATCTATTTTATTTTTAAATCGATGACCTGCGGTATCTATGAAGAAGTGATCCGTTGTTAAAATGGACCCCTATATTTCTCGATGGCGGTTACAGTTACAACCACAGAGATAAACTTGCCTTCAAGGCTGTTGTTACTTATATAGTTATTCCATGGCTAAACCTTAGTCTTATGTATAACTATGTATATATCTAGTTTAACTCCAGTTTTACTTTTGAATGTACATACATAATGTAGTATCACATTACACTTCATATAAAACTAATAATAAAAAGCGAATGCTTCTGAGTGAGTATGTGTGTGTATGTTAGTCACATCTTACGATCAAATGGCTGACCCAATTAGGATGAAATTTGGTACAGAAATAGATTAGACCCTGAATTTACACATTTGTATACTACTTTTTATTCTGGATTAATACAGGTAACTCCGCGGAGCGCTGCTAGTAATTATGTCTGATAAAATGTCACGTAATGCATACAAATATATTGCTGCTTTGGCCGATTTAATTCATTTATTTTAGGCGTTTTAATAAAAACCCACTGAATTTTATTACTACTAAACCAATAGAAAACTTAGTTATCTTAGCTCAAATATCAAAACACACCTATATACTCTGGAATTAAATACCTTCACTTCGGAAGACTGATTAATCTATACTAATATTATAAAGCTGAAGAGTTTGTTTGTTTGAACGCGCTAATCTGAGGAACTACTGGTGCGAATTGAAAAATTCTTTTTGTGTTGGATAGCCCAGTTATCGAGGAAGGCTTTAGGCTACATAACATCACGCTGCAACTAATAGGAGCGAAAAAACAATGGAAAATGTGGAAAAAACGGGGAAAATTATTCATCTAGGCTTCCGTTGCGTTCGCTGCGAAAACGGTTCAAAATTCAAAGAATTAATGCCCAAAATAACTATTCCACGCGGACGAAGTCGCAGGCACAGCTAGTATACTGATAAAATTGCAGTACAGTTACTATCGAACTACTAAGTACCGAGATTTAATCAAAAACCTACACTAACACTTATTTGTAACCACTAAATCTTTACACCATCATGAAAGCTGCATCTTACATCCATTTAATTAGACCTTCCGTACCTTTTATAGCACAAGTAACGATAGCTCATATTACATTTGCTACATCCGTGACCAATATCTCAAGACCTCGCGTAGCTTGATAATTCAATGTCAAGTGCAGTTCTTAGTGAATTGGTGACAGGTTTATGCTGTGGTTGACGTAGATTAGGTCATAGTAGGTGGTAGAATTTTCTAAGGTCAATGAACTATGTAAGACTACCTTATCAATTATCTATTGACGGTGGCGCTATATAGGTAGGTACTTATATACAGGTTGATTAAAATAATGTAGTTGGCCGTTGTTTAGCAAAATGAGGTTTTATGCGATTTATTTTATCGTATAAAATAAGCTCAGTTGTTGCCTGAAGCGATCGTTTCATAGTAGATTATGTCACATGGTTGCGTTTACCAAAGTTAATTACCAATACAAGAAATATAGCTTATTATGGGCGCTTCCGTGAATCGCTGGCAGATTAGCTTCAGTTATACTTCAGAAATTGTTTTACTTTTTTTCGTTTGAATACACTTGTCTCCAGTGGTCACTATTATCATGCGAATTTAGTTATCAGAAAGAAACTGGTCGGTTTCCACAAGTTTCTCTCAACTAAACTCAAAATAAAATTCCTCTAAATTTCACACAGCGCTATCTAGCCCCATACAAAGCAAACGCTTATGTTATACGTACTACACAACCAAAGCTAAATTCAAATACTACATAGGTAAGTAAAATGTACGTATTCCGTATAGTTTAAGTCTATTCAATGTAATTCTGAAATCCGGTTTGCATTGGAAAATCCGATACACTCATATTAGTTTTTGAATCTCTATTCCCCTTGAACTATAATTTGTCGGTCTTCAAGTCGAGAGTAAACCGGTTTCTTCTAGGCAAGCGCGCTACATCGTAGACTATAACGTTGCTTACCATCAGGCAAGTTGTAGTCAAGCGTAAGCCTATATCACGTAAAAAAAAAAAAAAAAAAAAATTGAACAAAAGATGGCCAGTGAATAGGTACTGCCGCACGCAGTGAATAAAATGTTAAGTTTTTTTTGCCTTTGCAGGAACGTTTTAAATTCGAGTCTCAGTTTATTACGATATCTCAAATAAACAATTAATAAGAAACTGTGTGTTTTTTAATCGTATTGAGGAATTATTTTATGTTCTAAATAATATGTACTTACTTTTTTCTAGAAAAAAGAAAGACAAAGAAAATATGGATAGAATATAAAAATATAATAGAATTCTTAGAAAATGTTTGACGGCTAAGCACTAGCAAATTTAAAATAAAAGCTTTTAGACTTCAAACATGCATATTTAATGATTCTAAAACGGTAACACTGCTTTTGATTCCGTCAATTGACTGGCAACACAGAAAGTCTGGATGGAATATTCTCGCTCTCATGAGTTCCGGTTGTATCAATTTTCCATCGAATGGATAAAAAATTCAATTTGGACAAGGACATCATATTTGGTTGATGCCTCATAAACTAACCGAAAAACCACATACGTGAATACATTTGTATATTTTATCATCCGGCTATGAAAATTACCTCACTACTTACCATATTAGTAATATTGATTTTAAACCATCATACCTACTTAATAAAAATCAAAATGACCTGTAATTTTTTGTAAGACAGACAAATAGATAATCCTACGATACAGTTTTTAAATTCAAATTATATATTTGCTAAGCACTTAAATTACGTTTATATGAGTAAAAATTGTGGATGTGGGAAATAAAAACACGAATACTTAGCCTACTAAAGTGTAAAAACTTTTGCGTTATCACAATGACTGCCTTTTGAACTGTCTGTGAGTTTTCGAGGAAATATCAATATGCCTGTGACGTGTGTGCGTTTACCATACGTTTCCTAACATGAAATTCAAAAAGGGAGAAGCAAAAATAGTCTTCTGGGAAAGGCGGGAAGCGAATGCGTTATAAATAGATGTGCTTGATATATTAAGGTGCCTTTAAGTTATTTTGTCTCTGTTTGGATGGCTCTTGATAGCAAGCATACTCCGACTGCAGTTGGTTTTTAGATTCAGTGTTTTTATTATACGATTTAAAAGGGCCTAGATTGATATTTATTTTGAGCAAAAATGCACTGGTTTTCAATCTTAACTTTAGATAATGTAACTGCAGAGTAAAATGTAAGTACTGTCATATGGGAATCAGATTAAGTTGATCAAAAATACAGAACTTCGAAAAGTGACTTTGGAAAAGTGTTTCACGTACAGAATACATCTTCTTCTTCTTATCAAATGAGAGTGGCTAACTCTGGTGTTGAGAGTTTATAAAGCCGCCCTAAGGAGATTTGATATGGCTTAACGATTACCGTACTAGATACACAGCCGGGGCCTAAAACTTAACATGACATCCGAACGGAAGCGCCCATAATGGAATGCCACTTTTCGGTCACCCATCCGAAGACTGACCGCGTCAACCTTTGCTTAACATTGGTAATCGCATGCGATTGCCTCCGCCAGCTGAGCTACAGGCGCTTCATACAGACTACATAATGAGTAGGTACGAGTACTAACTAGTTGACTTGAGTCTCGTCGTTTCTATGTATATTAAGTATGTATTTATGAAAAAACAGTATATGTATTATATCTGTTATCTATGTAGTACATATTATGTATTCTGTGGTAGTGCCCATACTACACACGCTTGTATCATGACACAAGCTTAAGCTTAGTATGGGGCTAGCTGGCGCTGTGTGATATGTCCTGATATATTTATTCATTTACGAAAGTTTCCTACTTTCTATTAAAAAGCTATCTATCCTCTCCTATTCTCAACTATAATAAAATTACAAACCATCACCCTATATCGTGTATAGCGGTAACATCTGACATACTCTGCAGATACACCTGTCGTACCTTGTTTATTACTATGTACGGATTGTAGCTTCATAATTTCATATCTTATTGGGCTTGTATTTCTGGGTCACATTACTTACTAGTGGATGCCCGCGGCTTCGCTCGCATTATTTCAGGATAAAAAGTGGCCTATGACACTTCTATGACCTCATACTACCTACATACCAAAAAAAACATGAACAGTTCAGCAGTATGAGTGCGATCAGCATTATAATAAGACTAGCTGTGCGCGCGACTTCGTCCGCGTGGACTAGTTGTTTTGGGCTTCAAATTTATTTTTGCAAACTACCTCTTCAGTTTTATAAATTATAGTGTTACCCACGCCTTGAACCGTTTTCGCAGCTCACGCAACGGAAGACTCGGACTCAAAGATGAATAATTTTCCCCGTTTTTTCCACATTTTCCATTGTTTCTTCGCTTCTATTAGTAGCAGCTTGATGTAATATAGCCTAAAGCCTTCCTAGATAAATGGTCTATTCAACACAAAAAGATTTTTCAATTCGCACCAGTAGTTCCTGAGATTAGCGCGTTCAAACAAACAAACAAACAAACTCTTCAGCTTTATAATATTAACATAGATTTAACTTAGCTAGCTGAGGTTTCTTCGAGTTTGCACTTGACTATGATTCCCCTGATGATAAGCTAACATTATAATAAAAGAATAACACTTATTGCTAATTCGGTTACTCGCCCAGTTTAATCCAAAATAGACTGCAATACATATATCTAAAAACTAGTCCAGTAACTTTATACATAAGTAATTACATTTAGTCCTGGTTTCAAGACAAGAAACGCAATCCCTTTGTTTTTGTTTTAGGCCTATTAATGTTATTAAAACAAATAAAAAACAATCTTGTTTATTCTACTACTGGTTATAGTAGTTTATGCAACTGTCATATAATGAAGGGTATTAAAACACGAGTGCGCTCGTTTCATAATAGTAACGAGTGTTTTAATACCCGTGTTATATGCAGTTGCATACACTACTTTATCTTCACTAATTCGCTATCCATTTTTAACTTTATATTTATTAAATTAAATTCACGCGTACGTGTATTGTCACAGTGATTTTGCCGCCATTAAAACCTAACCAATGAGAGCGCAGCTGCGCGCATCAATAAAACGCGACCAACCTGATTGGCCCTGCAATCAGGTTGGTCGCGTTTTATTGATGTTATAATGAGATATTACGATATCGATGTGGATATTATACCATCATGTGAAATTGCTTAAATTGAGTGTTTTGTTGTCTGCGCTATAACAGTAGTAATTATAAGTCAAGTATACAACATAAGTAGAATGTTACAACATTAGTGTAGATAAAAGTATTTATGATGCCAAAATACGAAAACTTGTTTTTGCGGTGCCAACAAGGCATAGATTCTAGGATAGGTTTCATTTTTTTTTACATGAGAATGGCTTACGCTTGACTACAACTTGCCTGATGTTAAGCAATGTTATAATCTACGATCTAGCGCGCTTGCCTACTACTAGTGCTATTAGTTTCAAACCTACACGTTGAGTGAAATAGGTATTAAAAACGAAACCTGGTTAAGTTAGAAAAACTTAAGTAAAGTAAGTGATAAGAAAATGGCAAGGATTGATTGTAGAGGCATTTTAAGATACCCTAGGGGCTTTGGTATAGCCATTAGGTATTTAATTAATTAATTAACTATACGTACTACAATTTAACGTGTTATTCGACCCACAAAAATACTAATATGTACCTAAATTAAGTTGTTTTTATTGCACGATCACCCATCCAAAAACTGGCCGCAACTGCAATTACTTAACTTTGGTACAGCGCCATAAATTAAGCTACAAAATAGATAGATAGATAGAACATGTTTTATTTACAATAAATAAATGACAAAGAAAATAATCATAAATAACTTAATACTACTGGCGGCTTATCACTAAAAGTGATCTCTTCCAGGCAACCATTGGATGGAGAGGAATAGATTAACGTGGTATACAACCTTCTGAAGAAGCAAAGATGTCAACATTACATGCAGAATCAGGGTAAAAATACCTTGATTCCCAGCTCCACCTTATAACATTGATCGAGTCTAGTGCTATCTTTAATCTCCAAGCCATTATCAACCATAACTCAAAAGCAATAACGTCGAAATTGGTAACGAATATTGCCAACTAAGGCTCTTGAAGGATGTGGGAAGTTCAGGCAGTTTTCGACGCTATGTTATGGGTAATAAAGTGTATATTTGCGTGTAGACATTATTGCTGATCAGAGTTATAAATCGTGTGTGAATAGCTAGATGCACCTGGCAGTGTGGAATGCAACCACCAGCTATTGCTGTTTGGTACAAGTTATAAGCAAACAAACAAATAAACAAACAAACTCTTCAGCTTTATAATATTATATAATATATAAATTAGTATTAGTATAAATTACCGAACTATTAAATGAACCTATTTTAACCCTTAATTGGGCGCGCCTAAAAAGTTGCATAAGCGGTCGCGTGGGGTGATTGGCACCCCAGATTTAGGAAATTAAATAAAATACGAAATACATGCAAAATCAGACTTTTATTAATTAGAACATTTGAACTGACATATTAATCAACTTTTAAACGTATTTTTAACATAATTAACTTTCTTTTATATATGAAAAATATATTTTTACAAATCCTAGTTTATATCGCCACAATTTTGACAGACTATATTCATATGGTCATTGCACACATGTTTTAGGCATTTCGAACATTTAGTCTTTGTTTTCCTGTCCTTACTTCTTGGACATACATGGCACATTTTGTTTGATTGCGATTGGCCTGCTTCAGAAATAAATTCTTGGTCCTGTCACACAGTCACCTGGGGTGTCGTGCACCCCAAACACGCTCTCCGAGCCCAACCGTCCACAACAGAGCGTCGCTCACAACTGAATCGTGTACGTTTTACGTGTTTACGAAGCTACCTAAAAGGCCAAAGCGCTAAATTCAAATTTTAAAAAGTTGTGAGCCTGGAAAACTGCTCTGGGGTGCATGACACCCCACGCGACCAATTAAGGGTTAAGATTCATAGAAGAAACTTAAGTAATTCAGGCAAACATCAAATCAATCAACTCATAATAAACCTACTTATCTAATCATAATCAATTAGTTTTAAATCTTAGTCGGCCATAATAAAAAATAATAATAATAATTTGTATTTGTATATGAAAAACACATTGTTTTTTTTAAACTGAAACGGGTTTGCACTCAACCATAGTTTGCCTGATGGTAAGCAAAGGCTATGGGCTAAGATGGAGTGTGCTTACCCGAAAAGAACCGATAAGAACTTGTTTCTTAACAGCAGCCAAACTAAAAAAAAAACCATTACCAAACTCACCAATTCTCTTATGCCTTATACCACAACAATTACAGGCGATTGTTGCCGTGGGTATGTACCATTAACTGCTCTTGTTACTTACTGGTTTGGATATTATTGTACTATACTTGCCACTTAGCATTACTACATATACAGTGTTAGTAGTAATGTTAAACAAATTACGAGTAGACAGTTTGCTTGGGTCCAAAAAGTAAACAAATTATTTATAATAATAATATCTTATTCGTATTGCACATATAACTTTAATTTTTCTGTAAGTATATAAAATATATTTTGAATTTTGTTTTTTTTTTTTGTATATGTAGGTTTGGCAAAATCCGACTTTTTTGTGAGTCTATGACCTGTTTGTATGTTTGTTACTTCTTACGTTCAAACGACTGAATCAAATACGATTAAATTTGGTTGCTACTATTTTTAAAGTAAATCTGTGAACATGAAAACAAAAACATTATACTAATCTCATTACTCACTTATTGAATTAATCTGCTCGTAACAAAACTTTTTTAAAATAAACTAAGCTGTCTAATTTGCAAATGTCACTTGTCAAATGTCCAAGTCAATCCTAAGTTAGTACAGGTTATTTACATTTTTTATTGGGTTTTTAAATATATTGTCTTGGCAGAATTGCGAAGTTATATCTATGCAAAAGCAATATAAAAAAAATAAAAAAAATATTGTCTTTACATTCTTCGTTCTCAACATTCCCAACTAAAATACATCAGTAGCCAATAAAATACGTAATCGTTCCACTTTTCCAACAAAAAATCCCATTACAACAACAGAATCAACAATACAACTACAATTTCCTACCATCTATTAGGAGCTATGCCTGTGACATGTCTTCGCAAACTCTATAATCCAATCTTAAACCATTCAAAAACAAAGACCAGAAGCTTTACCCAAGCTATCAGAAACTACGCTGCAAACAAAGGAACCAGTGACTGCAAAAGTCCAGAACAAATGCTAAAAGAGAATCCCAAATATGACGAGGAAAGGAAACTATGCAGGGAACAGTTCAAGAAACTTGCAAATATTCAGGAGCAAATTAAACAACACGATAAATCTGTTAAACATGCCCAATCGCAGGATAAAAGGTTATGGTGATGATTGTTTTCAAATGATTGTGCTGGAGCAAGAATTATTTTAAGGTTTTCATATATTGATTTACAGAAATTTGTAGTTAAAATTAGTATCTGTATTTTTCTGTGTTGTATAAAATTGTGCCCCAAATATTAAACTGTGTTGTAAAAAATAATGATTAATTCGGTCAGCAACTGATTTCATAATTTTATTGTTTACCATCTAATATTAAAGTTTGCTTACTTCGTGTTGAAAAGGAGTAAGGAACCGGTTATACAAACTTGAGTCAAAATATTTTATTTGTAAGAAATTATCTTATATGTAAATGTTACTAAAATACGAACGCATAAATTATTAGGTATATTGTGTCTATACCAACCAATCAAGTGATAAATTATATCTTTTGTTACAAAAAACCTCAGTTACCTACCTACATTTTATTTTATTAATTCTACTGATCATGTAAGCTGTAACCCTGTATATTACAACTGCTTGTTGTTCAGATAATAGCAGTTATGGGAATACAATGTTACAATTCTGGCTCATACATCTGCAATTATAATTGACTTTGGACTACTTTTTTAACAACAAATACAATATAAGCACAATTCTATTCATATATATCAGGTTTTAATAATTATCTTGGACTGCCTTTACAGCATCGAATAAATGCAAACCTATTTATGTATACTGTAAGTTTTTCTCTAAAGAGACTTGGTGCAAATGCTCAAGTGAAGTAATTAAATTTTATTTATTTCCTAAAAACCACATATTAACTAAAACTAAAATAACAGTTAAGCTATTTAAAATAAATACTACTTATATAACTACTGGCTAAATCAGACTCCTAGGCCTAAGTTAAAAACTGCCTAAAATGCTGGTGGCAATATTATACCTCGCTGAAAGGCCAGACTGATACGTTATCCGAAGTAAATAAACAAAAGAATAAGTCTAAGCCAGTCTACCACCTAGTTACGATCGCTTGCCTGTTATATAACTTACTTACATTGTATAATATAAGTACCTACCTACTTTTCTATTAGTCTTGAATAAGATTTTATATCTAGCCTAAAGTATTAAGATATATATCACCTCTTTAACCAATGAATGAATAAGATAAAGCAATCTCGAATGTAATCAGTTGATTTCAAACGCAAAATTACCACAAGATTTTCCCAATGGAATTGGCTTAGCTTATAAAAGGGTGAAATAATTTCCAGTGATAATCTCTAATTCGAGATATTTTGAGATAGAATTATAGCCATCGACTGAATAGCTTGGATACGGTCCAAGTTTAGATGTCGTACAATGCAGTGCCTGAAGTCTAACATGACAACATTACATTTAAGCAAGAACGGTCTCATTTACTTTGACAAATACTTCATAACCGACGTACTTTTCCGTACATTCTGAGGGCCGTCTTCGGGGCCGAGTGGCTTACAAAATAAATGCTTTACTATAGTTTTCAAAGTGTAATGGAATGGATGTCTATATTCTTTGTATCATTTTGTTTCTAGTAAAGTTACCTTTATCCATTCAAATCGATTTACAATCCAACTCCATCTAAGACCATAATTATTGCTTATCATCAGGCTAAAATATTGGTCACCCAAGTTACTTTTTTTTGACTATCATTCAAACTTGGTGTTTGACTGATAGTCAAAAAAAAGTAACTTGTTTTGGATTCTTCTTTTCATTATAATTTACTAGCAGCGCCCTGCAGTGTAGGTACTCTGCGTCAATCCAGGGTATATAAAATATAAATCTTTGTTTTAAACAGGGTAAAATATCAAAAGTATCTTCATCCTAAAATTAATCAAAGTCGATTCCGGAGTTTTGAAATCAGGTCGGTATATGGATACCTCTATATATAACTTGTATTTCTGAACAAGACAGTAACATTAATTTTGCCAGTCCTACCTAAGTAAAAGAATTGACGTCACAAAAAGAAATAATTCGATTCAATTTTTTAACAAGCACTTGTCCCATTTGTTTTCTCGCCAGTTCTAAAATTAGAAAAGCAGTGATTACCTATGAACTTTTAACTTTGACTGCTCTGTTAGCTTAGTTGGTAGTAACTCTGCCTTCTAATCTAGGGGTTGCGGGTTCGATTCCCGCATGAGACAAGTTATTATGAATACTAAAATCTGTAATTACATGTGTCGACTCTGGCCGTTTCTATATATATGTACTAATAAGTGTGTACATATTTACAAAAAAAAAAGTTTTTGAAACAAAATCTATAGCGACGCACATTAGGTACTGTCTCTCATTCCATAGTGTCGATACTCAACGGCGAATTTCAACCCTTTTTTGGCGCAAACGATAATAAATCCTAATAAGTAATGGCTTCAGTACAAAATACATCGCCCTCTGTTTCAGATTAACTGCATTCCGTTACAGACTTTATTTTTTCGCTTTTAGAGTCGATTTTTGGGAGATATTTCTTCTTCGAAAGCTGGGGCAGGTTTGAAACTGTAGCTTTTCATAATAGTTGTAACATTTTTATTAATATTTGTTAGTTTTATAAATTGCTATTTGTGCCCTGCGGCGTTAATTGAGGAATAAAGTAGCATAGATGAACATTATTATGTTCATCCAGGGTACATCCAGGGTCCATCATGTCAATTTTTTTTGAAAACGATTTAGTTGTTCAACAACGAACAATAATAAAAAAACACACTAAACAAACTTTAACTTTGTTATAATTTTAATGTGATTGTACCTATTAGGTGATGTGATTTGTTTTTTATGATTTAGAGGCTGTTGTATAATAATTTGAAGCGACAAAATTACCAATCGTTGTGCATGTAAGCTAAAAGTTAGGTTCTAACGAGACAGTAATAAACTTTATGTTGCCAAATACCCAGGAAAAGTTTATTCCAGAAATTATGAGTAATTCAAATGACCATTTACCTATTAAAATACAGGAAAAGCAGGAAGGCTGGACACTTATCAGTGGTCGATAATATCCGTTACACATTCAAACTAGATGGCGCTAGTGGTGGGAAAAACAGTCTTGTTTTGACTGTCTAGTATTAATTAATTGGTCTAACATACATATTTTATGTTGAGTTTAGTCATGAAATTGAGGTGTCTATTAAAATGTAGTTTATTTTCGTAATTTATAATAATAATAATAATTATTTAGATTAATGGTTTCGTGAATCTCAATGTTTTTTTTAAATAAAATTTGAGTGATACCTGTATTAGAGTTTGTCATTGCTTTTTGCATATCCTACCCAATTAGTGCAGCCAAGCAATATTTACTTATGAATAAATTTAAAATTGTGTTTATTATTAATTGATCTAAGTCCAAACATAGCCTATTTTTACACTTTTTATAATACAATGTATTAGTCAATATCAAAAACAGGCTATAAATTAGTTTAATATTACTATTTAAGGCGAGGCATTTTCGCGCGAACTACGATTTTAGGAGGTGAGGTGTGGGGGGCCGCCCGCGCGTCTCACTCCGCGCGCTGTCCATTTCTCGTAACGTTAGCACTACGCCACAGTGTAAATATTTCAGCTGTTATACTATGATCAACTTCTATTAATGTAAAATGTTATTTTTGTCAGTTTTAAATAAGCTAAGTAATAATTTATTACTTTATATCTATAAATATAAAACAAAGTCGTGTTTGTTGTTTGAAAAAAAATACATAGGTTATATTAATAAAATTGCCGAAAACAAAGTCGTGTTTGTTGTTTGAAAAAAAATACATAGGTTATATTAATAAAATTGCCGTGACCTGCTAAGATAACATGCAAAAAAAAAATCACCACATTTATTACGTTTATTATCGTATACCTATACATTCCGTTTGGATATTCTGCTTGGATCTGTTTTTAGGGTTCCGTACCCAAAGGGTAAAAAACGGGACACTATTACTAAGACTTCGCTGTCTGTCTGTCTGTCCGTCCGTATGTCACCAGGCTGTATCTTATAATTCGTGATAGTTAGACAGTTTTTTTTTAGAAGATGTATTTCTGTTGCCGCAATTATTTTATTTATTTCGAACACATACAGTCGTAACAACAAATAACAACAAATATAAATTACCATAATTATTACGTTTATGATTGTATAAATTCAGCTTGGTTCTGTTTTGTGTATTATGTGACAAACTAATGATGTTATAATATACTCACTCATCATTGATATTATTTTGAGATAATTTATCATCACATTCTGCAAGTCATTCTTCATCAGCTGTAGAGTTTATAGTCAATAGTAAATAATATTAAAAATAAATAGATCGGCCTATTTTATGGTTTAGTACATGATCCACTTACCCATCTGTCGTTGAAGTATTGAAATTCACAGGTTGCCATTCTACTAATGGACTGGTAGTATTAGATACTCGTGACTGCTTTTTCGACCTAAATTAATTAATTATAGGGTACTCGTACATAGGTACATACTTTTGGTCATACTGATATAATTTAGTCTGTGGCAAGTAATGACGAAAATTTACGAAATTAACTAAAATTATAGAAAATTCTCATATACCTGAGGAGAAACATAAAGATTAAAAAAATTGGGCCACTTTTAGAAATATTGTTGCGTGCTTAGTAATTTTACTTTAAAAAAAAGAGTAAACTTCATAATTTTACTATTAAAGGGAGTAATTTACATACCGTTTCTTATACATAGTTCTCTTTCCCTGTCCTTCTTTTAGATATTAACACTGATTTCTTCCTAACTTTATTTTTTTTATTAGCCATTTTCAATTATTACACTGTGGCAAGAATGTAAGAACGGGCGGAGAAAATTTGGCGCAGGTCTAACGTTGGCAAGCGCCCGATTGCGACTGACGGGGTAGCGGGCGGCGCGGCGTCTTGTCAAACTGCTGGGAAATATTCAAGTTTTGGGATTAATAATTAACTCAAAATTATAGGACTTTAGTTGAAACCCAAATTTTAGCAGGTTCTCTGTAGTATTTAAAGAGAAACATTTCTATATAAAAACGATGTGTAAAGTCAGAAATTTTATTAATAAGATATTCGATTCAGACTTTTACATTAAGCTGTCTTTGGATTTTTTTATGATCGAGTAAAGTATACCCTATCGTGTAACAAATTAGTACATTCCTCAGACAATATCCTTAAGTATATTGTATATTTTTTGCAAGACCGATATTAAGGAGTAAATACCTAAAAAATTTGATATAGTAAAACGTTTTTCTCCGCTTTTTCACTGGTGACTCGCCTTAACGGGTCAAAGCAGCCAGCATTTTGGATACGCTTCTTTTTGATAAAGTAGATTAGGTTGTATTATATTATTATGTGTTAATAATATTTTTTATTAGAAGTGTTTTTATTTTCAAATTTTGTCGTGTAACTATGAATTAGACTCAAATTAATGTCACAGCTATAAATCAAGACTGCATCATATTCAAGACTGCAAACTCGTCCCCTCCCTATCCATCCCATTCCTTTAGCAATTAGAGTCTGGTCCGGCAATCCAGTTATTAAAGGAACGAGTCTGTCCAGTCTCTGAGGAAATTAATACACAAACGGTCTTGAAAGGAGATCTCTAGATTGCGGTCTCTGTTAATTTGACATCTGCCGGTTTCTATTCTGCTGACGGTATTGTTTGTTGATTGCTTTTTAGTAATTGCAATGGGATTGTTTTGCGCTTGTATAATTGTATGTCGTGATTGTGCAGTGTTGCTTAGAGCGATAGTGGAACATGTCACTTTATTGTATTAAAATTAAAGCGATATCTTTAAATGTCCATATTGATGTAATGATGTACCTAGTATCTATCAACAGTTTAACCTATGTTTCAGAGTTTAGTATACCCATATATATTTATGGTGTGTTTTATTATATATATTTAGTATATTTCAAAAACTAGTGCACTGATTTTAATAAACCTGCACTGTTCCAGAGGTTACATAGACAAAATTAAAATATTGATATCACTTCAAATTGATACCTTTTTTTACGTAGGTTTACGTTGGTCTACAGTTTGCCTGATGTTAAGCATTGCTGCACCCTAGGTGTAAAACGCTTACCTAGAAGATACCTGTTAACTCTAGATTTGATCAGATACCTTCCACTAATTACCAGATTAGGAAAAACGAATACACAACACGATTTTAAGATAAAACATCTTATGAAACGCATAAGTTCTTAACGAATATACGACTCGTATGAAAATTGTGAAAATCCGTTTAAATTAATAATAGCACGAAGGAAAATTGAAAACGTCGATCTTTGAACTGCAATGCAGTGGGTTGAGAATCGGCTCCAGAACTTTATTAGGACATTAACTCCACACCTGGCTCTTGCTCGGAATTCAATCGAGGTGTTATCGGTGCTTCGGTGGGGTTTATCGTGTCTTAGAGTGTAAAACGGTTTTCGAATGATCCGATTTGCTTCACTAATAAATTCAATAACTACATATATTTAGGTTAAGAGATTATGTCTTAGTCAAATGTGGTTGGTATAAATAATCGTTTATTATGCCAAATATACAATGTGTATACGAAGTTTTAGTACAATATTAATCTTAGTTTAAACTTACTTTAGGTAATAGTACATCTTTGGATGACTGCGCAACACATCTGTGTGGAGACCTGTGTATGGATAAAAATGCGGAAGAAATCTTGTATAAATAAACATTTTTATTAATATTAAAAAGAAAATGTTTTATATAAAGAATGTTTGTTAAGTTCAGCCATCATGTGCATCACTGTGTATTTCGACAGCTTGTTTTTGAGATCTTCTCCCATAAAACGTCAAAGAAAAAAATTGACTACTGTGGGTTATCCGTATAATCATATGTCATCACCGACTTTTTTGTAGACCTATTTAAGATAAACAATACTTAGTACATTATTTTGATCTATCTCTTCGAGTTCAGCCAGCGTTTACAATGCAACGCATTTTTTTATTTACGACATCACATTAGAAATCATCAAATTATCAGTGGTTTTGTAATATATTATGCATGTTATTATACACAAGAACCTTCCTCTTGAATCACTTTATCTATTTACAAAAAAACTGCATCCAAATGCTTCGCGTAGTTTTAAAGATCTAAACCAACATACATACATACAACACACAGACGTGGAAAGCGACTTTGCTTTACCTTTACCTTTACGTACCTTTCTATATAATATTGTATATATTCTCTGTTTATGATTGTGTGTGATATGGATCTCAGTGTCTGCAATAATAAGTTATTATTATTATTATGATTATTTATACTATGTAGTGATGATGATTGTATTCTGAGGTTCTTATAAATTTCGTTACTTATTTCTATAGATGCTTATTGGATTACGCTTGACCACAAAAAATGGCACTTTAAAACAAACCGTCACAATTTCGGCGTCCACTCCGTATATTTTGGTGCCACTAAATATTTAAGGCGGTCTCCGAAGTATCTTGACAGTGTAGCCATGAATATATCACTACTGCAATAGCGGGCGACAATTTCAACTGCACTGCAATATTTATTTCAAAGGAAACAGAAGATATTTCACATTTCGTAGCTACTTCGAGACTTTTAAAGCTATTTTATGAGTTTTTATTTTATGTGCAAAATTGCTATGAACTTTTTCTGTATCACCTAAGATATATTATAATGTTGTCTTTCGCGGAAGGAACTAGGCGCCCACCACGATGTATAGGCTTAATTATATATCGAAGAAAAAAACATACTACAGGACCATAAAATATGAGGACAAATTTTGACATTGGCGGACCAGGGTTCCCAATAAAATGTATCGGCTCAAGTGAACTTATGCATATGGCAAACTAGCAGCAATCTTAGGTGTTACCCGTGTTAATCGGGTAACACCATCGGGTATGTGCTTATACAGGGTCGAATCTAACTTCATACAAAATTTCAACCAAATTGGTTCAGCCTTTTGTGCGCGAAGAAGTAACAAATATACCTTTAGCTTTATATAACTTTAGCTTTTAAAATATTAGTGTAGATAAATTATTGTATGATGATGATGATGTGATGTGATAGTGAGTTTGATTTAGTCTATTTTGGCAATGCAAAGCCATGTCAGAAGCCCTTAGGGCGGCTTGATAAACTCTCGACACCAGAGTTGGCCACTCTCAATCATAAGGAGAAGAAGTTGGCTTATCTCGACCCTAATAATTGATGTGGAAAACGACTAACAAAGAGATAAACCGGTTTCTTCTAGGCAAGCGCGCTAGATCGTAGATTATAACGTTGCTTAACATCAGGCAAGTTGTAGTCAAGCGTGAGCCTATCTCATGTAAAAAAAAGAAAACATATAATAACTAACCCTTATCTTATCAAAGAAACTTCATTCCTCTTGTTAAGATTTAGTAGTAGTGCCATAATAGATGTTCCTTTTTGCAATCAAAGCTTATAAACATGTTTACGTCAGAGTCAGCCTCGCGGGAAAATTTAAAAGTTAGCCAACTCTAAAACGATGGAGTAGATTTTGACAGAGAGATTACTGTCATTGTAAAATGTTATATTATTGTGAATTATTGTGAACCATGACTTATGTATAACTTTGTTACGAATAAATTTATATGAATATGAATATGTAATTTGATATTGCGACATTTGCGACCTTGATAAAAAAATATATAAGCAATGTGGATAATCTTCTCTTCTTCGGATTCATTGTCGTTTTCGCAAGGAATTTCATTCCTGCGTTTACATAAAAACGCAAACCACAGTAAAAACATACAACTAAAAAAATAGATTTTACGTAGGTTCTATAGTAGGTGCTTGCTGTATGTTGTACGACAGCCATTAAGCCATTAACTAAACCCAAGGCGGCTTTAAAACTATAGACACTAGAATTAATCAAATCAGAAAGGTTATTGCGTTACCCACGAATAAAAAAATATATTTATGTTTCTTAATTAATCCAAATTACATCACACGCAATTTTTCATACAATCTTTTGTGTACGAAGTATCAGGGAAAAATATACACAGACTTGTTTCTCTACAATTTTCTACTCAGTTTTGATCTCAGCATGAAAGATTAACAGGGGTTGTAAAATTTTACTCCGCGATAATAGTTTCAGTATTCCTCTTTATGAGCTTAAGATTAATTCTAGTTTTATGAGTCAATTTTCTTGGCTTTTGTCTGCTACTTTACGAGGAAGAAGCCAGCTATTGTGGGTAATAATATTAATAATACACATAACAAGTTTTGAGTACAATGAAGTAAACACCAGCTTTTAAATAAGTACATATAGCTGAACTATTTTATTTAACAAGGATGGTTTTTGTTTGCATCTCGCCCAATAAAAAGAAGAATAAAGGATGCAGCACGCTTGCCCAAAAGAAACCTATGTATTTTTTTCTTAAATACGTGTTTTTCTAATACAATTGATATTGCTTAATCAGCACGTAGTATAACTACTGTTAGTTGTATATCCATACCCATATTTTTTCCATGCTATTAACTAGTTTACAATAAAAATATGTTGAATTTGTTGTACATGTTACTATTCTTGTATTTCTTCATGACACAGCAAAGCAACAGATTATAGAAAATAGTAGGAAGTGCAAAAAGTGTTATACTTAGGCTATATACTATTTAGCAGTGACTAGATAGATAGATAGATAGATAGATAAACTCTTTATTGTTGACACATATTAAAAAACAGTAGGTACATAAAACAAATTGTATCTAAACTAGTGACACAAGCGGCGGCCTTATCGCTAAAAGCGATCTCTTCCAGGCATTAAAATAACTTTAATTAGTGACTAGTCATTAAAATAAAAATAATCCAGTAATATTTTCTTTGTTACAGATGGGGAAAGGAAAATTCTTAGAAGAAAAATGATAAAGCTTTGGAACTGAAAAGAAACCTAACCAATCATGGATTCTAGGAAACCTATATTAAGACATAATAATGTTGAGAAAAAGTTAGATATATCAAATACAGAAAACCTGAAAAACAATAAAGGTCACAATTTCAATGCAAACGAATCGAAAATACGTTTAGCTAAAGAAATTAACAAAACACCACATATCAATAGTAAAAAGGAATTTTCAAAGGTCATAGAGATCAATGAATATAGAATACATACAAATTCAAGACTTGTACTGAACAAACCTTTAGAAATAAGCGAAAATATTAAAGAAAAAATCCTAAATGTCAAAGTGAACAAGGAATGTACAGAAACTAGACGAGTAACAAGTAGAAAGGCGAATACATTGTTCCTTTTGCTAAGGATATCGATGGATTTGAACATACTCTGGAAGCAATGGTTGATATGCCTTTTGATAACTTGCGTCAGTGGATACAGAGAACAGAAGTTTGCGATGGAACCTCAAGACCAAGTAAGTACAATACAACTGACTTTAAATATGACAAAACATGTATTTTAAAACCCTAACATAAAAAAATATACATAATATGTATGTTTAGCTTATCTGTTAGACTGATGATCTCTTAAAAACATAGTAACTACCAAACTGGTAGCTAACATAAGAAAATTAATACGTACAAGTGGGTGCTTGCGGCTTCGCTCGCATAAAGAAGTAAAACTTGCATCGCCTAATTTTACCCCTTTAAAATCGGAATTCCAAAAATCCATTCTTAGCGGATGCCTACGTCATAACATCTACCTGCATCGCAGAATACCTGCATGCCAAATTTCAGCCTGATCCGTCCAGTAGTTTGGGCTGTGCGTTGCTAGATCACTATGTCAGTCAGTTAGTCAGCCACCTTTGTCTTTTTATAATTTTTTTATTTATTTATTAAGTAGCCTTTAATCTACTAATTAAAAATAAGTCTGGTTTTCCTTCCTGACGCTATAACTCCAGAACGCATGAACCGATTTCCACGGTTTTGCATTCGTTGGAAAGGAGGTGAGGTTTATAGCAAAGAAAATTCAGGAAAAATTCAACAGAAAAGCGGAAAAACAGGGAAAAACATTTTTCACATACAGCGCCATCTCTGATACATAACATGTACTACAAACTGGCGAAATGGAGTTCGCGGGGTTTGCTAGTGAACAATAAAAAGAAAAATATATATATACTAATTACTTCTTATTTAACATTCTAAAAAAATACAATAAATAACGCTTTTGTTACTTGATGTCATGTTTCTTGTACTGCAGTGTTCTATTTCATGTCAAATATCGAGGGATTAAAAATATAAATGTTAATTATTGATAAAATCATAAAGTAAATTCTGCCGCACGTAGTGATAGCATTTCATTTTAATAAATTGAATTAAATAAGAGCATAATACAAAAACAATACATTCCCAACGCTTTATGAATTCCGTTATTCCCAATACTAGCTGTATTAAACAATAAATAAATTCATCGACATCACAACGCTTATGCATACGGCTCAATAAGGCAAAAATCCGAAATATTTTTGTTGTCTGGAAGATACAGATTTATGAGATACTGCGCGATGAGCATAATATATCAATTTTAAATACGATTAGTTTTAATTTTAAAATCTCTTAGAGTCACTACATTCAAACGCCGTCATAGGTAGGTTAAGCATACATTTGGCCTGGTTTTATAGCAAACCTCATCAAGCTGTTACTGACCACTGCTGAGCATAGACCTCTCTTCTAGTACACCACTCGCCACAGTTCTGGACAGATCTAATCCAAGTGCTTCCTGCTGTTCTATACAATCATACTACGCCCGAACATTGTTTTTAAAATATTAACACAATATTGATAGATAGATAAATAGGTAGGCATCTCTGAGTAAGATTGTCTACGTTCCCAACACTATCCGCATTAAACAATAAATAAATCGTATCCGAATTAATTCGTGCCTCATTATCGGGGCTTACGTTTGAACAAATGGAAATTATTGTTCAAACAAGGTTGAGTGAACAATTGTAGTTAGGGAGATACTGGTTAATATTATTATTCCATCACAGAACAGGCAAAAACAGATTGTGAAAATAAAATATTTAGTTTTAATCCTTTAGTAGAATATACCAACGTTAATCTCAGATAAAAAGTGGGTCTTGTAATTAATCAAGGGTTTAATTGCCCTGCATAGATAGATAGATAGTAAGTTGTTTATTGCAACACACGATATATATATATATATAACAAAGAAAGAAAACAAAACAAAACTTATCCTAGTGCCACAAGTGGCGGCCTTATTGTTAAAAGCAATCTCTTCCAGGCAACCATTGGGACAACTATATTAATTTTTTCTTCAAAAAGGTTCAGTAATTTGAGCGTGGAAAAGTAATAAACTAAAAGATCTTGATCTATTTTATTCGAAATTTAAATTTATAATACAATGTTGTATTATATTTTATTTGTAATGATAAAAGAATATACTATAAGTCTAGATATATGGATAAATTTTAATATATGTTTTTTAAGGTTGGCCCACAGCACGCATTGGGAAACTTAGTGCTGTGGGCAAGCGGACAATAAATAAATATGTTATTAATTTAATTAATTTATCGATCCTAGCGGCTGGCAAGAATAGGTACCTGATAGATATCTCTTTGGAACCTTAATTAATTTGGAATAGCTTTGGAGAAATAAGTAATAGATACGTTGGCTCCCATTCTAAATAAACAAAACAAAATAATCAGTTTATTAATATTCCCTTTCACGACATTAATTTTTAAATAAAATGTTGCTATTTGTATGAGATTATTTTCTTTTTGAGAATTTCAATGTCATTCCGTATTTATATCAAATATTTTTGCTTATTGAAAGGTAGGGCTGTACATTAAATAATTTAACGTTACGTAATAAAAAAATTGTTCATTTAATTAATGTTTTATTGTATCATCACTATCACTATTAGTCAAATTTTCTACAAATATTTACTACACCTCTTAATTCTAATTGTTTTTTGTTTAAGTATGTTTTATGACTCCGATATTCGTAGTTAAAAAAAACTACAAGAATGAAAGCAATGAATTGTTTTCCTTACATTCAACTAAAGTGACTATGCATTCACAAAAATCTAACTATTTATATTCTTATCTATTTTTCTTTTCAAATTTCTTTATTGATAATCATTTACACAACATTTGTGGTAATAGTGTACATTATCCTATCACAACATTATCAAACGCTACAATTTGTTTAAGTGGTTAATTACCTTACTATAAAAATCGAACTAATAACTACAGACCGCGTGTTGTTTGAAAGTCGGTTAAAAGAAACATTTCTCCCACTGTCTGTTTGTTTGTATTTTTTCCACAATCCCAACCAAGGGAGCTCTCGGGAAATTACGTGGCTAGTTCCATAAATCAAACATTTTTCTCTCCTCCCTTGAAAATAGCGCGGTCTTTTTGTAAATATAGTAGTAGCAGATGGATGTGGCATTGTATGATCAAAAGTTAAAAAAAAAAAAACAATATTTTCCATACACAATTCATTCATCTCTTCCACCCTTTTGAAAGGCTTCTACGAATTTTGCCCAGTATCGTGTATGTAACAAATAAACAGACGTGGAAAGAATCAGTCTATAAAATATTCACTTTGTTAAAATAATTTCGGCACGTTTGATTGAAATAACAGATCAGTCAGAAAGTGTTAATGTCAATGTCAACTGTGAAAACTTTGGAAGTACAAGTTTTAAAAAATGTCATTGTCAGTGACAGTTGCGACTGAATTGTCACTTACGTTTGTGGCCAACTAACGCTAGCGCATAGAAGCGCATTCTACCAGCATTTTTACTCTGGAGGGCAATCGGTTTGCATCAGGCTGGAGACCTAACTGTTTGGTGGTGCGTATGTCTATTTATTTTATTGAAGTATGGGACAACCTAATTAAAGTTATATTTTTGAATTATATATTTAAGAAAATGTAATATAACCTCAATCAATTGTTTCATAATACAGATATCTGCTTAATTTAATTGTGAGATCTTTACGCTTGACTACTCGCGACAAATTTTACCTAGTAAGAAATGGCTAGACATGTTAAAAGACGTAATGCTAGCATGCGTTATTGAGTGTTAATAAAAAAAAAAAAATCGGTTCATAAATAACGGAGTAATCGCGTAACATACCTACAAAAAAACTTTCAGAAGCCTTGATAACTTCCTTTTTTGAAGCCTGTTAAAAAGAGGGTACGTCACATTATCTTGTTTGCTATGTTTTCTTTTTTTTACTTAGATTTAAAGGGTGTAGACTTAATACACATCTAGGACTATAAATAATTGCAGACCACAATATTTTCTTTGCCTGAAGAAACCCGCGTTTGACATTGAAACGTAGGGTATTGAATTTCTCGGCGTTATTAAAAATTCTTTTACCCTTTCGACCAATGGTTCGATGATAAATAGATCTCGGATATAAGAAAATATAAAATACTTGGGTAGTAATAAATTGGACATTCATAAATATCATAAAAGGACTTTATTATGAGTGAAATGAAACAAAAATGAACGAAATTTCCTTATAATCAAAATTATTAACACTTTCGTAATGCGGCTTTCCATTTGTGCGCTTTCATGAATCGGTTGACACGTTTAAGTACAAACTAGGGATCGAGCAATGAGAAGTAGTAATTTCATCCCCTTTATTTTATTTGGCTACCTTTTTAAACTTTTTATCATTATCTTTCTCCTCATCATCTTTACTGCTCTGTTAGCTTAGTTGGTAGTGACTCTGCCTTCTAATCTAGGGGTTGCGGGTTCGATTCCCGCATGAGACAAGTAATTATGAATACTAAAATTTGTAATTACTTGTGTCGACTCTGGCCGTTTCTATATATAATGTACTAATAAGTGTGTACATATTTACAAAAAAAAGTAAGTATGTAAGTATTATATCAGTTATCTAGTACCCACGACACTAGCGTTGCTTAGTGTGGGGCTAGATGGCGTTGTGTGCAATGTCCCGGAATATTTATTTATTTATTATTTTTTATTTAAACCCTGTTTTTTTTTCAGAGTGCAGTAGTAGGGTCTAGAGTGACCCTCCCTTGCCGAGTGGAAGGCAAGTCAGGTCAGCTGCAGTGGACAAAGGATGACTTCGGCCTGGGCACGCACCGACACCTCAGCGGGTATGAGAGGTACACCATGATCGGGAGCGATGAAGAAGGTACTGGTTTAATGTTTGCTATCATCATTTATAGACTTTTTCCTCCATTTTGGTTTGTCCGTCTGTTCTAGATTAACGCTTCAATGGTGCAACAGATCTTTATGATTTTTAGTGTGGTGGAAGTAAAAATATCAGAGTATAAACTATCAGAGTGTTTGTTGATTTGTTCGTTTGTTTGTTCTGGATATACTCTTCAATGGAGCGACACTGCTCCGTTAGCTTAGTTGGTAGTGGCTCTGCCTTCTAATCTAGGGGTGCGGGTTCGATTCCCGCATAACACAAGAAAATATGAATATTAAAAATTGTAATTACTTGTGTTAAGTCTGGTCGTTTCTATGTATAATAAGTATGTATTTACAAAAGAAAAAGTATATATGTATTATATCCGTTATCTAGTACCCATGATACAAGCGTAAGCTTAGTATGGGGCTAGATGGCGCTGTGTGATATGTCCTGAAATATTTATTATTTATTTATTTATTTATTATTATTACCTACATATCTTGTTGATTTTTGATATGGTACGTGATCCAAGTGTCAGACAAAGGAACGTGGCAGGCATTTTATGTTTTTTTCATAAACTGTGCTCATAATAAACAGTATCTGTATAGTATACAGAAATTTAGGTGCTAATTAAACTCTTACCACAGTTTACAATTATTCTTCTCGAATAACTAACATACTCCAATACATAATTAGTAACTTTATTTGTAAAAATGCAAAAACAAATTACTATAAGTAGTAGTACTAGTGAAATCCAAGAAATTTATAAAAAAAAAAAAAAAATTTAAAAGACTAGTTTACAAAGATCTTATTTTAATACAACTATGCAAATATCCAACAGCATTCCTGTTTATTCAATAGAACTTGACTTGTAAAATCCAGACTTTCTACTTGGTTAATCCTATAATGGACAAGAATGTTGTACTAGAAATCTAGAAATGGAACTAAATAAGTGTTAGTGCACAAGGAGTCTGTTGGTTTGTTTAGTATGATAGTATTATTTTTTTGAGTATGTTAAGTTTGTTTTTCTTTAATTAGGTAATATTTATCGTATCTTAATATGGAAACCTAAATGATCATTTATTTATTCAAAACAACTTACGAAGCACATAGGGAAATAATAGTAACTAATTAAAACTAAACCTTATAATAAACTTATAAATACTATAAATTAACAACTGTATAACCTTACGAATAATATACTAAACTTAAATCGGAATCTGCGGGCAACGTGCCTAAAATGCTGGCGGCGCTACCTCGCTGAATCGCCAAACTTAAGCGTTTACCGAGGTAAGCTCCAGCTCTCGGATCGTTATTTGTATGTTAAGTGAATTACATAGTATTCTTCTTCTTCTGATCGAATGAGAGTGGCCAGCTCTGGCGTTGAGAGTTGATAGGCTCGATAGTGCGATGATTAGATTCAAGCTATGCGAAATGTGGGTGTTATAAAAAGGGATTTTAAGTGTCTTACTTAAAGTTCCGTTTTATATTTCCGTATATTTCATTTTCTGTATTTATCTTTAGACACGATGGATAAAATTGTGGTCAAATTTAGTGTATAATCTAGAGTTGCTTGCAGTTTTGTAGCACACAATTAGGAATCAATTCAGATCTGATTTTGAATGTGGCTGTTGATTAATAAGAATAGTTTTTTTTTGTAATATCATTGATATAAGCGCCCGTAGCTCAGCAGGCTAGCGGAGGCAATCGCATGCGATTACCAATGTTAAGCAAAGGTCGACGCGGTCAGTCCTTGGACGGGTGAACGAAAAATGGCATTCCATTTTGGGCGCTTCCGTGGATCGGATGACACGTTAAATTGTAGGCCCCGGCTGTTTGTCTAGTACGGCAGTCGTTAAGGCATGTCAGAGGCCCTAAGAGCGGTTTGAAAACTTTCGACACCAAAATTGGCCACTCTCATTCTATAAGAAGAAGCAGATTAATATATCAATGTTATGAATTTTAGGTCTATAACGTTTAATATTTTTCTTAAAACAGTTAAAACTCCGTGTGCACCAGGTCTCAGTTATCCGACCACATTGGTCCGGTGACATTCCTTAGTGTATAGGGTGTTAGTGCTTCTAAAAATGAACCTTGATATGTTATACAATTTCTAATCACTTCCTTTTGAGGATTACTTTGTTTGAATCATGTTCTGAGTTTATTTTATAATACTGTATTTTATTACTACATACTTAGTTACATTTAAAAAATTAAAAATGTAGTTTATATGAACTAAGCTTATAGACTTGCTATTCAAATTTATTCACTAATGAAAGTCACTAAGGTATAACGACTAATTAACATTAACAATTTTGATCACACTTAGCGGTTTTAACGGTATGAATGACATAGTATCTTATAAGTAAGCGTGTTGACAACGTGGACTTATGCCACTTAAAATAATACTCCTTATTAATCGTACATATTTCTCGTTACTGAGGGTCGTGACTCCCCATTAGAATTAAATCGTGGGGGAGTTCTTTTATGCGAATACATCTTGGAGGACAGTCCTTCCACTGATAAAACGTGTCTTAGATTTTGTGGTTCTCTAACATGTTGGTTTCCTCACAATGTTTTCCTCCACCTAAAACAAAAAAAAACAGTACCTACTTCTTCTTATCGAATGAGAGTGGCCATCTCTGTTGTGGAGAGTTTTCAAACCACCCTAAGAGCCTCTGACATGGCTTAACGACTGGCGTACTAGACTGACAGCCGGGACCTACAATACATTTATTAAAAACAAACAAACATAATTTGTTCTGTAGAAAGATTTTTAATATGTTCTTTTTTTCTTTGTTGCAGGAGACTATTCGCTGGACATCGCAAACGTGACGCTGGATGATGACGCTCTTTATCAATGCCAAGTTAGCACCGGGCCGAGAGGTAAATGAAATTATCTTATTACTAGTGGGTGCTCGCGTCTTCGTCCGCATTAAGAAGTGAAAATTGCACGCCCTATATCACCCTTTAAAAGTGGCATTTCCAAAAATCTTTTCTTAGCGTATGCCTACGTCATAACATCTATCTTCATTGCAAATTTCAGCCCAATCCGTTCAGTGGTTTGGGCGACGTCACCTTTAAGTTTTATAATATATGTTTAGATTATGTTCTTATTCTTACCGAATGAGAGTAGCCAACTCTGGTTTCGACGATGTTAATTTATGTTGAGACTAGTTTTAGTTTTTAGCCGAAAAGTTTACAGACGACCATTTTTCCACATTTTTGTTATCAGAAGTTTCAATCGTTAGTTCTACAGGGCATATGCCACCTCCTTCTAACACCTTTACTATATTTAGCGCTTCTCTTGCCCAAGCGTTGCCGTTCCAACTACTTGATATATCTTCAATCAATAAATTACACACATTTTTAATTCCTAGTTTGATTATTGTCTATTATAATGAATTTAAATCAACAACATAATGATAAGTTGTTACTTTGATAACGCAAATTAAAGATAACAAGAGATTTGGGATATTTTGTGAACCACAAAACTCATTCTAATTTTTTTTTACTGAAACGGCAAACTTTAGTCAAGTCCAAACGGACTTGGCTAATGTTTGCCTGATGGTAAGTAAAGACTAAAACCTAAGATGGTAATTTGAAGTCAGTGTGTTGTAAATTTAGACTAAAAACCAAAATAAGTACCAACCAACCTTATATCTATGTATCTAAATAGACCACTCAAATATCTTGAAAAGTTCTTTCGAAATATTTACATCCACTTGAACTGGCAATTTAAATGCATACGGATCTGCTTCAATACATTACATTAATAAGAAACTTGCTTGCATCTGGTAACCCAAATATGTAAGATTTGTATGAGAGTGGCTAACTAAGACAGACTATTACTACGTTGCTTAACATCAGGCAAGTTGTAGTCAAGCGTGAGCCTATCTCATGTAAAAAAAAACAATGTACTAGACCTTTGTACTACCTCTGGTGTCAACGATTTTCAAAATTCTAAATACTTCTGACATGGCTTTATAAATATCGCAAAATAATGAACTACTGCTATTAATATACAATGAAAAAACATAAATAGTAAGTTTAACAAACTCCGGGAATCTAAAATTTGCCATACTTCAGACCGTAGTAAGCCAAACAATGTTTTTATTTATATCTCTCTTGAGTCGTATTCCTCATGACTGAGGGTCGTGACTCCCCCGCAGAATTAATCCGCTAGGGGAGTTTTCTTGGGCAGATACATCGTGGTGGGCGCCCAGGTCCTTCCACGGAAGACACAAATGTCCTCGGATATTGTGGTCCTCAAACATGTCGGTTTCCTCACGATGTTTTCCTTCACCGTTAAGCGAGTGCAAATCCACACATAACTTGAAAATACAAGTCATTGGTGTAGGGTCGGATTCAAACCCGGGTGCGTCTGAATGAAAAGCACACACTGGAACCGCTACGCCACACTCGCTTATTTATATACTAAGTAATAATTGTGTCGATAGTAACATAATAATTGCATATACACACCGGCTCTTAAGATCATTTAGAATAAAAAAACGAAAGAAAGAAATATTTTTATTGAGACACACATAAAAACAAAAAAAAAGATTCTGTTTGTGTTAGCTTTTTTTATCTATGTAATTTTGTTGACAAATGCGTTTAAGGATCATTATCCAAGTGCGTCTAGTGTACAAATAAACAACACAGCAAGCACATTCGTTCAAAAATCTGATCATCAATACATAGGTATAATAAAGCTGGATATACTGCGAATTGATAGCAGAACACGTTCAAACAATTTCTAGTTTTTTCTGTTTATCTGTGTCTCTGTTTGTCTGTTTATTTAAACGCTCATCACGCAAAAACGGCTGAATAGATCATCATGATTTTTGGTGTGTAGTTAGAATGAGGTCTTAGGAGTGTCATAAGCTATTTCTATCCTGAAATAATGCGATTGCAGCCGCGGGCGTGTACTAGTAATATATAATTTGATATTGTGGCATCTAAAAATAGTGCAAGTTTTTGTTCTATGCATTTGGTCTGGTTTTGTGTCGCTTGTAATCTTTATTTTTTCAGTACATGTGTGGTGTTAAAGACACGCAATGACGGACAAAGTATTAGGGTTACCAACTTGTGAGATTGTTTTTAATATGGGATTATTTCTTAGAGTCTTAACTAAAACTATTCTTTTAACACTGAGTTTTTTTTAATGCTCTTCAGCTTCTGTTTCGACATAGGCCTCCTCCAAAGCCTTCCATTATTTTCTCTCTAGTTTTTTTTTCCAAACAAGTTGTGTCTGCCCCTTTCTTTTCTTCTAATCTCTCTTCTTGGTAGTCCTCCCGTATATCGATCAATTTTAGTTAAGAACGAATATTGTGAACCAGTAATTTGTAACCAGTAACCTCTATGAATGTGTTCTCATTCTGATAAATTGAATTCGTATGTAAAAATATACATACACCATAAGGATATATGTTTTTGAGTCACTTTATTTAAGAGAAAATGTACATAAATTTGGACCCAAATTAACATAATATAGGTACTTGTTTTTTTTTTTTATATCGCGAATTGAATTGAAAAAAATTGCTGCTTGAGATTTAATTTATTATTTCATCGAGTTCGTTTAGTCTAAAATGAATTAAATAATTTAATTTTTCTTGACTTGAAATGATTCTAACATTTAGCCGGTCACCCATCCAATGATTGGCCTACTCGACCCTTTCCAATCAATTAATCCGACTTTCCAATTAACTGAACTTAAAACCGATTAAAAACCTTCGACTTAAGCAATTTAACTTGAAATTAAGTTGTGAAATCCTTTGGTATCGTAAAAAGATAAGTTTTTCTTCGATAATTGGAGTAAAACTTCACTTATTTATTTTGTAAAGATTTTTCGTTCAAGTTTGGTTTTAACTAAAGATTTTAAAATGAAACTATTTTAAAGACTTCTCTCTCAAAGACTCTTTAAAATGATAGAATAAAGATTTTTTATTATCATTTAATTGAGTTAGTTAGATTTTATAGTATTTATGAATACTAGTTTGAAAAACTCAAACCATTTCGTACAGTGATACTTAAAAGTGGTCCAATACTAATGCATTCATCATCTTCTTCTTATCGAATGAGAGAGGCCAACTCTGGTGTCGAGATTTAACTAAGCCGCCTTAAGGGCCTCTGACATGGCTTAACGACTTCCAATATGACAAACTACCAACCTATCTACATATACTTTCCAAAACGCCATCTCCTTTCCCTTCACCTTATCCCACTCCGTGTGGTCGGCGCAGCACGTCCCGCAATCACTCCTCTCGCACACATATCCTCATTCACACAATTCTTCCATGTCTTTTAGGGCGTCCTCTCCAACGACATAAAACACTCTTTTAATCTCGAAACTAATTAGTGTGTGAAGACTACTCTAGTTATAGTTAAAAAGGTTATCAAATAATCTATATATCTAATACACATAATAAAACTGAAAAAGGTCGAAAGTCTGACCATTGAATATATTAAATATTTTTTTTTTAATTAATACTTCGAATAAAATTGTTTATTTATACTTTTGGATTTTTTGTCTGTTTACCTTTCTGTTTCTCTGTGTCTCTGTTTGTTTATTTAAAAGCTAAAATGTCGTAATAACGGCTGAATGGATTATCATGATTTTTGGTGTGTAGGTAGTATGAGGCTTTTTATACTGAAATATTGCGAGCGATGCCGCGGACGTCCACTAGTATCACAATAATTTTGTGTCAACCCTACAAATATGTTCCTAATTACTTTTAACTATCCCACCACGGGTATTATAATTACTAAAATGCGTTGCTCGTTAAAAATAAACAGTAAAATAAGTATCAGCGAACCAACATGACATTTTAACCGTCTTACGTACGTAATGGGTCAAACATGATATAGGTCGTAATTAATAATTTAGACTCTCTCTTTGAGTCGTATAACTCATGACTGAGGGTCGTGACTCCCCCGCAGAACTAATTCGTTAGGGGAGTTTTCTTGGGCAGATACATCGTGGTGGGCGCCCAGGTCCTTCCACGGAAGACACATGTCCTCGGATATTGTGGTCCTCAAACATGTCGGTTTCCTCACGATGTTTTCTTTCACCGCTAAGCGAGTGCAAATCCACACATAACTTGAAAATACAAGTCATTGGTGTAGAGCCAGATTCGAACCAGGGTGCGTCTGGATGAAAAGCATACACTGGAACCACTGAGCCACACTCGCTTTAAACAATTTAGGCTAGGACTTATAAAATGTTGTATTAGGAACAATTTTTTAAAATTCCGTCACTGTAACTGGATATATGAGTTAAATAAGCAACTTAACATATAATGTGTTAAAAATAGCTTATTTATTTAATATTTATTTTACAATTGTTGTTTTACAAAAAACAAACTGACACACAAAACTATAATAAAAATATATATTTTTTACTAAACAAAAATATTCCTAGGAAAAAAATGCCCAAATTCTCCATGACTTGAAATCTCTATTCTCAAGACACCGTCACTCTGGTTGTCATTTCGGTTAACTTGATACGGTTTCTAGAAATTCCCAAGGCTTCTTTATCCACGAGATATGGGGTACGAGCAACGATTTTATCTTTAACCAACGCCAAAAACAGGAGAAATAATCATTTTGTGTGTGTTTTTATACATTTATTGTAATAATGAATCGACTTTATTACAATAATAAAACATAAAAACAAGGGAAGAAAAACTAAACATACTTTTTATTGTATGATTCTACCTGGAGCCTTTTTTCAGAAAATGATGACCCGAAGGTCTTTAAATTACAAGTAAATAGGTTTCTTCTAGGCAAACGTGCAACATCTTAGACTATAGTGGTGCTTAACATTAGACAGGCTGTAGTCAAACGTTGGCTTATTCCGTGATAAAAAAAGGTTTTTCAAATAAAATCAATTTGATTATTATTTTTTGCATTCTAAATTTCATTTATAATTCTAAAGGTTTCTTTCATGATCCTCTTTTATTTTGTTCTTAAATCACACTGATTCTAAAAATATGCACAGTTTTGTAATTCGTTTACTTTGTCATTTTGTTTAACTTTATATGGATTCTAGAAAATTCTCATGGCTTCGCTCCCCTTGACAAAATAGGGAGGCCAAAGCAAGGATTTTGTTTTATTAATCGGCGTACGGGAATCGATCAGTTATGAAGCCATGCTTGGGCTAATTTATTCACGAGTTTTATTTAGATATGTGTACGTAGATGTAGCGTCCGTAGCTCTGCTGGCGGAGGCCATCGTTTGCGATTACCAATGTTAAGAAAAGGTCGACAGTCAGTGCTTGGATGGGTGACCGAAAAGTGGCAATCCATTTTGGGCATCTCCGCCAGCTGAGCCACAGCTGAGCTACGGGCGCTTCATCCTGATAAAAATAGACATTAATAGGTATTTTATTTCTAAACTCACAGTGAGTTTTCATATCAGACCCATTTCGCGTCAGTTTTCTACTAGTTAAATTTAATTTTGAACAGTTTTCTGCACGCTAGAATAGTTTTGTCTGAACTTCTGATTTATTTTAACAGTCTCTGCTCTAATGGTTTTTGGTTATTTAACGATAGTTTAGTAAGGGTTAGTTTTAACCAACGGTTAGCAGTTACTGTGTTATGATTATTTAAACTGCTAACTAACTAAAGGTTTAATTTTAATTTGTACAGGGTTATGGTGACATTTTCGTATATAAAATTTGAAGCGAAATCAAAATCATTGCGCATTTATAAAAATATGAAAATTTGCAAAATTCCGTATGGCTATTAAAAATTTTATATGTATTGTTGTTAAAGGAAAACATTAAATTCAGTAGCACAGTATGACACATAAAAAAAGTTAATATAACCGAATTGTCTAAGCGCAGCGAACTTCTTGTTTATTATTAGTTACTAGATACCCTGTATATAACAGAGTGATATAATTAAAGTTTAAATACTGTTTCGGTCGTATTAGTTTCGTAGTAGCATGTACACCACGACACAAGCGTTTGCTTAGTGTGGGGCTAAATGGCGCTGTGTGCAATGTCCCGAAATATTTATATTTATTTATTTATTTATTTATGTGTTAGGAAATGGCCTGTTATTTGAGTCAGATAAAATAAACAGCGTGGTACTGCGGCCAGCATTCTGAGTAAGTTCCTCTCTTTTTCTTCTCTCTGTGGGTTTGAATATTTGGACTTTTCTTAGTCTTCTCCACAGATTTTTCGAGGTATTTTTTGTTGTTGTCATTATAAGAGAGACCACTTAGGATTTGAAATTATGACACCAGAGTTGGCCACTCTCATACGAGCTTACAATTTTTTTGTTAGAAGTAAAACACACCTTTAGTGATTCCTATTGTTTTTTGTTATAAAAAGCATAAATACTAATTACGGACATTGCATAAATGTTTATTAAAAACAAAAATATAACACTGAACCGCAAACAAACACGTACTTTAAAATCATAAATCTTTAATAAAATAGATAGGTATTTAAAAACCTTTCAGTTCAATAAGGCTTTGTTTATAAAACGCCAATGAACATTATCGCGGTATCGGCAGTCTCGGATTAACGTTTAATCCTGAACCAGTTGGTGGCAAGTTTGAAGGCACGTCGACTATGTAGAGTTAGTTACTAAGTTTAGTTTGGAAGTCTATATAGCTATCTAGCGATAATAGAATATTACGGTATTATACTCGTACGTCATCATCATCATCATCTACAGCCCTTTTAATCCCAATTCAATAGGCCTCCCTTTGTAGGTGCCATCTGAGTAGTACCTATCATCTCTCTCTTTGAGTCGTGTTTCCTCATGACTGAGGGTCGTTACTCCCCCGCAGAATTAATTCGTTAGGGGACTTTTTTTTAAAGAAAACTCCCCAGGTCCTTCCACGGAAGACACAAGTCCTCGGATAGTGTGGTCCTCAAACATGTTGGATTCCTCACGATGTTTTCCTTCACCGTTAAGCAAGTGCAAATCCACACATAACTTGAAAATACAAGTCATTGGTGTAGAGCCGGATTCGAACCAGGGTTCGTCTGGATGTAAAGCAGACACTGAAACCGCTGAGCCACACTCGCTTCGTACCTATCATTAATGAATATAATGAGCATAAAAGGTAGGCAAGTATTTATCGCATAGAATGTCATAATTTTTGTAAGAAAGAAAATTTAAAATACCTTTTTTTTACATTAAATAGGCTTACGTTTGACTGCCTGATGTTAAGCACCACTATAGTCTAAGATGTAGCACGCTTGCCCAGAAGAAACCTATTTACTCTAGATTTGAAGACCCCTGGGTTATAATTTTCTGGGAACAGGGCTCCAGGTAGAGAGTTCCATAGTCTCGCTGTCCTTACTATGAAGGTAGAATCAAAGCGCTACTACATACAAAATACCACTTATGTATACGTCATGATATTTACTGTTAATATTCTTGTTCAATTACTTACAGATTTTCATGCACAAATGTCTTCTTATATTATATATATCTATATATATTATTGATGTAGACATCAAAAAAACAAAGGTTGCTGCGTCGTTGGATGGGTGACCGAAAGGCGGCAATCCATTTTGGGCGCTTCCGTAGGTCGGATTACACGTTAACACGTTAAATTGTAGATCTCGGCTGTTTATCTAGTACGGCAGTCGTTAAACCATGTCAGAGGCCTTTCGGGCGGCTTGAAAAACTCTCGACACCAGAGTTGGCCACTCTCATTCTATAGGAAGAAGATCAAAAAACCGTTTCTCTGAACATAAATATACTCAGAAATAAAAACAAGCAAAAAAAAATAAATACACACATATTTATCAAATAAACAATAGATTCATGATTTTAAATATTCAAAGTGTAATTTAGTATAAAACGATATATTTATATATGATATATTGAGTTGTATTCCTCATTAATGAGAGTTAAATAAGCCTTTATATTTATGGGGTGTATTTAATCAGTACTGTAACTATCCTGTCTTTGTAAAATGCGTCAAAACAACATGGAACAAAGCTGCTGTCGATAGATAAACCAGGGATTAGTTTAAATTCACAAAATAATAACTCTTTTTGCAGTTGAAATAAAATTTACATGATAAAAGAATAAATTTTATTAGAGTTTCAAAAGACAATTGGGATTTAGTGAATTTTTGTGCAATGTTTTATTATTCAGATAAGCTTTCAATTTCTAGTATTAAAATAAAAGGGTTGATTCCACAGTTCAATTGTTTTATTTAAAATCTTCAAATAAATAAATTAATTGTAAAGTAAGGTTCCAGTATTTTGACATTACATTTGGGCGTTTTTGTGGCTCAGATGACACGTTAAATTAAAAATTTCCGGCCACTTTGATTAAGAGGAGAGGTGTGGCGGTAGTATATGGAGGAACACACCTAAAAACTACCAAGTTTGTTGTTTGAAGCCGGTTAAGGAGCTGTCGCAGCGGAAAACCACTATATACATCTCCAGAGTTTCATTTATCTTCTTCTTATCGAATAAGAGTGACCAACTTAGGTTTCGAGAGCTTATCAAGCCGCCCTAAGGGCCTTTGAAATGGCATAATAAGTGCCGTGCTATGACAAACAATTTTGAGATATACATTACATAATAAAACACAGTGAACATGTAAAAACAGCCAAACCCGATGATTGTTGCTAGCGTGAAGTTCAAAGTTGTTCATGTTACGGTTTGTTCACTGACGGCTGTTTCAATTGCACTCTGTATGGTACAAGGTATAAGATATTAGCACATTAAAATAAATGTCACGCAATTTTTTTTATTCTGTTGTTTTGTCATCAAAACAGGTAGTCGATATTATTTATTGCTATGTATGTAAAAATACTGAAATAAATGATAAAAGAGTATGGTAATCTTCTATAGTATGCCATGGCAAATATGCTTCACCTTTGTTTGCAATATTAATTTAGAAGACCTTTTTTAATTGTTGGTATTAGATTTGTGTCTTTATAGGATAAAAAACGTCTAAAATTCTGACATATAATATAAATAATTTAAGGAGTTATAACATTCGGTATATCGGAACCACGGAAGCACCCTGATGTAGGTACATATGTATATCTGTCTCTTTTTGCCATAAAAATAACGGCATATCTCCATTACGGCAGTTTCTTAAATTTGGTAATAGCGAACAAATACAGCAGCGCCGAACCACAAAATCTAAAAAAAAATTAATAACAAAATCAAGCAGTTTCTTCTAACTTACCTTCCGTATAAAGCTGTGTGCGGTACATTTGCGGGTGTTTTCCCTCGCTCGGAGCTTTGTCTTTACACCCGAGATGAGTTCACACTCAATGGAATAAAGAAGTTTTTGAGGGTGTTTTTGACCAATGTTTTAGCTTTTCTTGTAGTGCTTAATGTAATATTTATCATGATGTGGTCGAGAAGTATCTGTCACATATTATTTGACAATAATTGTTCTGTCTTAAAGCTGTAAAAGCATTACCAAAATTAGAAAACTTTAATTTTCTGGCGGTTTGAAGGGAGTTTATGGTGATATATAACTGGTCATCAGACTTAATGGACTATGAGGAATGTTGTCACATGACAATATTTGTACATTGGTGGTTTTTACTAGCCTTTACCTAAAATAATGCAATTATCCTTTTAAAAGAGGTTGTCTTAATCTGGTTGTTTTACCTTATCATTCTTACATCTTGAACACGTGTATTACGACTCCATTTTATTATAATTGCACATTCGATAACAGTATCGTTAGTACTGTTGTCGCTTCTGACTACTAGATACATTACATACACACAAGTGCCTGTTTATTGAAAAAATATTTACTGCGATCAGTTCTTGGATGGGTGACCGAAAAGTGGCATTCCATTTTGGGCGTTTCCATAGGTCGAATGACACGCTAAATTGTAGGTCCAGGCTATTTGTCTAGTACGGCAGTCGTTGAGCCATGTCAGAGGCCCTTAGGGCGGCTTGATCAACTCTCAACACTGGTGTTGATAGTTGATCAAGCCGCCCGTTGGCTACTCTCATTCGATAAGAATAAAATTGTAAAACACTTCTAGTAATGTACCACATAAAAAAATCATAGATATGTCACATAACGGTACCAGCCCCACACTATAAAAAACACTTACCTTTATAACTAGATAACGCATTGTTTTTACATAAGATAGCTCACGATAAAAAGGTAAATTAAATGATGTAATGCTAACCAAATATATTTTATCTCTCCCCCACAGGTGAACCAGCAATCCGTTCCCGCTACGGGCGGCTCATCATCCTCGTGGCTCCGCAGCCGCCTCGAATAGTGCAGGGCCCGGTACTGAGCGCCGTGGAGGACAGGGATGTACACCTGGAGTGTGTGTCGGTGGGGGGGAAACCTGCCGCTGAGGTAAGGATTAATTTAGTTGTAATAACCGGCTAGCACTTACGTCAGTATTTATGTCGAAAATTAGCTCGACAAGTTTCGGAAAACTGAGGTTTCCGTCATCAGGAGGACGAGTCAGCACGCGCGTCCCGGTTGGCCGCCCCGTCCAGACTGGGCTTAATATTATCATGCCTTACGGGAACTTTAATATAGTAAGGATTTTTTCTTAAACTAGTAGGTGTTCGCGTCTTCAAAGAAGCAAAACTTGCATCCTCTATTTTACCCCGTTAAAAATGGCAACTCCGAAAATCCTTAGCAGAACCAACGTCATAGCATCTACCGGCATGCTAAATTTCAGCCCGATCCATCGTGTGGTTTGAGCTGTGCGTTGGTCACTATGTCAGTCAGTCAGTCAGTCACCTTTGAGTTTTATGTATTTAGATGGTACAAGCCCGCGTCTAGTTTCGCAATAAAAGTAGCCATATTTACGTCAAAGACCGTATACTATGATTGTAAAAAAACACGATGATACGAATACGCCATGCCGAAGCACTTACTGTGGATAGTTATAAAAAATATAAAAAGAACCTAACACACTTATAATAGTAGTTTATGCAACTGTCATATAATGAAGGGTATTAAAACACGAGTGTGAGTTTATGAAACGAGCGCAGCGAGTTTCATAATAGTAACGAGTGTTTTAATACCCGTGTTATATACAGTTGCATACACTACTTTATCTTCACTAATGTTGTAACATTTTAACTTTTAATTTATTAAATTAAATTCACGCGTACGTGTATTGTCACAGTGATTTTGCCGCCATTAAAATCTAACCAATGAGAGCGCAGCTATGCGCGCATCAATAAAACGCGACCAACCTGATTAGCCCTGCAATCAGGTTGGTCGCGTTTTATTGATGTTATAATGAGATATTACGATATCGATGTGGATATTATAGGTACCATCATGTGAAATTGCTTAAATTAAGTGTTTTGTTGTCTGCGCTATAACAGTAGTAATTATAAGTCAAGTATTGGAAACATAAGTAGAATGTTACAACTTTAGTGTAGATAAATAAGTTTTTTCTAAAACCTTATAACTGTGAACATATCACTGAGCAAGCTATTTACGCATTCGCATCGTCGCATGTTAGATGGCAATACTAATATGTCTAACCAGAAAAAGTATAAATTTCTTAAATCATATTGTAATTTCCAGATCACATGGGTAGACCACGACGGTGGTGTACTGACACAAGGCGTCAACTATACTATAGAACTGATGCCTGATGGAAGGAGATATATTGCACGGTAAGAAAAACCCTTTAGAATATACTCGTACTTATCATATTTTGACGTCCGGTAATTAAAAAATATCTTTTCATCTGTTGGGGTGTCACAAATGGCTATGTAGTTTATACGTTAGTATCCAAACTTTCCACAAACATGTAGCTGAGTGTGTCTGTTTCATTGACTGCTCTGTTAGCTTAGTTGGTAGTGGTTGTGCCTTCTAATCCAGGGATGCGGGTTCGATTCCCGCATAACACAAGTAATTATGAATATTTAAATTTGTAATTATTTGTGTTGAGTCTGGTCGTTTCTATGTATAATAAGTATGTATTTACAAAAAAAAAGTATAATATGTATTATATCCGTTATCTAGTACCCATGATACAAGCGTAAGCTTAGTATGAGGCTAGATGGCGCTGTGTGATATGTCACGAAATATTTATTTTATTTATTTATATTATTCATATGTTGTTATCCCAATAATTACGAAAGTAGCACTACATAGGCCATGTTCAAACATAAAATGTTAATGCTAAATGCTTTTTAAATCAGCAATTTCAACTTTCGCAAATAATGCTGGGCAGGACACTTGGCGAGACAGACGCACTGACGGCAGATGGAGCAAAACGATAACTCTTTCCTTCTTTTGACAACTTCTTAATCATAATATACCTATATATCTTTTAATAATTATAGTGATTGTAAATATTAGAATTGTAAGGTATTTGAATATTTTTAATTGAAATAAATAATGTAATTGGTTGCGACCGTGTTAGTTATTATTAAATAAATAAATAAAAAAGAACTGAGAGATACCCGCGTCTTGGCAAACGAAGGAATACCTTTACAACGATGGCTGGATAATATTAGAAAGTTTCAAGAAAACATCTTGGCAAGAACATCACAAGACAGGGGTTATTGGCGTAAGTGGGAGGAGCCTTATACCCTAACGCACCGAATAAAATAGCTTCTAATAAGTTGTGAGCCTACCTAAGGTGTGAGGGTTCTATACCGGGGTTACCGGCACTGATGGTCAATGAAAACTCGCGTGTGAGATTAATCAATTATAGAATTTAATTCCCCAACAACTAACGCGTCCACTCAGACCACCAGTGCGCAGCAACTGGGGTGTCGCGTCATACATCACGCACACATACACAAAATGCATTCGTCATCATTCACACTTACAATTGTGTCCCTACACAGTGTTCCTAATTAAGCTGATGATGATGATGACATGACCATATGTCACACAGAGTGTAATGTATGTCTATTCATATCACCTCTCTGTTCTTCCAGATCCGTCCTTCACCTGCGTCCGCGGCGTCTGCACCACAACCAGTCGTTCACGTGCCAGGCACAGAACACAGCTGACCGAGCGTATAGATCTGTCAGTATTCAGTTGCAAGTAAGTATCTACAAATAAATCAAATAATCCAGCGATCTTCAAAGCGAGAGTGAATCGGTTCTTATCGGGTAAGCACGCTCCATCTTAGGCCAGAGCCTTTGCTTGCTATCAGGCAAACAATAGCCAAGTGCAAGATAAAAAATAAAAATAAAAAGTTATTAAGACTTGTGTGTAAACGCGTAACTAGAATGAATTCAAATCTCGGTCACGTATTGATCCAATGCAATAATACCAGTGTACTGGAGAGGCCTATGCTCAACAGTAGGCGATAACAGACTGAAAATGATGACTCTACCAGCACAGTCCAATAATCTTAGTATTGATCCAATGCAATATAGGTACCAGCTTACTAGAGAGGCCTATGCTCAAATAGTAGGCGATACCAGACTAAAAATGATGACTTTTAGATTAGAGTAGTGTCAAAGGTATAGTTTTAACTGTTAACAAGTGATTAAGTTACTGTGTGAAATGACTTCTTTTACCTCTTAACTATTACCGTTGTAATGCCTGTCAAGTTATGTACGTTGAACGTTGAGTTAACAAAATAAACTTTAAAGAATGATTTCTAAAATGCAAAAAAAGAACCAAAACGATTTCTGATACGAATCTATCTGTCCAAATATTGCATCACTACAAAACAAAACCAATCAATAACCATTCAATTTCACTTAGCCCAAAAAAGCTCGAAAAAGCTCGTAACATCCTGCTTCAACCCATTACGATCCACAGCTTACAACCAAAAGAAAAACCGAAAAATGCTCCAAAAAAAACCACCTATCCTACAACCATTGCTGACACATGAAATGGTTTCGTCTCAAAATTAGAACTGCTCGTATTTTCACTTTCCCAGTACAAAATGGCCGTCCAAATTAAAAGAGCTCCCGTGCCTGTAACATTTTACCGTAATTACGCTAACTGGGACAAATTCGGGGGCTCAAATTGGACTGGTCGCGTCCCAAAGCCGAATCGGCGTATTTTCTAAAGAGGAGTTTGGGTGGACTTGGAAATAGTGGGACATGCAGAAAAAGTCTAATAAAACTTTATTTACAATAATAAAATATAAAAACAAGGGAAGAAAAACTAAACATACTACTTCTAACTACTACAAATAGGGGCACTTAGAAAATCTTTAGAAAAGCCTAAAGATAATCTAAGTGCTCCATCCCACTACCAGAGGGCAGCGTGCCCAGCATACTGGCCGCATTACCACGCTGGATGGCAATGCTGATACGTTGAGCAAAAAGTCTTGTTACAAAAATTTTATTCTCGTTTCAATAGGTAAGTACTTTAAAGTAGCACGTATTTTTTTAACGAATGGAAGAACATTGCGATTGTCTTAGATCGCGTTGACTATCATGGTAAAATTGGCAAACGATAATCTAGTTATTGTTTACCAAATTTTACAATGACTGCACTACACCTGAGTGTTTATATAGATTGGATTAAATTGTTGTTCCTTGCCGTATAATATAATTCCATCAATCGTTATGCTTTGACTTGTTTTTAGACTTTCATCATACGGGTATAAACTATACAACAGGTACTTAAAGAAGCCTTTTTAAGTAGCTATTTAGTTCATACCTAAGTTAAATGCACTTCTTTGGCTGATTTGAGTTTAGAAGGTTTTAAAAAGGCCACCCGATGATGGTGATGAGATACCAGAATCCAGATGACCCTTATTATTTTCCATCATTCCACGTCCCTCCATTATCCAGTCCGAGCGAGCTACAAAAATAGCGAAGCGGATTTTTTCCTCCTACCCTCTGTTTCCTTATTTCGTTTTCTTTCTTTACGTTCGTTTATTCGAAACGTGGCTTAAGACGCAATTTATGTGTGCAAACTCAAATTAAAGATTGTTTACTGGTTGACGGGTTTTAGTTTATCTGTGGGTTAGCAGTTTGGTTGGAGAGGATTTTCTTTTTATAAATTTGGTGAGAAAAATAGTAAGAAGACACAATTAAATGATTATTTCGATAAAATGGTCCAATAGAGAGAGTAATGCGATTTAGATGCGACCAGTAAATATAAAGTTTAGGCCCAATAAAAATGGAAAGCAATCTATCATAGGAAAGGTTTAATATAGCTAACTATGCATTCGTTAAATCTAGTGTGATTGATTCAATTATGTATTTCTTTTATTGTTAGAAGGAATCAATATTTTTTTGCATACGGGTTGGTAAAAAAACAACGAAGCTTAGTTATGATTCATGTTATTTATTTGTCTAAAGTTGACGTTTACTTACAATATGAGGATATAAAACTTAAGCACTATATAATATACCTAAACCTATATTGCGTTGGGCATGATTGTTATTGTGAATATTGCTGTTAAATTTCTTCCAGTGAATGTTTCTTTTTTCACGTAGTTTGTGCATAGACTGAACTTGTGTGTTTAAAAAGCAAGCATAACCCCAGTGTACAGCTAGTTAAACATACATATTTAAAGTAAAACCCCAAAGCCCCGAAGTGCAGTTAGGTTCCGCTATAAACTTGCACACCCTACCTATGTCGTAGCCAACTTACAACGACATTTTATGGTTAAGACTCCATTTTCAGATAACGATTATTATTATTATTTACGAATGTAAATAATACTAGAAATAGTCTTTAAACTTCTTTTGTTAATGAGGTATTTTAATTCAAATTTTTGCAGGCTCTAGCCGGTGTTCTGATAAGACGTTAAAAAAATTATATTGATCACAAATATCACCCGATACTTTTTAATATCTTAAGCTAGCTGTGCCCTGCGGTTTCTACCGCATAAATTCTTGAGCTTTAAATACTGTAAAAAATTACTATTACTAATTGCGATCAATGTCATCAAAAAAAAACACTAAACCCATAAAAAATGCTGAAATTTACTATTAATTTATTTGTTTTAGAATGAAAGATATATTATAAATGTGACGTAGGTAACTATTATTTATAAACAAATTAGTTATAAAAAAATCAAAATAATTGATTTCAAACTACAAAGACTCATTAAAACATATTCAGATAGGTAGTAGTTACATTAAAATAAAATAATAAATACAATTTACAATAGGCTTTTCTGAAATAGAATAAGTACATATTAGTAAGTAACCTTTATTTTATATAGTCTATGTACTAGACTCGTGTCGTAGGCAGCAAGATATCAGCATTTATTACTTCCTCTACTCGGCTGAATAATAATTCTAAGCAATGAATTATTAGTTGGCTAATTGTAGGGTATAATTCGCTGTTTTAGTGGAAACTTGCTAGGAAAATAAAGTGAAATATAGCTTTGTTAACAATAAGGTAAATAGATTTATTTGGCATAATAATTGAGTAATACTGTAGGGAATAATAAAAAATAAAAAACAAGGGAAGAAAAACTAAACATACTACTACAAAAAAGGGGCACTTAGGAAATCTAAAGATAATCTAAGTGCTCCAGTGTACTGTAGGGTAATCTTTAAAATAATTTGAGCTTGGCGATTATTATAAGTTTTTAATTATCAGCTGCATCAATATATTTAAGTTAGAATCCGTACGTAGAAGATATTAGAAAAAATATATTTAGATATTCTTTAAATCAATAACAGAACAAGTTTCAGCAGTTTTTAGATTTTGTGTGTATTTATTTATTTAAACGCACATCACGCAAAAGCGGCTGAACGGATCATCATGATTTTTATGTAAGGGTAGTATGAGGACTCAGGAGTGTCATACATATCTATGGATACTTTTTATCGAAACTTTTATCTTATTTTTTACTTTTTTTATTTTATTTTTTTTTTCAACGAAACTGCCGACATCCACTACTAAGTCTATATAATCTTAGTTTTGAAAACTATTTTCGTCATAAAACGCCATTAAAGGTTCTAAAGGTAGGTTCATGCAGTTTAATACACATTTGTTAGGCTTCGTCTAGACTTCAGTCGCCAAGCTTGGATGGCTGGCGACTTGAGGATTAGAGCTTTATTGTTTTTTTAACCTTTGCTTGAAAAGGGGAAAAGGTCAGAGTATAAAATGAAAACATGTTAATTTATTTTATACCATTATTGTCATCTTTGACCGAGTTTTTTTTATTTATTTTAGAAATAATGGACGCCCCCGGCTTTGCTCGCATTATTTTAGGATTAATAAGTTACCTATGACACTCCTAAGACCATACTACCTATATAGCTCACGTTTCACTAAAACGTACCTATCTGCATATACGAGAACATATATGAATAAATAATTTTCTTTCTTTATTTCTTTCTTGCATTATGTGATGTTTAACATCGTTTCCTTGCTTAGAGGGACACAGGAACAATACTTTGATATCAAGTTTGCATCATGTTCATCTCATATTCATATGATAAAAAACTTATAAAAGTTTTTATTTTTTTAACCTTTACTAGACAGGGGAAAGGTCAGGGAATAAAATGAAATTTACTCGTAACAAGTTTATGAATTAATATTACCCTTTAGTATTTATTAGGTATCACTTTTACCCTTTAAAGAGATGGTATGCGTGGGGTTATATAAAAGTCAAGTACGTCAAGAAAAAGCTAAGTTTTTAATTATATATGGTCCAAAGTTTGATTCTTGGCGGTAGTAATATTTTATTATTATTTTTACAAACAAAATATTACTATTTATTGGCTACGCATAAAGTAAGAAATATAATAATTATTTTCATCATGAATAGATTCTATGAACCAGGCATTTGAAAAAAATGGGTTTATAATTTAGCGGAGTGAATGAAAGCGTACACACCCAGAAAAATTTCGGACAGATTAAGAACCTACCCAGTTTTAAGTCTGTTAAATATAGCTAAGTCTACTTTCATGCGTATTTCGTTGTAATAAGTGATTTTAAAGCGTATTTTAGTGTTTGGTCGATACAATACTCTTTGTGAATAGAGTTACATACATTCCAGTATATGTATGTACCTATGTTGCTTATCTAAGCACACGCTATCAACTGTAACTGTAAAATTTTCAATAGTTGACACTGTGGAAGAACCCTGGATACTGCAACACAGGGAATCCTAAAGCAGTAGACAGGACCCCAATTTTAATTTGAACTTAATTAATTTAGATACTTTTATATAATGTAAAAAAAAAAAAACAAACGGGAACCATCACAACCAACGTTTTTTTCACCCATATAAAACGTTTGTATCATAAAGATCATCATAATTTCCCACCGTACCATATTCCTAATAAGATCTTCCATAAAAAAAACTCGCACCTAATAAGTACGCATGTATACATAGATGGTAATCCATACCTACCACCGTTATGTTACCATGATTAGCCATCACGGCGTCAATGGGTTCAGAGAAAATACTTCTATCGATTCTTCCTTATAAGAATGTATCTTTACTTCCTATATGGGTGTTTCCTGTTGTGATAGGTGAGGAGACAAAGGTGGTATTGTTTACGTGTGATTATCATTTTACTTTATGTTTATTACGTTGTGTTTTAATGATTTGATATGATTAATGAGTAGTTTGTCGACTTATATTTTCAATTAAATGACAGTATTACATTGTTATAGGATTTGTTTTGAATTTATTTTAAATAATTTTGTAAAGGTATGTACATATATTTGTAGATTTAATCAATGAGACTAACACTAGAAAAGGAAAAACATGTGTTACACGTCATTTCATATTTTGTTATATAATATTGTTCGCCTTACTGTGTGTGCCTTATTGGGATATTTCGAGAAAAAGTTTTAACAATTTTAACTCTAACATTTACAAAACACTTTTCTCCATATTATATGCTATTTACAGAAAGTGATTTATTGATTTATTTATAATTTTTTTTTTATTTCTTTCCATACCTAAAACAAACCTCATCCCCCATCTTCTTGCCTATAACAGCTCAAACAATGCCGTTTAAGATTAACGCCATTAAAAAAGGGAACAATACAACGTATCGAAGTTTCTCGAAGGAAACAGTACAATTTTCTTGCCTCTTTGTTTATTGCAACGATAGGAAATGCTCTCGTGTTTCTGATTGAAATTGTCGTATCTTTTGCTGTTCCTAATTAGTGTTTTGTCATTATTTGTACCTGGGTTTTTGTGGTGTTTTTAGTCAACAAGTTAAAGAGTTCGTTATAAAATTTATAGCTATTTTTGTGATAAAAGGGCCGGAACTTGTATAAACTGTCAACCTAATAGTATACGTTGCCCCTATCTATATAGGTACCTTACCTCTAGTAGGGAAATCGAAACTTTGTACCCGTTTACCAGAGACAATGTTTTCCGAGAATTTCAAACCAAGAGTCATCAAAACAGACTAAATCTGTCTCTATTAGATAAATGTGCTATATCTTAGCCTACAGCGTGCTTTACATCGGGTGAGTTGATAGTCAAACGTAAATATCTGTTTTTAATATAAAAAAAACAGTAAATTCCGAAAAAAGTTACGCCTTATAACAAAAATCATCTCGCTCTTCAAAATTCAGTAAAAGATTATACCACACTTGAACTTCTCCTTTACTCTTGAGAAAACCTGTAATATCAATGACAGATCGAATTTTCTTCGTACCAATTCTTCAATGAAAAATTCCCAATCAGATCTGCAGGCCTACCACAACGTTTTTAAAAGCAGTGTCATTGCCGCTCCGCTGCGATTCCGCTGGAATTCAATGCTGCTAATATTCGTACCACAAGCTTATGACGTAATATCGCGTTCCAGCGGATTTCAAGCGGATTAGGGATGAGACACTGAACGAATGATTTCGCTAAACCTGCATAAAATGAAAGAGTTTGTGATAAAATATAGCAAAACCTATAGTAGTTTTGCTTTCAAAATTTGTCACTGTCACTGATTCGAAAACAGTTCTATATTTTCTTTGAAACTATCGTACTTGCGTGTTGCCAGATATCGGCTTCAACCGTATTTAGCTCTTTTCAAATACATAATGTAGTAAAAAAGCACAATAACAATTATAAATAATCATGCAAGTATGCAGTATGCAAGGGGTAATTTTTTTATTTTTATTTATTAAATTTCGTAAAATGTACATAGCTATTGCGACTGGAGTTGGTATACATAGTTTTGTGTACATTTTATGCCAAAAAAAGTATCCTGTATTATTATCCTAACTATTTATTTTATTTAAATTTGAGCCCGGCTTTCAGCTGGTGTACATTTTCGAACTTTTTTCCAAAGAGTTCGTGCTTATTTGTATACAGAAATGGTACGAACTGCCAGATCACTATGTCTTATTCTCTTTTTTGCTTGTGTGTGTATAAAAAATGACATGTACGGTATAAAAAAAATACTCTGGTAGCACTGAATGATTTTGTAAACAATATAATAAACTGCCTATAAATTATAACTGTTTTATGTATAGAAATGCATTGGGTCCCCGATTTAGAGGTGATACATTTGGTGCTGTATGAATACTACACAGTATGATGAACAGAATACCGCATGAATGTGTTCATGCACAGTGAAAAACTTATCTAGATAAACCAAACACTTCGGATACGCTTCTTAACAAAAAGTTGATTTCTTCAAGCGGCTTTTTGTTCTGGATACAAGCTGATGGAACGTGGTGGATCACCATGACTGTGATCACGATACCAAGACGGTGACAAACCATCATCAACTTCTTACGAGCAAGCAAGGCTGCAGTCGGATATACTCCTTCTATTGGAGCTGGACGATGATCACATTCCTCTGCAAGCAGTATAACCACTTAGTAGACGAACGTTTACTCGTGTAAATTACTTTTCTGTGTGAATACTCTATACATACGATGTGAATACATAAACTTAAAAGTTTTTTTCAATAAATTGATGTTATAAGCTTGAATTTATTTTTACTGGACGACAGTTATTATGTTGGGGAACATAAACATATAACACAGAAGTTAGCTCTAATTAATCATCCTTTTTAACTCTAAGATATCATTTAGGTTGTTAGCTTATGCGTTCTATATTGTGTCTCAACTATACTAATTTATAAAATAGGTTTGTGTGGTGTAGGCATAGTGTGTCGTACATAGTCTAACTATACTGCTACTTTATACCTTTAAGCACAAGATGGGACCTATTTTAGATTTATGTTTAAATTAAACAAATAGTTATTGTACATTTTGTCTTATTAACAGTTAATACCCTATTCACAATAGTATATAACGAAGGGCACTGAGCAAGTCACTGTTCTCAAAGCTAGGCTACACCAACATTCTGCATAACGATGCCCTGCTGCGGTACTGAATCATCGTGATATTGCCACCTCATCTGCTAAGGCGGTAGTGTGATCTCGAACTGGGTCCCTGCTGTAGTTTTAGGTCGTGATAGTTGGCTCTTTAGCTTGCTGTTGGCTGATGAATAATAAATAGCTGCAGCTTGAGATTTTTTTTCGTTGCTCCACATATTCACTGGTGTTCGGTATTTTCGCAAAAATTGTGCCGAACCACACACACAACCATTGTATATCAATTAAATTCAGTTTTCTTTCATATTTTCAATAATTCAAAGGATTTAAATGGAAAAATATCTCAAATACGCAAGCCGATAGCAGCGTTTTTAGCATCTCAAAATAATGTCAAATTGACAGCTCAGCGATAATGATTCCGCTGGCAATTAGACCTTATGGTACCGATTTAGGCAAAACGCCTAGGAAAAGAATGAACAAAATCGCGTGACGTCATCAAAACCTCGACGCGGCCGCGACACTGATTCCACCTTATTTAAACGTCAGAAACTAGACGTTGTAGTACCGATTATCGCAGCAGCACTGCTGCAGTACTGCTATAAGACGTTGTGGTAGGCCTGCTGGCCGATCGAATTTTCTCGGAACCTAAACTTACAACATTTTCCTTTATTTTTACTCCCGTCTGGAAAACGTTCCTGATTTGGACTGGACCAATAACAATATACTTTGTAACCCCCTTATTAGAGCTACTCTATAGAGTCGTATTTTCTCATGGCTGAGGGTCTTGACTCCCCGCGTATTTAGTTCGCTAGGGGAGTTCTCTTGGGCAGATACATACATCGTGGTGGGCGCACAGGTCTTGCCACAGATGACATATGTCCGCGGATTTTGTATTCCTCAAACGTGTCATTTCCTCGTGATGTTTACCTTCACCGCTGAGCGAGTGCTAATTACATATTATATACATTGATACACAAATCATTAGCGTAGAGCTGGGATCGATCCGGAGTACGTAGGAAGAAAGCAGACACTTTCTCACTGAGCCACACTCGCTTATAAAGCACACAACATAAGAAACACGTAATCAATATACACGAAATTAGACGTGAGTAAAAACCGTATCTAATAAGAAGTCTCTAAGTCAGATTGTCTTTTGTCTCTGACTGGTTTCGTTTATTTTTGCTTGAGTGATAAATTGTTGTCGGTACAATGGCGGCAACACGGCTATCGGTGTAATTTTATTTGTAAGTCTGTTGCAGTCGATGCTTTCTACAAGTTGGCTTTTGTTTATCTCGTTGTTTCTAATCGAACGGTTAAACTTTTGTTAATCTTGGCACAAAAAATATGGGTTAAAAGTAAATATACCTATCTTTTGTATAATATTTGAAGACTTTGTATGTTTTTTACACGGAATAGGCCAACGTTTGACTACAGCCTGCCTGATGTTAAGCACCACTGTAGTCTTTGATAATGCACGTTTGCCTAGGAGAAATGTATTATAGGTATATATGTATTTTAATTGAAGATTTTGTCAGTGATAAAATAACTTTTTGAAATTATTTCCTTAGTATTTTTTCATTAATATCAGTTAATCATTGGATTGGAACTGCTGTTTGTATTTAATGTTGACCAAATTTTTTTCGGAATCACGATGATTCTGTTTTGTTTTTACGACGATAGATGTATCATGCTTTGACTTTGGAGGTAGTTTAAATTTCTTCAAAACCAGCTCAATCAATTTACTTTAACTAAACAACAACCCAAATTTTAATGCCATTTTAATACCCGTCAAAATTAATTGTCTTTCAATGCCTTCTCATCATTTTGGCTGAAAGAAAATTTATGAATATTTTACCGACCATTACGTTACTTTAGAAATCTTCTTTGATGTATCTCGCCGGTAATTCTTTTACTTCTGCAATATGCTGGAGGAAAATGAAAGTTGGGCTTTTTTAAATCTAATTTTAGGGTTACGGTAAAATTATGTTTTAGGACAGAGTTGAGATAAAGCTATGTCAAAGGTCCTTAGGGCGACTTAAATAACTTTCGACCCCTTAGTAGTCCCATTCGATAAGAAAAAGTTAAAGATGGTTTATTAACGAATCTTTGCGTTTGTTATACATTAATTTATTTATTTACTAGAATACTTACTAAGCTTAAAGTAAGGTGATAATTAAGTTCATATAACAGGCCCTGATAGCATCTTACATGGCTTAATATTATATTGTATCCAAACAAGACGTATCGACAGCCAGGGACAAATTAATGATCTAATTCTTTATCAATTTTAGCATGATAATTCTGTTAATAAGTTAAATGTATGGGCATAATAGTTGTCAACTTTATCGTGCTATTATGGACAAAACATTTTTATTTCATAAGTCAATATACTAAATTAAGAAAAATATAAGCACTTTAATTATACAAAATGTCGTATCAAAACTATCCTGGTACAAAGATGTAAGTACTAATGTACTGTTTTGTATTTAAGATTTGTAAATTCGTCGATTAAAATGAAACTCTGGAGATATATAACAGCGTTTTCCCCTGTGACTGCTCCTTAACCGGCTTCATACAACAAACTTGATGGTTTTTGGTGTGTCCCTCCATAAACCAACGGCCCCCCCTCTACTCCTAATCATAGTGGCCTCCGTGGCCCTTAAGATCGTACTAACACCGCACCTTGTGTCTTCAAGTTCTGTTGTTTTCCTTCGGTAAGATATTCTCGTCGACACGTGTTTCGCCTCTCCACGAGGCATCCTCAGGACGTGTTGACTGAAGTCTCGAATTGAAGCTACCGAGGCTAGCATCAATGATAGAGTCCGGCAGTTTATTATAAACCGTCGGGCCCATGACATGTGAAATGAATATACATGTGGCTTAGTTAATTTATTTGATTGGCCTGTTAGCTTAGTAAGTAGTGGCTCTGTCTTCTAATCTAGGGGTTGCGGGTTCGATTCCCGCTTGACACAAGTATTTATGAAATTTTAAATTTATAATTACTTGTGTTGAGTCTGGTCGTTTGTATGTATAATAAGTATGTATTTACAAAAGAAAAGTATTTAACTATTATATCCGTTATCTAGTACCCAAGACACAAGCGTTTGCTTAGTGTGGGGCTAGATGGCGCTGTGTGCAATGTCCCGGATAATTTATTTATTTATTTTATTTATTTATTTGTTGCAGGTACAATATGCTCCAAGAGTGAAGATGTTTCTGAAAACGGGTGTTACGAAGGGCAGAGTACAAGAAGGAGATACTGTAGTAATAGGTATTATATTACATAATTTTAAAGTATTACAAACGTGATTACTAGGGATCCAGTACCTACTACTGAAATTCCAGTGAAAAATTGTTTGTGAAGTAAAAAAAGTGTTTTTTTTTACATATTCAAGTTCATTCCGTTTAGACTACTATTACAGCGTGTTTGAAAACTGATAAACAGATACATTAGATCTTAGATCAAAAAGTAGTCTATTACAGGAGTCACACCGCCGAGCATCCATAGATATAATAAAGCTGAAGAGGGTCAAAAATCTTTACATATGTAAATGTATCTTTACAGATGAAAATAAAAAAAAAAGTTTTTGGGTATACTTTAAATCGATACTGAAACACGTTTCAGCAATATTTTTGTCTCTTTATCTGTTTGTTTGTTTATATAAACGCTCATAACGCTAACGGATCTTCATGATTTTGGTAGATACTCGTAGTATGAGGTCTTAGAAGTGTCAGAGGCTTTATATATCTCAAAATAATGCGAGCGAAGCCGCGGGCGTCCACTAGTTTTTAATAAAAGTCTAGTGATAGACTAGGTACTACATTTACAACATTTTTGTTCGCAGGTTGCCAAGCTAGTGCCAATCCAAACGCTCTGACCTACAAGTGGTTCCTAAATAATGAACAACTGTATGGAGACATAAGAAATGAACTGGTGAGTACATTAACATGTACTTCAATAGTAAAATTTACTTTGCAAAGGTTATAAGAGGTCGCCCACCAATGCGGTGGGTTGACGACATAAGAAAAATCGCAGGGAGCACCTGGATTCAATCTGCCCAGGACCGGGAAGAGTGGCGTACTAGAAGAGAGGTCTATGCTGAACAATGGGCGATAGCAGGCTGATGATGATGATGATGAAGGTTATAGTTACCAACTTAGTAACTATAAAATACATATCTCTCTCTCTGTGAGTCGTATTTCCTCATGACTGAGGGTCGTGACCCTCCCGCAGACTTAATTCGTTAGGGATGTTCTCTTGGGCACCCTGGTCCTTCTAAAAAAAGTAATTAATTATCGCCAAGCGCCTGTGTGTTCTAGCAGTCGAGTATAGGCTCCATCTTAGGCAACCTGTGTTGCATTGTCCGGGTGTCACTTTAGGTGACCTTTTTTTAACTAGAACGGGTTAGCACTTGGCCATAGTTTGTCTGATAGTAAACAAAGGCTATGGCCTAAGATGGAGCGTGCTTACCCTATAAGAACCGATTCACTCTCGCTTTGAAGATCGCTGGATTATAGTGCATGGGGAACAGAGAGTCAGGCAGGGAGTTCCACAACTTTGCGGTACGAACAATAAAGGTACCGTTTCGTGTGAGTCTTAGGAAATTCCACTATGAACCGGTGTCCTCCTGCTGTATCTCTGCTCGTCCGGTGATAGAAGGGCGCGGGCGGAATTAGTTCGTGCAATTCCGCGGCACACTCTCCAAAATGCAACCGAAAGAAAACCGACAAACTGTCGTTCAAATGCCTGACCTCGGAAAGCTTCTTCGGTAGAGCTACTTAGAATAGAATGGAATTATATAAAAAAATTAAAAAAAATACCACAGTAAAGCTTGTCTGAGACGTTCCCGTCAAAATTTAGGACTCCAATTAGCCTACCATAAAAATAAAAACGCCTCATATTTCGCGAACAAAATCCAGACATCCTAAGACTTCTAAAAATAACGGTGTCCAATTACTGCTGCCTAAAATTTCAATATCATTTTTCATGAAAAATTCTCTTTTATCTAAAATTTCGCGAGATCCACCATTAATTTCTTACACCGTATTAAACTTCGTACACATATTTGCATGTCTCTTCCAAAATGTGGAGGAGACGAGAATTTTCTTAGCTTCAGATTAGGGATTGTAGTCAATATTTTAGCCGGAAAAGTCTGGACTACGCTTACGCCGTTTGTCTGGCCAAAACAGAAGTGTACATTTCCCGGTTGAAATATACGGAAGCACAAACAAATGAGCAACAATGAAAAGTGCTTGAACTATTTATGATATAGAAAATAAATCAATTAGGTAACGATTCATAAGTGTACTTATACAATAAACTAGCGGACCCGACACACTTCGTCCTGTCTGTTGACTCTTTTACTCTTTAGTTAGTTAGAAAACGTTTGTATGGGGAAAAGAAACGGGTGGTTTTTAGGCATTTATTCGATTTTTCTCGCCGTAAAAACCATCATTGAAATTCAACGAATATTAAAATTGAACGAATTGGCTAAATCGGTCCAGGCGTTGTTGAGTTATGCGCTTACCAACACATTGTGCGATTCATTTTTATATGTATATAAGAAGATATGTATATTACACTATTTTAATGCATTCAATTATTATAGTATTAGTATGAAATGACAGGCACAAAAAAAGTTGCACAAAAATTATAAGTAAGTATGTACATACATGTTAATCGTTTTTTTAAACTTACTCGATTACAGTGTGTTAACTTAATTTACAATATAAATGAATCACATTTTATAGAAAGAAAGAAAGAAAGAAAGAAAACATTTATTATGACAGATTTAACAGAAGAACACACAGGAGTAAAAACATAATAAACAAACATAAAAATCTGCCACAACACAGCCCCAACTCAGCATAATGCTGGTTGTGTGGAAGCAACCAGCGCTGGTCTTCCGTTGGTTATAATTATTTCATATCATATATTTCGTAAAATTATCCGTATTAATCCGGCTAATCTACATTGCTCATCCCTACTTGGCAGCAAGCGTACCTGCAATATGCATTTTACATCAGCAGTATACCATACAAGTATGTAAATATATCCATGTGTGACTATACTGGGTTAGAAGTAAACAATACACTATTTGGAACAAAATACCTGAATACCTAAAACAAATTAAATGTATCATTATTATTTTTACTTTTGTGAGGATGACTTCAATATTTATTAGTTATCAAGCAGCCTCCCGTGCTGTTATTTTCATTTGGATAAAAAGTAGTAGTTATTTGTTAATTTCCCTTTACCGATAGAGGATTCACAAAATGTAAAATGTTTACGTCAATAAATATATTTTGTATTTTTGTTTATAATTAAGAACCTCCTTATTGAAGTTGGAAAAAAGATCTATTAGAAGCTACTTATACCACTAACCCTGTATACAAACTTGAGGCGCGGAGGAATTTTTTGAATAATAAATCGCGCTTGTTTTGATGGATGGATGAGAGTGAAATGAGCTCCAGTTTGCTTGACTTTGTCGTCTTAAAAGTTTGATATGAATTTATTACAGCAGAGGTGTGATATGACAATTTTAGAGGGGAAGGTAATTTTTTGGTTTTGTAAGAGTTTGGATGGAAAATATGACCTTATAATTATCTAAGTATTCTTAAAAAAGGTAAATATATTTAATTAATATCTCAAAAAATATCTAAAACAAAGGTATGTAAAAATTTTTTGTAAATACTGCTCCGATGCTCGATGACTTGAGAAATCAAAACATAATTTGTTTCTTTTTCTTCTTAGACTAAGTACAAACTGTTTTTATATGTTCGATAGATTCTGATAGATTAATGCTTTATTGGACACTCAAATAAAATAAATCATAATGCAAAAAAGAGAAAATTTAAACGCCACATTGATGCTTTATATCATTAAAGTTACACATTAAAGAACCATTGACGGTTACTTCATAAAATTTATATAATGCATTTTTTTTTGCTAACTACACTCCGTTGCTACAAATCTAGGCTTTTCAGGTACTTTCTATGAAATATTACACATTCTACTAAAACAATGATTAACATCAGGCAGACTGTAGTCAAACCCGGCCCATACTTTATATAAGGCGTACTGTCAGGGAATGTATACGGGCGGCCTGTAGACGGCATACACCAAGAAATCGCTGGACACTCTACGCGTTCAATATAATAATATATTTAGGATTATGTTAGGGCTCCCTCGCTGGTGCAGCGCGTCCGAAATGTTCACACAAGCGTATAGGCCATTATTCGCAAGAAAGTTGCATCATTGATCAGGAGAGTGCGAGGGAGCCACAACAGTCTCCTAAAAGTTGTCGCTGAAGATGTATGTGCACCTGTACGGAGGCACCTCATCAGGGTGATGCTCAAATAGTAAATTTATTTTCTATGTCGCCCGGGCGGAGTGCCTCTCTGCAGTATGTGTTTGTAGCATGTCAGTTTTCCACTCTTAGGTTAAAACACTTACAATAGTCATTAAGTTTTTATCACTAACCCATGGATCATGTAGTTGTCCCAATAAATAAATTTAGAATTTGAATTTAATAAAAAAAAATAGACGATGCTTTTTAAGAAAATTAAAACAAAATTGTTAAGAAGTTTACAATTCTTCTACTTTATTCCAGGTCCTAAAGAACATATCTCGCAAGTTGAACGAGGGGACAGTCAAGTGCGAGGTTCACAACACAGTGGGAAAGAGCGCCGATACAAAGACTTTGGAGGTGTCTTGTAAGTACTTATTTATTTTATTTTACATTTTTTAGGGAAACTTTTAACTAAATTATACCATATACACACAAACATAGCCAACTGAAGGTTATTTACAAATTTCCACTTAAAGATATTGAATACATACATAATAAAAGTTTGGTGTAGTAAGTAAAAGTCATATTTCATGTAAGTGAGTAAAAACTTTTTACGAAATGGTTGTGTAGTTCCTGATTTGAGTGTATCGTATTCCCCTTAATTGAGAGTCATGACTTTATTGGGAGAAGCGCCCATAACTCAGCTAACGGAGGTAATCGCACGCGATTACCAACGTAACTGTTAAGCAAAGATCGACGCGGTCAGTACTTGGATGGGTGACCGAAAAGTGGCATTCCATTTTGCGCGCTTCCGTGGGTCAGGTGACACTTTAAATTGTACGTCCCGGCTGTTTATTTAGTACGGCAGTCAGAGGCTCTTAGGGTGGCTTGATATACTCTCGACAACAGAGTTGGCCACTCTCTCTGGGTGTAGTTCTCTGGTAGATCCTTGCACGACTGACACAATATGTATTCGGATTTTAGATTCCGATTTTCTTACAATGGTATTCGGTTGCAAATATTTTGTATTTACCAGCTGTTGCATATTTCATTAATTAATTGGCGAGAGTTTCCAATTCAAAGAAAAAATATAGATACGTATATAATTCCGTTTACTCCCACCTGTTCTGTTAAGTAGTTCTGTTGACAGGACTACTGGGTATTTTTTTCTCGTTAGTTCTGTGGCTTAAAGTCAGTCTTTTATCTCTACTATTCCCATCTGTTCTGTTAAGTAGTTCTGTTGACAGGACTACCCGTAATTTCTCCGCATTAGTTCTGTGATTTAAAAAACTTTAGCAACCTTTGTATGTATACCTATTGGCAATTCAGAGGTGCCATCTTTCAACCAGCTTACCAGTAATGGCGATGATTTATACGTCAAAAAAGGAACAAACAAACCAATATTAACACTTTAATTCCACGATATTATTTATCGTAGCAACAAATATCATAAGACCCGCAACAAAGCATTTCCCATTCATTAAATAGCAGTATTACTGGCCAATACAAAGTGCTTAAATATTCATATTAAGTCATTTTGCCCTCTGAAAGTTTCAAAAGCCGCTTATTTTCTGACAGAACAATACGAATAATAGTCCAGTCACCAATTAGAAGCCTTGGGGTAATGCTTAAGCCCTCTTTTGTAGGTTCATTGCTGTAATTGGTACAATATTTTTAATGAACAGTAGGTAATCTTCTACATATAAAACTTAAAGGTGACTGACTGACTGATATAGTGATCTATCAACGCACAGCCCAAAGCACTGGACGGATTGGGCTGAAATTTGGAATGAAGGTAGATGTTGTGACGTAGGCATCCGCTAAGAAAGGATTTTTGGAAATGCCACTTTTTAAAGGGGTGAAATAGGGGATGCAAGTTTTACTTCTTAATGCGAGCGAAGCCGCGAGCACTTACTAGTATTTCTATAAATTGCAGTAAAATAACAATTACCGTTAGTGACAGATGCATTTAACTTTTTTTTTTCTCCGGTTTGACATCTAGTAATTGTGAAGTTAATAATGATTAATATGCAGTTCACTTTACTTTAACGGCTTGGAATCAGAACGTTCATTATGTAAAACTTTAATCTCGATAAGTTTTTTTAGTCCACCTTTACGGAATATGAGCAATCATCAAAAAATTGGTTTAATATTTGAAACGTCAAGCTTCTAAAATTAACACGTCTGGTCAAAAATCCGTACTTATTCATAAATTGGTTTCTTTTCCATACTGTTTCTTCTGAATGCTTTGGCTTCACAATAAGAACAATTTAATTTGCATTAATTTTAGTATTTTAATTGGTTTCAAGTGTTTAATTATTGAGAATGAAGGCAGGTACTTTGTAAAGAATCTGCTTTATGCTTTTCTATACTAAAGAACCTTTGAGTTGGTTTCCAAGAATTTGTGTACACATTTTCTGTTAGAATAGAATAGAATAGAATAGAATTCCTTTATTGTCCATAATGTCATAATATATCACAGTTATACATAACCAAGTAATACTTAATTTCAAAACAGACTCGTCTTTATCTTACTTCTAGGTACAATCAACTTTACATTTTTAAATATACTATTTGTGCTATATTATTAAGTATATATATTATTTAAGAAGATTTATTGATTTTAACTATCAAGATTAAACTACAATGTGTTTGAGTTTGTTACAATTGCATAAAGTTAGTCACAGAGTGCGGAACGAGAATTTTAAATTTAAATTTACCGCGCCATCGCGCTTCACAGATAATGTTACATAATTAAGATTGCCATACACATGGTAAAAATTAAAACTAGAATTGGTAGCTTATTCACATTATTTCAGAATTAGTTGGTAGGTATTTACGTATTTAATACGATATCGTTTGAGTAACGTGATTATTATTTGGTTATGTTTTTCTAGTACTTGACATTTTTAAGTATTTATTTAATATTAATACCATACTGTTTCTACAATTTTATGATTTGTGACTTTTTGCGAGAGTTTCGAATTAAATTAAAAAAACTCAAAGCACTTCACGCATTATTATTGATTCTTTAGAGTATTTTAAATACATATAATAAGTATGATGACATATAGACGCACCCGTAGCTCAGCTAGTGGAGGCAATCGCATACGATTACCAATGTTAAGCAAAGGTCGACGCGGTCAGTTCTTGGATGGGTGACCGAAAAGTGGCATTCCATTTATGGCGCTTCTGTGGAACGTTAGACAAGTGAAATTGTAGGTCTCGGCTGTTTGTCTAGTATGACAGTCGTAAAGCCATGTGAGAGGCTCTAAGGTCGTCTTGATAAACGCTTGACACCAGAGTTGGCCACTCCCATTCGATAAGAAGAAGAAGACGATGACATATAGACAAAGATATAAGTATGACAGCATATTAGTATGACTACAAGCTCACAGTGGTAAAACAAGTGGTTGTCGGTCTGGGATAAAAGGTCCTATGTCCATAGCAAACTACATCTAAAACAGTCGTTTCAGTGTTAAGAATTAATAAACATGCACACCCAAATAAACCTTCACCTCTTTAATATGAGTAGAAATATTCGTAGTAGGAAGTACAATCAGTCATTTTGCTCTGTTAGCTTAGTTGGTAGTGGCTCTGCCTTCTAATCTAGGGGTGCGGGTTCGATTCCTGCATTACACAATCAATTATAAAAAAAATTAATTACTGGTGTTGAGTCTGATCGTTTCTATGTATTTACAAAAGAAAAGTAAATATGTATTATATCCGTTATCTAGTAATCACGATACAAGCGTAAGCTTAGTATGGGGCTAGATGGCGCTGTGTAATATGTCCTGAAATATTTATTTATTTCATTTATAAGTTATATAACATAGATATTTTGTTCACAGATGGTCCATCCTTCAAAGCGAAGCCCCAAGACATGGAAGCCGATTTGGGGTCTAAAGTGACCCTGACATGTCAAGTTGAAGGTCACCCTACGCCTCAGGTGACCTGGCTGAGATTTGAAAATAATAGACTAAATGTAAGTATCTGACTATAACATGTTATAAATTTACTGAGATAAAAAGATAAAGATTCTTTATTGATACCTACTGTAAACTTATAACATACATACCTATTTAAGTACTCGTAACTAGCGGACCCGACAGACTTCGTCCTGTCTGTTGACTCTTTTACTCTTTAGTTAGTTAGAAAACGTTTGTATTGAAAAAGAAAAGGGCGGTTTTTAGGGATTTCCCGGGATTTTCTCGAATTTTCTCGCCGTAAAAACCATCCTTGAACTTCAACGTATATTAAAAAAAAAGAATTGGGCAAATCGGTCCAGGCGTTGTTGAGTTATGCGCTTATCAACACATTTTGCGATTAATTTTTATATATAAGGAGAAGAAGATAATATCATAGAATATGCTACACAAATCACAATATCTCGTCGAATTAAATTTATTACATTTAGCTATACTAAAATTTTAGCAGGTACAATGTCGAGTTGTAATAGAAGTTTTGTTAGCACGGAGTAGGCTTAATGTTTGACTACACTCCGCCTGATGTTATGCATAGCTGTAGTCTAATGAGTCACGATTGCCTAAATTAAACCTTTTTACTTGATACGAAGTTCTGAATGTAGTTTTAAGGCAACAAGGTTCTTGTTGAGTGTTTTATAGTTTCGCTGGCTTTACTATGTATGGTAGAAGTAAACCGCTTCGTGCGACTTATTATGATTTATGTATTTTATTTTTATTTCATTTTACTTTGGCTTTACATTGGTAATGACATTGATACGATTTTGTTACACTAGTATTTTTATATATATACAAAATGTACTTATTACCTATTAAAGCTAAGCACAGCATGCTTGATTAATGTTGGCAATAATTTGAATTTGAATGATATTTTCATGTTAAAGTTTTCCAAAAATCAATAGGACCTGCCCCTATTCATTCTATGTACCTGTTTTATTTATTAAGTTTGGATTCTACAGGACACTTTGATATACCTAGTAATTGTGAAACTTTTGTCACACAGCGTATCGGCAAATCTCCAAACCTGACGTTATCAGTGGCAACACACTCCGGGGGGCAGTACTGGTGTCGCGGCAGCATTGAAGGCAGGCTAGATGTTGAAGCACCTGCTACTCTGTTTATTAAAGGTATATTCAATTCATTCATTAATTCATTTATTCATAATCACAATATGGGTAGGTCAAATGATCTTAGAGTATAAACAGTATGGGCTCCTTATTGTAGCCTCACGGCATGCAAATGATGATGACTTACATAGCTATTTTTATCCTCTTATTACAATATAATCTCATTTTACAAAATTCAAAACATACAATATTTATTTATACACAAATGTCAAATACAGTTGATTAATATGTTAGTTACCCTGTCCGAAAAATAATGTCCAAGAATTATCAGTAAAAATTGTATGCAATCACAAAAATATAAATATAGTACTGACTTTATCAGTAATTTCATAGTAGTTAATTATAGTTTATAGGGCAGAGGGATAGCAACCGGATTTATGTTTACCCCTTTTTACCGTGTTGAAAATTATTTGTAAAAACAAAGTTTTTATGAGTGTGGGTGCAACTCTGGTTTCAGTGATTCCAAACCTTCTTAAAGGCTTCTGCCTTAACGTCTGCCATACTAGGACAAATAGCCGGGACCTACAATATGTGTATGCACCGTTTTTTTTTACTAATACTGGCTTGCACTTGGTCATAGTTTGCCTGATGGTAAGCAAATGATATGGCCTAAGATGGAGCATGCTTACCCGATAAGAACCAATTCACTCTCGCTTTGAAAATCGCTGGATTATAGTGCGTGGGGAACAGGGAGTCAGGCGGGAGTTCCTCACGTAAAGTGGCATCGGACATAAAGAAGTGCCCAACCGCTCAGCCATTTACCTACTGACTGCATCGAGAGACAGTCAGCTCTGGGATGGGTAGACATAATACTGATTTTGATACGTGCAATACAAATTGGTGACCATTATGTATGACTGCTCTGTTAGCTTAGTTGTTAATGACTCTGCCTTCTAATCTTGGGGTACGGGTTTGATATCCGCATGATATAATTTATGAATATTACAATGTGTAATTACTTGTGTTGAGTCTGGTCGTTTCTGTATATAATAACTACGTATTTACAAAAGAAAAGTATATATTATATCCGCTATCTAGTAGATACCCATGATACAAGTGTAAGCTTAGTTAGTATGGGGCTAGATGGCGCTGTGAGATGTGTCCAGAAATATTTGTTTATTCTCACCCCTAAATTGGGAACGTAGCTGAGAGGCACAAAAAAAAATGCTATACACATATTATAAACACATCCAACTTAATGTTAAATGGCCGAATTTGCATCGCTGCGTAGGAAATTAGGGAGAAAAAAGTTAAAAAAGCTTGACAGTTTAAGAGGAAACTCGTGTTTAAGATAACAGTTCTTCTTCCTACCTTCTTTTAAGTTTAGATTGGAAACGTCACGGCATCCCCTCGGCGTTTCAAGTTATCTATTGGCTTACTTCAGTAATTTACTTGGTAAACAAAAAGTAAGCGCTTAACTAAAACCATTTGAAAAAGTTAAGTAACAGAAGAACTAAACAAGCAATAGCTTAAAAAGTGATTATGTCTCGAATAACTCAGGATCGAAAGATTTAATTTTATTTAAAATTTATAAACAGTTTGCCAAATAATTAATAACATAACCAACTCAATTGTGGCAAATCAACACAATTTTTTTTATCATCACGTTAACAAAATATATCAGTTCAAAATGTATTCTTAACTGATGACTGGACTGACTGGAAGAGGCAGTATTTTATACAATAAAGGGTTAAGCTTACATTTTTTAAGTAAGTATTTAAAAACGTCAGAGATAGATAATCATTTATTGACCGAACGAATATGTTACTTATGAATTATGGAAGTATATCATTAATGTCTCGTCAGTTAACTGTGAAAATATATTTATGTCAGTACACATTTTGTTAAGATATTACTGCATCTTCTCAGCTATGGCCACTTAGTCCAAGTTTCAAGACCGAGAAGGTATGAATGCTAAGTCGTTGCAAGTTCACAGATTCATTGTAAAATCCACAGATATTAATGCCATAAGACTCCTGATTACTATTTACTTAACCCGGTCGAGACACAGAGAGGAACAGAATTAATGTTAAACGAAGTGTCAATACGTTAGGCGTACGATGGTGTAGACACAACAGCGATGAGCGTTAAAAGATGTCCGTATAACATTTTTTGTACCTTACCAACCAATATATAAATAAATAATTAATAAATAAATAAATAAATATTTCAGGACTTATCACACAGCGCCAACTAGCCCCATACTAAGCTTACGCTTGTATCATGGGTGCTAGATAACGGATATAATACATACATTATACTTTTCTTTTGTAAATACATACTTATTATACATAGAAACGGCCAGACTCAGCACAAGTAATTATAAATTTTAGAGTTCATAAGTACTTGTGTCATGCGGGAATCGAACCCGCACCCTTAGATTAGAAGGCAGATCCACTACCAACTAAGCTAACAGAGCAGTCAGCGCAGCGCATTTTAATTTAATTATTGTCTTAATACTAATTTACGTTCAATTCTACCGATACAATATTTATTTGCAGTAGGTACATAAGTTTTTGTCCATAAGTATATGTATGTTATTTGTATATCAGTGTGTAATATGTATTAATTAGTGTAGCCCTAGCTCTTATATAATATATTTTTATTAATTTTATTTCATTCCTTCCACTACCAGTATGTCTATAATTTAAAATTTTGTTCCTCTTTCTATACCTACGTCTTTGTCTTTGTTTGTTTTCCTGCCTTCTTGTACGTGCGTGACGTCACAGCCAGCCCCAACGGAAGACCAGCGCTGGTTGCCTCCACACAACCAGCATTATGCTGAGTTGGGGCTGTGTTGTGGCAGATTTTGATGTTTGTTTATTATGTTTTTACTCCTGTGTGTTCTTCTGTTAAATCTGTCACAATAAATGTTTTCTTTCTTTCTTTCTTCTTTCTTTCAATATCAGGACAACCAAAACCTTCAATAACGTGTAACTAAATACCTAGTAGCGCTAATGACTTATCATGACGTGATGATAGACCAATCAGCATGTATAGAAATCGCGTGATATTTCTATCTGACATACAAGGACCGGGCACAGTTATGTTTCGTCATGTTATAATATGATGCAAATATGTCGTAGGTGTATTTGTTAATTATGATTCTGCTTATACCTGTACATACATACATACATATAGGTATATTATGGTACTTTCTAGGTAAGTGTTACACCCTAGGCTGCAGCAATGCTTAACATCAGGCAGGCTGTAGTCAAACGTGAACCTATCCCACGAAAAAAAATGTGATTTTTATTTGATAATAAGGCGTATTTAAAGTATTATGTCGATTCTTCAACCCCTTTATAGTTAAGGTCGGGAAGAATTCAAATTGCTCCGATAATATTCCACGTAGTTAGTCCAAGTGCTAAAAGTCTCTTCTTTTCTTAAACTGTGGTGATAAAAGTGCCCCTGGTGCCTTCTTTTCTGGAATTAGTTAAAGTTTGTGCTTAGAACTTGTCTTCTTAGGCATAGTTGAAGCCTGACGGTAATATTATAGCTAAGTTAAAAGTCACAATGATTTAGTCTTGACCAGGTAAAGCCTAAAAATTCCATATTAACTTATAGAAATGAGGTATATTTTAATAGATGTAGTTTTTATATGCTATCACAAAAAAATTACAAACAAATATTTAACATGCTATGGGCTTATGTTTGTACTATTCTTGTTTAAATTTCATGTGCAAGGAGTTGTACCAGTTTTGATGAGATTTTTTGTCAAATATGTTAGAGATTAGTTTAGCTTTTATTATTTATATATACATATTTTGTAGGTCCAGAGTCCAAAACTGCACTAATATAGTTATATAAATATGTAAATGTGTTTTTTTATTAGTTTGTACCTTTGTAATTCTGCAAGGGAATGACGGATCATAGTGATTTTTGTTATGATGGCAGGGCATGGTAATTTTTTTTAATAATAAGTCTTTAAGTCATATCTCAATAATTTTCTTATTTCCAGGTCCTCCCCACATAACTTCAAACCAATCACAGTACGGCGTAGAGGGAGAAGACACGAAAATAGAGTGTATATCTCTCTCTATCCCTGCTCCGGAATACGTACTGTGGGCTTTCGGGGGAGAAGAGATACATGGGTTTCATAAACAGGTAGGTAATTTGTAAATTTATTTTTACATTTATAACAAAAAAATTACGTCAAAAAATGCCTAAAAAAATTCTGCCATTAATAGTACTTGATCAGCTTGAATGTCTTGTACCTGGCAATTAAATTATTATGACCACAAAAAATAAATATTTATGGGTACAATAAAGTTTTCTTTTATATCGTGACTTAAGATTTTGACAAAAGAGCTGACATCTAATATACATAGAAAAAAAAATCTAATGACTTATTTTTTACAAATTAAACACGATGGTACATGAAATGCAATGAAATATTAAATACATGTACAATATAAATATATCTAAATACCAATATCAATAATATTCTCCTTCATTTATCCATGTCACAGACTCCTAGGGTGGTTTAAAAACACTTAACATACCATCAAGTTTAATAATATTACATTTACTTTACATTAATTTGTAATTTTCATCCAAAATACTTTTCCACGAATAAATTGCATATCATAACTCTGTACTTTCAAACAATTCAAACATCTGATTGAATCTATTGGAAGCTAAATAAGAACAGTACGAGATTTAAAAATTCTATTCCAACTGGAACAAATTTCCTTGTCTTGGTACATAGACAATATAAGACCAGAGATACCTATCTAGCTAACAATTTTACCTTTATCGAAAACGTATATTATGATGTTTTATGTGGACCAATGAACATTCTGGAGGCCCAATCTGAATGAAGATGTATCATGGAAATGATATTTGTAAATTTTCCTTATTTCCTTAGTTAGGTATAAGTATCTCCATATGATATTATATATTAATGAGGATAATCCATAATAGAATAGAACAGATAACACCAAAAACGTGTTAATGTTGTGACCCTCAAACATATGGCTATATTTTTAATTGTCTGGCCTACATACGATATTATGTACCATTTTATACACCATATGTGTATATACATTTTCGACTACGCTATCGCTTTCCGTTAGGAAAAGTGAGGTTATATGCAACCCTATTTTAATGTAAAAAAAAAACAATACAACGTGGAGTCGTGTATGTTTTATATCTTTGTCCTGAAACAACTTTGCAAGTCGTAGTTTGTGAAACTTTCATGTCGCGAACTGGAAAAATGTCGGTAGAACGAGTGGACTGATTGTTTTCTTTTATCGCGAAGGATTTATTAATGTCTGTGAAATAGATGTTGGTAAAGAGACGGTTTAGGTGTGTTCTGGGAAACTTGATTCATACAATGTAAATCGGTGATAAATCTCGTATTAGCACGGTCACCCTCTTGTAATGTAGCATTGTACTTTTTATATTTTGATGTTTGTAAAAATATTTTGCCGCCTTATATAACTTGACGTAATATGTGTACTTACCTATGTATGTTTTGCAAAAACGAATGATTTGATTTGACATACCAATACAGGAATAATTCATTTTTGAACAAATTATCGAAAGAGCGGTATCGCTTACCGATACTTGACTAATGCATACACGTTTAAGGCGGTTCTTTTACTATACACGTTTAAGGCGGTTTTTATACCATTTTATTGTGATAATGTTTGTGTCTGTTTTGTTTTTTCAAACATATCTATATAATATCTACTCTTACTGTAAAATATGACTCAAATTGAGTAGTGTATTATTCTCACCTCAAATTGTAGGTATCCTGAAAAGAACTCTTCTTCTCTTCTTTCCGAAAAGTTTGATGATGTATGTTCTTCCTATATACCACAGAGAAGCAACGGATTGTGATTTTTGTATGGAGGGAGTAGGTATAGGTTTTTCTGTGGACAAATAAAGCCCATGGCATCTCTTCTAAGTTACGATAAATCTGTAAAAAATGAAACGAAAAGAAATTTATTGTCAGGCAACTAGGTTTAGGCAAACAGGTGGTCATAAAAACTTATAGTATAATCTAGGGGCTAGACATGCTATAAGGCGGGAGAGTATTCCAGCTGTAGCCTTAATTATAAAAAAATCTCAACAAAAATACCTTTCTTTCAGGAATACGCATTTTTAGAAGAGACGCTTCCAGACCGCAGCACTAAATCTACTCTAGTGATAAAGAAAAGTGAATCAAAACACTTCGGTACTTACAACTGTACTGTTATCAATGCATATGGAAGTGATAGCGTGGAGATAGTGCTCGTGCCTGATAGTAAGTAGACTGTTTTGTTATGAGTTAATTTATTTTGTATCTTTTATGTAATCTTTTATTAGAAAATGAGCCATCATCATGATCATATCAGGTGTCCATAGTACATCGATATGAGTGCTTGTTAAACATATTCTGACAGCACAAGTGGCGCCATCAGCCGCTCAGTCTGAAGTGTATGGAAATGAGTGTGGATTTTCGCGCCTGGCAGTTAGTAGACCGTAGCCTAGTTGGTTAAGGCGTTCCAGACGGTGATCGGAAATACGCAGGTTCGAATCCTGCCGGTCGTGATTATTTTTGCTCATTTTCCAATAAAAGTTTAGATTGTTTTGTTATTGAAAGCATGTTTAATTTATTAATTAACTAGTGGACGTGGCTTCGATCGCATTATTTTGAGATAAAAAGTAGCCTATGACACTTCTAAGACCTCATACTACAAACATACTAAAAATCATAATGATTCGTTTAGCTGTTTTTTGCGTTACGAGCGTTTAAATAAACAGACAAAAAATCTAAAAATTGCTGAAACGTGTTCTGTTATAGATTGGAAGTACTTATACCCAAACATTTTCTTTTGTTATTTAACACATACCTAAATAATTTAAATCTATACATACCTATGTATACTTAAAATATTATTATACATATGTAAAGATTTACATTATTTGACAATTAATATTGAATTGTAGTCAGTTTGTTTCGTTAAGTTATAATCGTGGTTTGATTCGGTTCTGAGAGAGACATTTATTATACGTTTTATGTATATCCCAAAGGATTACGAGCATTTACTAGTGGTTAGTTTTTGGTAAAAAAATATTTAATGTCTACTAACATTTACTTAAAAAAACCTTTTTATAAAACAAAAATGTATTTATGACGGATAAAATCTTATAAATACTTCAGAGGAAAATGGAGCTCCCTTTAATCGAATTCCAATAGCTTTGATTTGCTTAAAAACTTCTTTTTAAGCAAATCTTCTTTTTACGAAAATAAAACAGCAAGACAAGCCACTTCAAAATAAACTCTTTTGAGTGGGCTTTCTTAAATCTTTTAAATTGATAGAGAATTTTCTTTACAACTAAAAAAGGTTTAAAAGTGGGTGTAGGCATCAAAGAATTACTTTTATCTTGTAAAAGTTTCAAGCTTAAGTTTTTTAAAAGCAAAAGTGATTAGATGTGGTTTTGAAACATTTAATTTAATATAGTCTTAATGTTTCCAACAAATAACTTATTTATTGTTTTTTCTTTCTTAAAGTAATATTGCAACTTTGATTAAGCTTTTTTAACTCGAGATTGATCGTATTTTTCTTGGTGGCAGGCTATTTTTACCTACACATACACACAAAATATTGTGGTTTATCATTAAAACTAAAAAAAACACAATGAAATATTGCATTTTAATACAAATTTGACAAAAAAAGCACTCGAAATCATCATAAAAAGTTAAAACTATAAAGAAATATAGGTACATTTAAAAACATCTCAAAAAGTTAAACTGTAAAGTCAAACTAGAAGTAACATATTATAACTAACATTTTAGCTTATTCTAGATCTGTCTAGACATCCTTTCAGGCCAAGGAGATAAATCATGTGAATCCCGTGGGTTTCTATGTCATTTAGCTACACGGCATTCTGAAACTGAAACCCACTGAAATTCCTCATACATTTACATTTCATGCTGAAAATTTTCTAACTTCATAAAAATATATATTATATAAAAAAATTGCATTAAATAATATTAATTTCAGCACACTGCAGCTGTGGTATAAAAAAAAAAGATAAAAATAAATATTTATTATGTGGCATCATAGTTCCCAAACAGATTAACCGATTTTAATTCAGTTAAATTTTTTGATTACTGATTCTATCTAGAGTATATCTGAATATACATTCACACGTACTTTTGTGGAATTTACTAGTGGGAGCTCGCGGATTTGCTAAATTTGATTTGAATTAAATCGTGCAGCCCCTATTTCACCACTTTAAAAGAAGCATTTCTAAAATCCATTCTTAGCGGATGCCTACGTCATAACATCTACCTGCATGCCAAATTTCAGCCCGATCCATCTAGTGGGTTGGGCTGTGCGTCGATAGATGACTATGTCAGTCTGTCAGTCAGTTACTTTTGAGTTTACGCACAAATGTATCATAAAATTCTGCTCCCATATATCATGGAAATCTTATAATCCTAAAATATAATTCTTTGGAGTAACTATGAATATCACAATATACTGACGAACTGTGTATTCTCTACCTATATTAGTAGATTTAGACCCTAAATCTAGGTCTTGTAATCTGTCTGCGGCCTTTTCAAACGTCTTTGACCGGTCTTTAGCTCCATTGAGAAGGGTCTAAACTCTATCTATCTAAATATGTCTTCGGATTCAATAATTACTGTTGGTTTGAGATGAATTGCTTTTGATTTAATGTTTTTTTTTTTAAATATGGCTGATGTTCAAAGAATTCATTTTGAGAAAATAACATCTTCTTCTTATCGAATGAGAGTAGTCAACTCTGGTGTCGAGAGTATATATAAACAGCCAGGACCTACAATTTTAATCGGACCCATGGAAGCACCCAAAATGCCACTTCTCGGTCACCCATCCTAGTACTGACCGCGTCGACCTTTGCTTAACATTGGTAACCGCATGCGATTGCCTCCGCTAGCAGAGCTACGGACGTACAAATCTCAACTTTAAGTTCAAAAGTCATTACTTATATAACACAATATTAATAGCAAGGGTTTTTGTCAGTGTATTACCGAAAGTCATAGAATAAATATTGTTGCTTTTAAAGTCATCCTAAAGAGGCAAAATATTTCGTTGATTTCAAAACTAACATATTGTGATACATTTTTTAAAAGAACTAAATACCAAACAGCTTTCATCATTGTCATCTTATTAGTTGAGTATAAGGTTCCTATCCAGGGCACCTAAAACAAAATTTTTGTTTCAGAATCAATTCCTCTTCTACTAATCCTAACTGCAGCCGCATCAATAATCATCATCATCCTCATCATCATGCTGTGTGTCATGCTCTGTCATCGGAGACCTGTCAAAACTGACAAGAAGTTGGACAAGAAACCTGACATCACCGATTTGGGGAAGTCGTGCGAATACAAAGAGAGCGATCGGAATTCGAATATCAGCGATTTGAAATTGGAATTGAGACAAGTGGAGGGATGTGATATGGTTAGTAGTGTTTTGTTTTAACTGATTTACTTACAGATGTTATGGGTCTTTTTGCAAAACGTGGTTTAACTATTAGTCCAGAACTTTGAAAATATACAGTCCGTTCTTATTGCTCAAAATTTGTTTTCTTCTGTCATAATAATCAAAATGTTACCAATGATGAATCAATGTTCTAATCTGAAGTTGACATTTTTATTGTTTGTATGACGTGATGTTTAAACAACAAGAAGCGACTTTTTATTTTCAAAGTCCTGGACTAATATGTAAACTGCGTTTTGTTATAAGACTGTATGAGATTTTGGAATAGGCTGTATCTTTGCTTACTTGAGTCTTAGACTTAGAAATTTACTTTATTTATTTATTTACACTAAGTACATAATCTCTTTCTTGGCGCCTACCAGGCATAAACACATGTAATACTGATTTTATTATGATTTAACTACCTACTTATGTAAATATATGTATAACCCTGAGGAAGAGCCTACACTCCACAATACAGGTACATTACATCCTAGTGTGGAGTGTAGCGATCAAAATTGTATTAGAACCTAAGTTTTTGATCAATAAAGTTATCTTATCTTATCTTAAGTTACACTGAGCATTTGTACTTTTGTAAGTGTAAGGTGCGCTGGACTACCGATTCTAAGATGCAAATTAAGTGCAAAGCTTAAGCTAGAAAAATAAGGTTTTGTAATAACATATTGATGTTCACTTCATGCTAAGCAATCATCAGGAAAATGCAGAGTGCTTTAGTCTTCTTCTTATCAAATGAGAGTAGCCAACTCTGGTTTCTAGATTTTATCAAACCGCTCTAAGCGCCTCTGTCATGGCTTAACGACTGCCGTACTAGACAAACAGCCGGACATACAATTAAACGTGTCATCCGAGTGCCGGAAGCGCCAAAATGGAATGCCACTTTTTGGTCACCCATAAGTGGGAATTCGATTATAAGCAACTGGCAACTCTTAAAAAAACGAAATCGTTAAAAACTACTACTATGAACTATGCTGCTATAAACCATTTTTTTATATTTTTGTTCTAAGAGATTTTTATTTTCAGCTATAAATTAATATTCTACTACCGGGGGCTCGCGGCTACCCCTATTTCAATCAACCAATCAAATATACTTTAATGTACACCAAAAAAAGAACATAATTAACATAAAGGTAAAAGGTAATCAGGGACATTGGGCGACCTTATCACTAAATCACTATTTTACTCCTTTAAAAGTGGCATTTCCAAAAATACTTTCTTACCGGATGCCTACGTCATAACATCAACCTTCATTCCAAATTTCAGTCCAATCCGTCGAGTGGTTTGGGATGTGCGTTGATAGAACTGTATATCAGTCAGTCAGTCACCTTTGACTTTTATATTATATAGATTTGTATTTCCATCAGGAACATTCAACCGCCGGCTCTGAAACGGAACTCCATCCGACCCTCCACTTGACTTCTAACTTGGGTCTACCGCTCGCCGGCCCAGTGCCGCTTCCTACGAGCTACGACAATGAAGTTATCAAGTGTCAGAGGTAAGGAAGTATCGTCATTTTAACAGACTTCAACAAATATAATAATGAATTCTAGTGGATCGAATTTAAGATGTTTTCTAAACTTAGTGACACTATGTTTGTATATTTAGGCTAAGGTAGCTTAAGGGTTGCCATATGTTTTTATATGGTATATTTCGTATAATATATTTAAATAACATACTAACTTTATTTACAATAATAAAATATAAAAACAAGGGATGAAAAACTAAACATACTACTTCTAACTACTACAAAAAGGGGCACTTAGAAAATCTTTAGAAAAAATTTTTAGAAAAAATTTCAACAATATTTATTAAAATTGTAAACAAATTGATCCCATGGAAGATCCTGCCTTTTACAACACAGTCAACACTACGAGAAAGAAAAGTATATTAAGTATTATATCCGTTATCTAGTAACCACGACACAAGCGTTTGCTTAGTGTGGGGCTAGATGGCGCTGTGTGCAATGTCCCGGAATATTTATTTTTATTTAAACTACAGTAGAAGGCAGAGCAACACTAAATTGTACCATAATTACCTATTTACTCGTACAAATAAAAAATATTTTATCTTTATCTTTTTATCTGTGTGATGTTAGAAAAGTTAGGGACAGTGAGAATAATTACTTAAAATCTATGAATATATAGCACGCGCCTATCTGTGGATGTACTCGTATCCACGGTCCTTCTCTCGAAACAATTCTTCTTCTTCTTATCGAATGAAAGTGGCCAACTCTAATGTCGACAGCTAATCAAGCCGCCCTAAGGGCCACTGACATGGCTTAACGACTGCAGTATGATGACTAACAGCCGGGACCTACAATCTAACTTGTTATTCGACCCACGGAGCGCCCAAAATGGAATGGTAATTTTTGGTCATCCATCCAAGAACTGACCGCATTGACAATTGCTTAACATTGGTAATCACAATTGATTGTCACTGCTGTGCGCTACAAAAATATTTTAAATGTAATATTAATAATTATTGGTTTTTATATTTATTATATGTTTCATTTCAGGTATAGCGGTGATTTCAATCAAGCCATAAATCAACTTAATTTTAAGGTAAGTTTACAATAAACAATATATAAATAAATATTGTTTTGTTCAACGAATTTAAAAAAATAATTATTTATTTATTTGATTGATGGGCGAGCAGCGAATTGCTGATATTATTGCCCATATATTTACAGATAACGAAACGTTTTTTTTTTGCAACAATGTTACATATATATATATATATATATACTCGTATATTTATTTTGTTTATTTTTATTGACACGTTTTGTTCAACGAATATAAAAATATTATTATTTTAAAAATTAGTTTCCAGAATCTCTTTGTAACTCATTAATAATCCATTTCACTCATAACAATTTAAACCAGCTTTCATAATATTCATATCTCAGTTATTCATAAATGAGTGGCTAAAATAACACCTACAACATTTCAGCACTAAAATCTCTCTTGAAATATTTAAACCGCTGAAAAACCTCAAAAACATCTCCACTTAGAGCAGCTTACAGCCACATAAAGCGCTGAAATTATGCCATTATTAAATTAAACTAACATACAGCTTCAAACGTGTATTTGAATTGATCGCAGACACGTACCAACAATTACTATAAATTTTGTCTGTTGATCTGTGTTTCTGTTTGTCTGTTTATTTAAACGCTCATCACGCTAAGACGGCTGAACGGATCATCATGATTTTTGGTGTGTAGGTAGTGTGAGGTCTTAGGAGTGTCATAGGCTTTTTTTATTCTGAAATAATGCGAGCAAAGCCGTGGGCGTCCACTATTATTATTTATGTGTAGTATAAGATAAAATTAATGTCCCATTGCATTTGAAATTTTTGAGTTTTACTAGCCAACAATTTTGTATGAAAACCCGCTTTGGCTAATGCGCCTTTATAAGATTTTATCCAACCACTGTGTACGAAAATGGACTATAAAAACACCTACTGTAGTGAGAAATAATTTAATACGTGTATAGAATTTTTAGTTGACTCGACGCAACACAATACTTTGTAGAGATGCGATGATGTAAACATGAATATATCGATATTTGTACACATCTTTCAGTATTTATTTCTTTATTCACTTATTGTTCACTTGCTCACAGCACTTACAGTTTCCCAAAGTGTGCTGTGGGCCAAGCTTAAAAAACATATGTTTATACAAATTTGTAATGTTTTGGATTACTTGGTGAATTAAATTTTACAACTCATTGCAATGGTTTCTCTTTGAATGTTGAGAGAAACCACTATGACGACAAACAGTATGTATGCCAACTTAAATGTCTGCCGTTTATCTAATTATATATAACTCAAAGTTGACTGACTGACTGACTAACATAGTGATCTATCAACGCACAGTCTCAGCCACTGAACGGATCGCGCTGAAATTTGGCATGGAGGTAGATTTTCTGATTGTAGGCACCCGCTAATAAAGGATTTTTGGAAATGCCACTTTTAAACGGGTGAAATAGGTGATACAAGTTTTACTTCTGAATGCGAGCGAAGCCACGAGCACCCACTTGTTTTTACTATATAAGTTACATTTTTATATCGTCGTTATCTTTGTAAGGAGAAATTCTTATCATAGATAGAACTTATGAATGATCACTCTACGAATGATATCTTTATATAGATATATAGGTTAGATCGCGATGTCAGATGTGTGAATTAAAAGATTGAGTAAGTACCAAGTCAGTATTGAATCTTGTTAATGTATCAAGGTATCGATACGTTTTGACACACATTTTCCCATCCCTAGTGAAGCCCAAGAAAGTAATAACAATGGGTGGAATCTTATTACTTCTGGAAAATTCTCTGTTGGTTATGTTTTGAGAAATGGCTTTAATATTTTGTTGTTTTTGTTTTGTACTTAGGTAGTACAGACAATAATACATAGACACAACTAATTATGTAATTATAATCTCAAAAGAATTACAGTTAAGTGAAATTTTGTATGTGTGTGTTTGTTTCCTGTTAAACGCTAAATAAGCATAACTGTATTGGATCAAATTTGTTATGGATGCAGATTTTGGGTTAAAAAATCGTTCAGTTTCTTCCAATTGAAAAAAGCCTACAAGAAATACCACAATATAGCTTACTATCACTTTCAAATGATGTATGCCATGAATGTTATATAAAATTTTCTGAATCCGAGTTTTTCTCCCTAATAAAACATCCGTAAGATTTAAAGTCTTTGTAACTTCCATACTTACCCGTACTTAGAAAATTTGTGTTGTCACGAAGTTTGTTGCGTGATTTATTGATAATGCTTCAGTTAAAGGATTTGGGGGATGTTTTCAATAGGAAAGGTCGAGTATTATATTTGTAAGACGGTGGAAAATTCTGGTTATAAGATGGACCCAAATATTTTTCGTTTTTCTTATGTCTTCTTATGTACATAATTATTTGACACTAATGGATGCCCGCAGTTTAGCCTGCTTGGTATTGTGATAAAAGTAGCTTTTGTCACTATGAAAATCTTATACTATCACTATAGTATTTATCTTAGGAAGTCAAAAGTCTACCTAGTTTAGAGTTACAGGCATATAAAAGCAGCTTAATTCGTTCATGCACTCAATGTCTATTTTTACCTCCGAATACAGAAACACTCACAATTTCATTTATTTATTTAGGTACCACAAGTGTAAAAATAGGATGATCCGTTGCTTCTGATCCCAGCAAACAGACAAACAAACCAAATAACACACTTTCTTCTTCTTTTTATATAATGTAATTGTACTATTACATTACCAGTACAGTACAATTAACAACTACCCTCTTTTCTTTCAGACTCAAGGCCAAAGCAACGGCTACGTGCCCTACGTAGACTATTCTCGTGACTACGCTCCTCCAAGCGACTCTCTATCTGGGTCTCTTTCTAGAAGCATCGACGGATCTTACAGTCAAGGGTCTCTGAGACGCCAGGCTAGTTGTGGAAGACTTGGGGGTCTTATTGGACCTGATGGTAAGTGTCCCGAAATTATTTGGCTACTGGTTCTTAACTCGATTTTGTCTAGTAATATGAATAAATCGGGACATAGCAGACAGCGCTCTCTATGGATCTGTCTTATTGTTGAAAGTCTTTGAGACTTCAAGGTAAGATTAAGACCAACAAACTAAAACACAACAATGCTTTATACTTATCTCGTGAGATGATGTTTTGCGGATCAATAGTAAACAGTCACAGATCAGTTTAGTTCCAAAATGGTTGAGTTCCATTTATCATTTATAAGGTAATTTAGTTTAAGATGATTTGTATTTTCATAGCTATTTTTGTTACAGTGATACCTATGACAAATCCAGGGGTGGTTTTGGGTTCATTAGATGTCAGATACGCTGCGACATATGGAAACCCTTACCTACGAGGCAGTGGGCAGATATGTAAGTTCACGTTATTTAATCTTTAAACAATTTACCACCTTATTTGTATAATCCATAATCTGGCTCTCCTAGAAATACATAAATAAAGTCCTGGAGACAGATACTTTACTAACGTTTTTCGGGATTTTTGTTGTTTTTCCTGATTTGAAACTGATTTGATAAAAATAGAACGCCACTTTTCGATCACTCATCCGCGTACTGACTGCGTCGACCTTTGCTTAACATTGGTAATCGCATGCGATTGCCTCCGCTAGCTGAGCTACGGGCGCTACACTGAGCAAATATGTTTAGTAGATAAAAAATACAATGTGTGATAACATGTTTGTTTGTCAACAGCCTACGTGTCCCAAAGCTCCACTCCTCCCGGGAAGCACGCGCCTCCTCCATACTACACGCTGAGGAGTCACAACCACCATTCACCGGGTGAGTCTTCGTTATCCTAAGCCTTTCAACACCTGTGTACACTTTTGAAACACGGGCAAAACTCATATTTAACGTCGATGACGCATGACTCGCGTTTTGGAACATGACTCCCTCAAAGATGAGGCGCCTCGTGTTAAACAGAATTTTAAATAATGTAAATCTTACAATAATGATACGATAAATAGGACATTCATGTATTATTATTAAAACTTTCGTTAGACATTTTATCAATATGTAACGGTTTACACCCACGTATAATAACATACGCGAATTATACGTGAGTAAAAACCGTTTAGTTACATATTGATTCCTGGATTAGGTAAATAGATAGAATTCTCTGACACCAGAGTTTGCCACGCTCACACAAACCTCCTTTCCACAGGTCCTTCGATATCCCCTGCATCATCAGTGTCGTCTCGGCCGGTGACCAGCCCCATGGCGTCTTCATCTTCCACTCCCAGCTCCGCTCAACCTCAAGTAAGTACCTATTGAATATCTTTTAAACGCAGGAATACTACGATGTTCCTCCCCGATTTCTTAATCTAGATATATATAAAAGAAAGTGGTGCCAGTTACACCATTTATAACTCAAGAACGGCTGAACGGATTAAGCTGAAAATTAGTGGGAAGGTAGCTTTGAACCAGGAGATGGAAATAGGATGCTTTATTTAATTTGAATTGATTAAATTCCAAAATCTGCTTATTTATTACCTCTAAGGCGGAACAGAGTTCGCCGGGTTAGCTAGTAAATAATATATCATAGAAGAGAGTGTGTTTGTATGTACTTAGTTTTGTTCCTTCTACACGCTCTTCTTGTTGTTCAAGCTGTGTACACTTATCTTAGGAATTTGTTCTGGATCAAAACCAGTTTTGAATGTATACTAAGCTTATTTGGGAACACATTCTGTTTTGTGTACCATTATAAATAAATAAATAAAAACATGAAATTTGGTAAAGAGGTGGGTTATGTAGTCCCTGAATTAACATGTAACTGATATAACTTTATTTTATCTAGAAGAGATCACTTTAGTGATAAGGTCGCCCAATGTCCCTGGTTACCTTCCACCTTTATGTTAAATATGTTCTTTTATTTGGTGTACAATAAAGTATATTTGATTTGATTTGAAGAAGGGACATATAAAGAAAGAAAGAAAGAAAGAAAGAAAACATTTATTGTGACAGATTTAACAGAAGAACACACAGGAGTAAAAACATAATAAACAAACATAAAAATCTGCCACAACACAGCCCCAACTCAGCATAATGCTGGTTGTACATACGTCTCAAACGTGACTTTATAGCCTGGCTACTTCAAAACCCTATCTTTCACAATAAATATTTTCTTTCTTAATTCGACTCAAATCAACGCGTGTTACAGTATTTTTCTAGTTTTGTTTTTTAAATCCATATTAATTAATATTTCTGTTTCAGGTGCCCAAAGTGCCTCTTCAATCCGCTGGAGCTCTCTATATCTTACCTCCGTCCAATCAAGGAAACAAGCCCTCCACACAAAAAATAAATAAAGGTAAGCTAAATAAACATTATGTAAAGCATAATTAACACGGAAAAGTGGGCGCGACCAGGCTGCCCAGGAGAGTAAGTCAATTTATATCACTATCAAATTTAAATAACTATCGAATAAATGGCTTATTTATTAAGTATGAATTAGTAAGACTAAGTTACTTATGTAAGAACATTCATTTGAGTCTTCAACTGAAAACAACACGATATTGTATAATTTAATTTTATTCAACGGAAGAACCCTGGCACCGCGATACAGGGAATCCTACAGCGGTTGCCAGGGACACCTACAATGTTAACAAATGTATTAACGCAAATAAAAATTCTTTTATCTTTATTTTAACAGTTTTTAACAGATTTCCCTTTCCCTTTCACTGTTGTATGATAAATTAACAATAAGAATAAAGAATAAGAATAAAATACATTTATTGGGACACGAAACAACAAGAGATACAGAACAATACAAGATAAAGATATATACAAGTAGGTACACGTTTCATGTCACAATCCGGCCCCAACTCAGCATGTGCTGGATGCAAGCATCCAGCGCTGGTCTTCCGTTGGAACCGGCAGGTGACGTCACGAACGTGACGAAAGGTATATATAAAGAGTGATGATAAATAAGCTATAATAGCTGCTAGTCATTTAATTAACTAAAAGTAACTGAACGGCATATATAAAAGTAAGTACTGATAAGTACTGCTAGTCAGATATATAACTAAAGAAAGCTTATTGACCGTAAGCTACATAAATAATAAAATAAGCTAATCAACATGAGTATAATAACTATATACTATAACGTACTGTATGCTACTATCATACCAAAAATAACGAAAATCCGTTAATCTGTTGTGGCGTTAAGGAAGAACAAATTAAATCGGCAAACCAAAAACACGTTTTTATAAATTTTTTATTGGGTAATGAGCGAACATAATCACGACCGGCAGGATTCGAACCTGCGTATTTCTGATTTACCAGTCAGCAGGATGTTTCACAGATTCGGAACGTTTCCGCTCGGAACGAAACACCAATCGTAGATCTCCTTTTAACTTCTATGATTGGTGGATGACTGGTATTGGTTAAAAAAACATCAGTTTTAACGTTTTAACCAAGATTTTAAACGTTCCAAATTTTTAAAACACTTTGCAGAACGCCATTACCTCTGGTACCATAACTTAAACAATCACAATGCGGGAACCATAAAACAACAAAATAATTCATACAACATTATTTTACCTTCTAAATAAAGCATTTTTTTGTTTCAGGTCCTCAAGTAACTCCGGGTACTCACGTCTAAATTTTATACTTGTAATTAGCTGCCAACGAACAAACATAAAACTATGTTTTTTATTATTATATGTGGTAGGTAAAACTATAGGTAGGTATTATTGTCTAAAATGATAGTTCTGTTTATTTCGTTTTTTATGATTCTTATTAAAAAAAACATTAAGTACTATTAAAACATACTTTTACATACATAACTATTGTAAATAGTCGTTTGGACTGAAAGATTACTGCTTTATGTAATAGATTTAAGTGTTTAAAATTGAGATATATTCAGAATTGATAGGTACACTAAGTTTTGAAATTTAAATTCAGTACTAATTTCTCAGTTGAAATTAATAACATTAACTGCGTTTTTAGGGGTTAGACGCAGCTCATTTTACGATTCGTTATTTTAAAAAATATATTAGATTGTCCAAAAATAAGCCTAAAATAAAAATAAGCTTTAAATGCTAATGTCAAAGAAAAAATATTATTAGTATAAATTTTATTAAAATTAATAGTAAATAATAATACGTATGTAAGTTATTTAGATTTTTATTATTGAATGCAAACTCTAAATATTGAATTATCATAAGATTTAATAAATGTGTTTTTTATTATTGTAAAATAGTTTAAACTATCTCTTTTTGACTAAGACTGAAAAGACCGTTTTGTAAAATTAAGATAATTTACGTATAATAATGACTTCCTAAATATAAAAATTTTATTACTTATTCTAAATTTAAATAGAAAATAGAAAAATCCTCGCCATCTAAAAAAATGAAAACATTTTAACAAATTAATTTGGCTTAATAATTTTGCAGTCATTTTAAAAGTAGTTCTTAAAAATTAATGAAATATGATCTTAAGTTATAGGAATCTCTAAATTATCTGAAGTTTAACTCAATAAGTCCAAAGGTTTTTGTAGCTATAACTTTATTATACTAGGTGCTTAAGTTAAATAAGTTTTTATAGAAATTATTAATTAAACATGTTTTAGAGTTATTATAAGTACTTAAATTTAAACCAACCTTCTATGCCATGAGACATGTGATTAAAAGGATTTTTAAATATTTTGTGTTTTTTTTCGTGCCTCTAGCTAGAGGCACGAAGAGGATGAGGAAGGCCGCGAAGGATATAATATATCGATCAAATCATAGAGAAGGCAAGCGAAACGTCGTATAAGGAGGTCAAGGAATTGGCCGAAAATCGAAGAGAGTGGCGCATACTCGTATTCCACAGACAAGAGCATCGCTCTTAAATTTTGAATGAATGTATTGTTTTTTATTTTATTTTTCCATACCAAGTCACATTTATAGTTTTTTTATACTTAATAAAGTAAGTAGTATAGTAGTTGACTTACTAAACTATTTTTTTTTCATGTTAACTTACGTTTAACTTACATTTAACAACTGATATTAGGGGTCATTACAGTACCTACTACCTATAGAATATAACACGCGCTAGAAAGTAGGCGTATAGTATAAACATCAAATTATACTACGACGACGTTACATGCTCGAGATTTCTTTATTAACTATGTAGTCTCACTTCTGTATGTACTAGGCGTCACACTTTTTATAGCTGTGAAAATAAAAACACAAAAAAAAAACTTTTGAACAAATGTCACTGTCAATGTCGCGCCTGTAGCGCCGTCGTCCTGTCAAACCTCATTCATTTCTTGTGTGCGGGCGTCGCAACATCATAAATTTCGTTGAATTTTCCTATTTGAATTTTTTGTGGAAAAAAGTGTTTATTTCATGTGTTCAAGTGGTTAATTAGGAAAAGGAGCACCGGAATTTTAAAATAACGTCGAAAATTCGACGTTTGGTACAAAAACTAAGCAATTCAAGTCTATAAGTACTCCAGCGAGAAACATGGCAAAGACTCTTTTACAAACAAAAAATCGTATTAATAGGCCGGATTTTATCACTCTGATACATATTTCAAGCAAATTTATTTATCAAACAAAATCATCTTTACAACAATATCTTTACATGCCTTTATTTTGTGTACAATTTCTATTCTTGTTTCGTCATCAAAATCATATCCATACTTTTTAAACAAGTGTATCGCTAGAACGCTATTATAATTCTCACTTTGATCTAAAACCGCGTTGATATATGATTGAATATATATTTTATCACCAGAATGTAGAAAAATGTGAGCTAACTTTATTAATATATCTTTATATAGGTACTCAATTGAATCAAAGAAATTTACTTTTAAAGTGCTTACTTCTGTAGCTACATATTTACCAAACGCTGCCCCCACTAATTTTCTAGCCTGCATTTCATTGCTTTTATTTAGACATTTATCAGGTAGTAAATTCAAGCTGTCTTTCAATGCTCTGTAATAAAGAATGTTCAAATGCATATGGACATAGTATTGAAAATGTATCTCAACGCTAAAGTGTGTTTTCATCCACTCCAAAATTTTATCCATGACTGGCAAACAAGAAACGTATTTTCCATTTAAAGACGCTTCAAAGTAACGCAATGTTTTTAAAATAACGTTCACATAGCACATGAAATCATTTTTATATTCATCATGATGCTTCCACGTATCCATTTTATTGAGAAATTTAGTTCCTATATTATCAAGTCTCTCTATTTGATCATCTTTTATAGTACACAGCAGTAAATGTTTTATTATAATTCTAATGTACAAACAATTGGCTGTTCTTTTATGGAAGTGATCTTGATTCTCTGGCAAGTCTTTGGTTATAAAATCTGTGATTATATTTTTAATCAGATTTTCGTCAACATCAGGTAAACAAAATTCAATAAGACTCAAATGATGCATTGACTTGAAGAAAGATTGGTCTTTGAATATTTTATAAAGATAAACGGTATATTCTGTCTTTATATGTATTGGCATTTTATCAACCCTCGGGAATCGCAATCGTTTAGAGCTTCTGAAATTATTGTAGTTCTCTAGCAAAAATTTGACTATATCCCAAATTTTATGATCAAATTCAAATAATATATTCTCTTGTTCAATAATTTGCAGCCCTAATTTTAAACAAGCAATCGGTTTTACTTTACTATATACTCGAAAGGTATCTAAACGATTATTCGTTCTCTTTGATAAGGAATATGCCAATCTAGTTGTTTTTTTATGCTCTAGTAATTTTTCTATGTAACATTTTGCTTCTATCTCTCGACAAACAAAAACTTTATTTGCCACGGCTTTTGTTCCAATTTTAGACCAACCGAATTCGTCGATATTTACTTTTGGCCTACTCGAATGGACATTATTTCGAATATATTCAGCAAATGCTTTGTCTTTAGCTTCTTTTACAGAACTGTCCACATTTTGTATGAAAGACAAAATATCGTTCCCTAAGAGAATACACAAAGGCTTGGTAAGGAGTTTATTTCTTTCTTCTGAAATAAAAAGATTTAAAAGGGTTTGAGCAAGTCCATTTTCTTCATTAAAATAAATTGATACTTTTATGAAAAAGCGATTTAATGTAGCCCTTTTATTAATAATCAAATCTATTAATTTATCAGGGCAAATTATTTCCGTATCGTGGCGTAAAGCGTTAATGTATGAATCTTCAGTTTGCCTAAGTTCAAAATTGACTCGAAATAGACTTTTGCGAGCTATTTTATTTCTATAGAGTTGTGTTAGTATGGAACGGAACACATCAATGTTATCTTTTGCCAAAATATTAATCTTAGATATCAATCCAGGATAGGTTTCAACGTCTATTCGAAAAGCTTTAAGAACGTCCAATAGTTTGCTTATCAAACTTGCAGCATATGATATACATGTTTCAATACACACTTTATCATATATGATTCTTGGCAATGTATTAGCAATGATCAATTTTTCACTATTTGTAAGTTGGTACTCGTTGAAAGTAGAAAAGTATCTCAAGTATAATGAAAATATTTCATCGTCACATTTACGATCTCGCAATAGTTGTCTTATTACAATAACATGAATTCCTTCAACACAGTTTGCTTCTGATTCCTTTCCATCTAAACCTAAACCGTGAGCAAATTCCATAAAATTATTCCATACCTCATCAGATATTCTCCAAATTTGGGCACGCTTTATGAGACTTCTTACTACAGTTGCTCTAACGTTAGATGTTTCATTTTTATATAAATTAAGTAACTGCAATAAAGTCACAATATTTTCTTCATGCCCGCCAGTTTTGCTTACAAGAACTAACATCATATACTGACGATTTTTTGGAGAACTCTCTGCTTTCAATCGCTTTCGTAATTGGAAAAGAGTTTTTGCAAAGCTAGCTACTCTAAACTCTTTAAAAAGTTTGTCTAACAACGTATCTTCCTTTCTTACTGAACCCCATTTACAATATTTTCTTTTTTTTAACATGGCTCTAAAATCAATATCTGTGTCATTGAATTCATTGTATGTATCTGGTATTAGATCTGTAAATAATGATGTTTGCTTACGAGTCTCTATATCATTTGAATAAAAATCAGGTATGCCGGGTTTCTTATATGGCCACTTTTCTACCGTTTTTCCCACATCTTTGTCTACAAATATTTTTTTCTTTAACGGACCGCGATCTTTAGAGTCTAGTCGTTTGAATAAGGGCTCCAGTTTTTTGTAAGTTATCCAACCCTTACTTGCAAAATATTGATCTCTTGCTATTATCATGATGAGATCTATTGCGTCTGTAGTAGTTAGACAATCCGCGAGGGTCTTGAATTTTAATACCATCGAGGTATATAACTCTGGTTTTAGTATAAATCTTTGCCGACAATGCTTTATGATGAATTTTGTAGCTCTTGAACTAAATTTTCTATTGAAGTGCTCATTGAAAAACTTTTCTGTTATATCCAAGACCATTGTTGAATTATTTTTCAAAAAATATTTTAAAATATCAAAATATTGTGTTTCTTTTGATAAATATAATTTATTTATCTCTTTAGCAGTAATCGTGGCGTCAAAAAATATTTTGGTAACATCAGGTTGCTTTTCGCTTAAAATTTTCAAATCTCGCGGCGTCATTTTATCCATATATTTAGTAAATTGCTCTAATATGAAATCTGATGGACAGAATTTTAAGAATTTCATTGCATAGTTAAAATGTATACTACAATAATAGAGATAGAACCGTTGGCACCTCTCAGAATCTTTTAAATTTATGTATATCCAATGTTTCATTTTAGTTACTGCAGTTGTGATCATTGTTGGGTACAATTTTTCTTCTAAACACTCTGGATTTATGATATCTTGATATTTATCTTCTACTAGCCATTTTGACCGCAATGCTTTACTCACATAAAGCATATCGTCGTCTTGTAGATTCTTCATTACATAATCAACATTTCTTTGTTTAGACGCCAGCATTATTTTGAAAATTCTGTCTATTGGTGATTTTTCGGCAGTGTTTTGTATTATTTCAAAATTAATATTATTCTTGAAAGCATCATCCACTGCTTTATTAAGTTGCCGGTGACGACCACCAAGGTTCTTTTCTGATACATTGATTGGAATCATTTTCAATGTGTATGGTTCCTTGTTAATGAGATTCACCTTTATCTGTAATAAAAAAACTAAAAAATATTTTATTGAAATTGTTTTTTGAGAAAATATCGAACTAACAAAATTGAATAGGGCACACAAAATATGCACCTCATTCTTGTTGGCCACTTCGGCACAATAAATAAGCCTTTGAAACTGTAACTCATAAACTTGGTCACATATATTTTTGTATCATTTTTTACAACTTAACGTATTTTCTGTTAATAGTATTATTATATAAGAAATAAATTCTAAGTGCACTTTTTGGCAGTCTTACAATGAATGAAAAAAAAGAAAAAAATAATTTACAATCGGCCAAAATAAAAATACATGCGTTTCAGAATAAGTTATGATAAAATTATTAAAACACTTACTTTATTAGACAGAAAGTCGTCTAAGAGTTCACTGGAAAAGCACCGTGGAGCCAGATCTTCACAGATCCACAAGATTTGACTGGGACCGATGGCAATCTCTTGAATTGAAATCCAAAACTCACTTCGGCATGTCGCGCGGGCGCATACTTCTTGTTTTTCCTTGTACTATTTTTGCATGTTTCTTTTTACCGCATAAGAGTATCCAACTCTGATGTTGAGAGTTTTCAATCTTAATTTAACGCTTATTTTATGCATCAAATTTATGTCACAATTCTAGAGATTTCAAGACTATATAATTCAGAAGACTACATATTTCGGATCGATTAAAAACATTGAATTTAAACCACAATTACTTTACATATTACAAAAAACATGAATTCGGTAAGACTGCGAGAGAAATACTGATGAAATCATTCGATCTAAAAATACTTCTGTTATTTGGAACAGCGCACCCAATAGACATCACTAAAAAACTAAGATCGTAGAATAGATCTCTTAGTATAGGGCTTGTTGGTTTGTTGTATTAGTTTTAACAAATATTAGTATATCGAGCTCCGGATCTTAGTATCACACATTCATTTATGAGTCTGAAACAAGGTAAGATTAGATTAAGAGTTACTACAAATGGCTAAATGCGATAAAAGCTAGCTAGAAGACTATCATGAAGCGTAAAGATTTCTTTGGACTTATACAGAAATGACCCCTCTACGATTTCCCTTAGGTTCCGGGAAGAAGAATCCCAGGACGTCAGAGAATGAAGTGGTTTGACGTCAATAAGAAGTAGACAAAACTAAGTTATCCGCAGCAAAAATGAACCGCATGAAATCGCAAAAAAATTTGCTAATTGACTGATGATTATGACAATAGTTAGATGTATCTGAATTATATTGTCTGTAGTACTGATGCATCTCAGTTGATGAGTCATTAATAGATGTTTGTATTATATTATATTATTATCTTACTTTTTCCTTGTTGTTATTCCTCTTAAGCCCTGTCCACATGTTTGGCAAACAGATGTCCATGAGCCAACTCTCAACAAGAAAAAAATACAGGGTAGTAAATTAAATCATATTCAACTTACCTTAAATTAGTCTCGGTGCAAGAAACAGTAGATACAAAACATATATTATGAGAATAAAATACATACTCAGGCATAATAATGAATAGTTATTTATTTACAGAAGATAACAAGAGGTAACATAAAAACGAAAAAAAAACAGACACGGAACAACACCACATAACAATATAAACAGAAAAGACACAAATAAATAATTTTATACCTATATATTTACTACGTTTATGCTATTTAAATAATTTATTCATAACTTATAAAACATAAAGTAACTGACTAATAATATTTAACGAGAAGACGGGAGACACCCGCTTTGGATCATTTTTGGTGCAAAGGTTAGCCATCGCGATTCAACGTGGCAACGCGGCGAGCGTAATGGGAACCTTTGCGCCGGGAGCAATCCGGGGTGGGCTCTTTGATTAATTTTTGTTTGTTTTATTTTACTTCATATTTTATTTTAGGTATATTATATATTTTAATATTATGTTTAAGACTTGTAAATATATAACTATTATGCTATTTTACTTATCTTATACCACAATTACATTATTTTATTAAATAATAAGCGTGTTGTATTAAAAGTCATTGAGATAGATCATTTGCACTTCAACATTACTGCTTGCCTGTATTTTGTGTAAAATATCATTTCTAAGTTCTACATCAAATAAAAATTCATACATTTTGAACAAATAAACTGCTAAAATCGTATTTGTGTTTGCACTTTGATCTAATAAGGAACTAACAAATGATTGAGTAAATATTTTCTCACCAGAATGAAAAATATGGTTTAATTCCATTAATATGTCTTTATACAAGTATTGTATGGAATCAAAGAAATACATTTTCAAAGTATCTAATTCTGCGGCTAAGTATTTATCGAACGTTTGTCCTATTAGTTCTCTGGCTTCGATTTCGTTATAACTCTCTCTATCTAAACATTTATTAGGTAGTGCATCTAAGCTGTCCTTTAGTGCTCTATAATAATAACATATTTAAATGCATATGGACAAAATATTTTAAATATGTTTTGACTGGAAAGTGCCTCTTCATCCATTCTAAAGCCATTGCCATCACTGGTATGCATGAGGAAAATCTTGGGCGTCTAGTCAAAAGGAAGCTACCCACGAAAAATCAGCTTGTTATTAATAAATGATGGAAAATGTACTAGGGATCCTGTACTATAATATGTATTCATCAAAACAGTCGTAATAGTTTATTTATTTGATCTGTATACAGTAAAATTATACATTTCTCTTATTCTTATATTTGTCACACACTTCTTAATAACACACAAAAAATTGTCACTCCATAAATAAAATTAATTGCAGGTTTAAAATAATTGTGATAGCAGTAAAGAAATATTCATACAATGTTATTGTTGTATTTTTTTAGTACTATGTAAATCCCATTATCCTATTTCCTATTAATATATTACACAGACAATATTTTTATTGTGATTAGACTAATACAATAAGTTCATGCTTTGAAATATTATTTATTCTCGTATCAGACCAATCATTTAACTTCTAATCTTTTTTTTTTACATTAGATAGGCTCACGCTTTTTTACAACTTTCCTGATGTTAAGCAACGTTGTAATCTATGATCTTGCGCGCTTACCTATAAGAAACCGATTTAATCTCAACTTGAAGACCGACAAATTATAGTTCAAGGGAATAGATTCAATTCAGAGGTTTGTTTTCTATTGGTACTATATTAATAATAAAAATATCTATTGAACAATTAAATTAATGCATTTGAACATGTTTTTTTTAAATAAGGCTAAATATAGATTTGCACTTGACCATAGTAACTAAATATTAATGATTCATTAACTATTAATAATATTAGAAAAATATACGATTTCAAATAGCTAATAATCGCAAAATTAAGTGTAATAAGTACATAGTCTCTGATATAATCTTATTTGTTTTAAAATTAGGGGCAATTTTTTTATTAATTGTTAATTTAGTTAAGCCAGTAAGTTTTTTAATTGAACCTACGATAAGTTACCTTTCCAAAATAGATTTAAGCCAAGGATATTCTGAACACTCAATTTGATGTACAAAACTGATAAGTTCCTTAGACTGTTCCTCTTTAAGGTCATGATATTTTTCATTAATCAAATGAATTCCAAGTCTGTAAGCTGGCATGGAATTTTCTTCCAAAATACCCTTTATCATGAACGTTAAGAGATCACTCGATACATAATAATTGTGGAATTTTGACAAGAAACCCGTAACACTATCAACGTATAGTTCAGGCATGGTTTCGAAATAATTTTCTTGAAGACTTTTGAGTTCGCTCGCTATGAATTTGCCAAATATTTTTCCGAAGATTTCGACGCCCTCTGTTAGTCTCCTTTTGTTATCGGAATAAGCATCAGGCGCTATTTCCAATGCCTGTTCTATAGCTTTATAAAATAGCATTAGTATGTGTAATTGTGCGTAAGCAGAGAAATACTTTTCAACTGCAAATCTTTGTCGCATCCAAATGACAATGTTTTCAATAATTGGCAATGGGGATACGTATTGGTTGCTTAAAAATACTTTGCTGTATTTTATTGTGACAAGTATTAGGGCAAAATATTTCGTAAACAGATAGTTTCTTTCGGAATCACTTAGTATTGAATCAAGCACTGCTAAAATTGGATTGATATACCTATCGATTTTGCGTTTTTGTTCAATTTCACTTTTAGATAGAAGTACATGTTTAACTAGAATTCTAATGAATAAGGTATTACACAAAGTTTGTTTGTAATCCGCGCTCAATTTTTCGTTCGTAAATTCGTTGGTTACAAACGTTGAAATAACTTTTTCTATAAAACATTCCTGTACATCTGGTAAAACTATTTCCACATGACAAAGAGGTGGCATAGCGTGGTAGAAACTTATTTTCAAAAACAAGGAGTATATTATGGTACCATATTCAGGTCTTATTTGCATTGGCATTTCATCAATTTTCTCAAGTTTATTTATTATGTGATTTATTTTAGGTTTGTTCACGTCTAAATTCTCAATAATAGGTCTTATGGTGTCCCAAATTTTCATATCTAAATTATCACCTTGTGATTTTATCAATGCAAGCCCACATTTTATAGCAACTGTAGGTCTTAAAGATGCTAACTTTACAAAAACTTTAGTTCTATACTTTGTTCTCTCAGCAAGAGCTAAAGCAGTTCTTGCGGTGCGTTTCCATAGCAAAAGTTTTTCTATTGTGTTATCAATGTCAATCAAACGACATTTAATAAGTTTGTTCCCTACATGCTTTGCGCCTATTTTTTTCCAACCATATGCGTCAATATCTAAAGCTGGTCTGGCTAAATGAGCATTGGCTCTTATAACAGAGGCAAGTAATTTGGCATTTTTATCTTCAGTACCATCTAATTCATCAAGATACATAACAAGTTGATCACTAATTAAGAAAGCTATTGGACGTCCGTTCACTTTATCAAAATTTTTGTCCTTGAGCTCTTGCAAAAATTTGCTAGCCAACCCATTTTCCTCATCGAAATATAAAGACAACTTTTTAAAGAATCGATCTACACCGGTCATATAAATTTCATATTGTTCTGCAAAGTTTTTTGGGTCAAGCACTGATGTATCATGCTTGAGAGCATTTAAGTATGACTCATCTTTTCTTATTAAAGGAAACATGTATCGAAACAGAAGTTTTCTACCAACTTTAGCTTGATATAAACGATGCAATATGTTGTCTACTGGTGAAAGTTCTTTTGTAGCAAACTTTGCTATTGTATCTATGAAACCAGGATACGTTTCTAAATTAATTTTAAAAGTCTCAAGTGTTTCAATGAGCTTATCAATACAATAAGAAGAAGTATGACAGCCAATCTCATCACTAAATTCATGTTCATGTACTAGAGAATAAAGAATTTTAGGCAACGTCTTTGATATGACACTTATTTCATCCATATCTAATCCATAGTCAGTGAGCGTAGAGAAATGTTTAAATACAAATGTTTCTTTAACATCAGCTCCACAATCTCCAGTTAAAAGAAAGCTTCGTATGACAACAGCGTGTAAACCTTCAAAACATTCTGCTTCTGGTGTTTGTCCATCAAGGCCTAACCCATGGCCATATTTCATTAGTTGATCCCAAGATTTTTCTGGTAAACGCCAAACCTGGGCACGTTTCACCAAACTTCGAATAATAGCTGCTCGAAAATTGGGTGTCTCATTCACATGCTGTTCTAGTAATTCCAATAATAAACCTATTGCGTCAGGTCTACCTCCACTTTTGCTGACGAGAACCAATATCATATATTGTCGATTTTGTGGAGAACTTTCAGCCGCAATCCTTTTTCTCAACTCGTACAATGTTTTGCTAAAACTCATGAATCTAAATTCATCAAACAGTTTGTCTAGAACAGTTTTTTCCTTGCTTTCACAGGAATAAATTTCACAATAATCTGCTTTAGGACCACACTTTTTCTTAATTATTCTTTTTGTAACTTTAGTATTTATTAAGTGTTTGTATTCTGACGGTTCTGGTTGAAAATCCTCAAATATGTTCACGTATTCAATTTCGTTGGTAGGGTTCTCAGGAATATCATAAGGCCATGTTTCCACGGGTTCCCCGAAGTCTTTTTCAACAAAAACTTTATTTTTAAAAGCGGCACGCTCATCTTGTTTTAACCGCTTAATAAAAGGTTCTATAGATTGAAATGAAAAGCACTGAGATATAAAAGAAGCTCTTGCCAATAATAAAACTACTGTTTTTGCTTCTTCTCTATTGAGGCACTCAGCAACTGTTTCCAAATTTAGTAACCATATGGTGTATAGCTCAGGTTTCTTCCAGAACCTTCCTTTATAATGTTTCATGATGACCCTGGTTTGATCTTTACTAAATCTATTATTATAGATATCTTTGTCGAAATATTTCTCCACAATATCTAACACCATATCACCATTGGTTTTTAAATGATGTCTGATCACATCAAAATATGCTTTTGCGTTCTCCAAATACTGTTTCTTAATTTTGTCGTCAGTTATTATAGAGTCGAAGAATATCTTAACAACGTTGAAAGTTTTTTCACTAAATATTTTCAAGTATTGAGGTGTGATTCTGTACACAACTTTACTAAATTCATTTTCAATATCTTCTTTAGAGCATTTGTGTAAAAATTTTAATGCTAGATAAAAGTCCTCATCATAATAAAAATCATAGAATATTTTACACCTCGTCTCATCCTTTAGATTCAAATACATCCAATTTTTCATTTTGTTGACAGCTATCGTTATCATTTTTGGATACAAATTATCTTCTAAATATTTTGGATTAATCTTATCTTCATATTGTGTTTCTAACAACCAGGTAGCTTTCAACGCTGTGCTAACAAAAAACATGTCATCATCTTGAAGATTTTGGAATAAGTAGTCCACATTTCGATACTTTAACGCTAGTTCTATTTTAAAGACTCGATCGATTGGCGATTTTTCTGGAAGTCCCTTGATGATGTCAAAATCTTCTCCATTTTTGTAGGTTTCGTTGACCAATGAGTTGAGATATTTATGACGTTCATCTAAATTACTTCCAATGAGCGTGATTGGTAATGGTGGCGCCATTATTTCAACTGCACGATGACCTGAAAAGGTAAACAAATAATATTTATCTACACTAATGTAGTAACATTCTACTTATGTTTCCAATACTTGACTTATAATTACTACTGTTATAGCGCAGACAACAAAACACTCAATTTAATCAATTTCACATGATGGTATAATATCCTCATCGATATCGTAATATCTCATTATAACATCAATAAAACGTTTTATTGATGCGCGCAATGCGCTCTCATTGGTTAGACTTTAATGGTGGCAAAATCACTGTGACAATACACGTACTCGTGAATTTAATTTAATAAATTGAAAGTTAAAAATGGAAAGCGAATTAGTGAAGATAAAGTAGTGTATGCAACTGCATATAACACGGGTATTAAAACACTCGTTACTATTATGAAACTCGCTGCGCTCGTTTCATAAACTCACACTCGTGTTTTAATACCCTTCATTATATGACAGTTGCATAAACTACTATTATAATACTTGTACGATAAAAACATTTTTATTCGATGTTTTATCTCAATCATTCTATGATAATAAAATTATGGTTTCAGAATATACAAAATTATTATACTAATGCTACGCTTAAGACAAATATGGTATTTGAACTCAGTAGATATAATACCTAACTAAATCCACTTTTTTGTATTATTTATAGACTGTGTTAAGAAAAATGACATCAGCTATTGCTAAGGCATTGTCATATTGACACACATTGCAGTTCATAGATTGGACGCATGTAATAGGCAAAGCAAATTATAAAAATACCTTTAGGTATATTTAGTTGTAACCTTTATATTATTATGTTGCCTGGATTGGATATCAGTATATCAGCTGTGTACACATGTTTTGGAATTTGTTCTGGATCGAAACCAGCTTAAAATGTACATTATGTATATTCTTATTCAGTTCATTTAAAAACATATATACTGTTTTGTGTGCCATTATAAAATAAATAAAATTATCGCGTAAGGCCGCCCAATGGGACTAAAATCAGTTTTTAAAATTATTCACAAAAATATATATCATAACATAATATTTTGGTGTGTCATACATGTCTGTCTATATTATATAGGCGATAGTAGGTTTGTTAGTCTTTTTGTTACTCAGTCACACCGAAACGGAGCGACGGATTATCATGACTTTGGGCATGATGGCAGATTGTATGTTCAGAGTGTGAGGTAGGCTAACATAGATTTTATAAACCAAATATCGCGAGCGTAGACACGGTCTTCTACTAGTTAATAAATTACTTAGCATAGAGTGTTAGCCAAACACAAAAACAAGTTAAAATCGAAATGAAACATACCATTTACATCGATTCACTACCAGATCACCCACTAATTCTCAGAATCTAGATTTCGCAGGTTCCAAAATAGATTTTAAAACACAAGATGGCGGTGACGCACCAGCGTTCCAAACCACGGATGAGCACAAACTAGTTTCAATTTCAAACAAAAATATACTTGACCTTGATGACGCTAAGATAGTTTGATTTTTGTAAGTGCACTTCTATTTTGGTGCGTGAAACTAATTGTGGTTGGCTTCTGCATTAAGTTTCTGCTACAACTTTGATATTTTAGTACTAAATCTTTATGTCCAGTTTCTGATAGATTCAGTAAAATGATTTAAGTACCTATTATCATTGAGAATATAGGCATCATCATCATCATCCACTGCCCTTGGGATCTCACTACTGGTTATAGGCATCCCTTTGTATGTGCCATCTGCGTCGATCTTGTGCAGAACTCATCCAGGATGGACCCTCGACTTTGACGATGTCGTCGACCCATCTCGCGACCGGACGATCCACTCCTCGCCTGCCAGTTCTAGGCCACCACTCTGTAGCTGCCTTGCTCCATCTGTCGTCAGTTCTCCTAACCACGTGTCCCATCCAGCTCCATTTTAAACGCATTACCGCGAGTCCGACGTCACGAACGAAAATAAAGATGTTCTAAAATTGATTCTAGTGCTATCAAATATATATCTTATTCGTATTTACGCCACTACCGAGCGACTTGCTATGATGGTTTGGTCTTGAATGTAGTTTAAAGCATAGTATGTATCTGTAGCAATAATTGTATCCCATAAATACAGAAAAATCCATTATTTCACCAAACATTATGAAGAAATGTATTTTTGATATTATTTTTTTGCGTTATATATGAATTTAGTAAACACAAAGAAATAAAAAAATATTATTTTTACCAGAAACACAATCAAACAGTTATCAACATTAATAATATGAAAATTTCATGACTATTTACTGCCAACAACAAAATACCGCTTATTTGTAAGCAAAACGGAACCGGAAATGCTAACAGTGCAGTCGTGAAACCGGAAACGCAGCTCACCGCTACATCCGCTCATTTAGTTTCGACACATCAACAACATCACATCTGTTAGACACCTCTTTATGGTGAAAAAAATCTACGTACACATTTATAAATCTTTTCATATTTATTAAAGATTATAATATAATATATTATTGAAGATATAAAGAAAAATGTTTGGAGATACTTAGAAATAATAACAGAACACGTTCCAAAAAAAAATTGTAGAAATTTTGTCTGCTTATCTGTTTATTTAAACGCACATCACGCAAAAGCGGCTGAACGGATCTTCATGTTTTTTGGTATGTAGATTGTATGAGGTCCTGGAAGAGTCATAAGCTACTTTTTATCCCGATATAAAGTGAGCGAAGCCGCGGGGGTCTACGAGTATGTTAGCATGCTGATTAGTGTTTTAATATAATATATTAAAATTAATGAATGTCCATTTGTCCAAAATAAGCGCAGTTGTATGTTGTTATCCTTATTATATTTTGACTCAAAGCAGTTTAAGTAAAAATCTGATTTTGTGTGTTTGCCAAGATAGTGTTAAGTTAAAGTCCTAGTATTTTCACAAAAAATAAATGCGATCGCTTAAAATCTGAAAACATGTTTGCACCACTTTGGTTGCACAATAATTTGGCAGAGAAAATGGCTATGACTTGTAATTTAATAAAATATCTTTTAGTAGTACCGAGTATAGTGGAATTTTGCATTTGAAAGAAAAGAAAAGAAAGAAAGAAAGAAAACATTTATTGTGACAGATTTAACAGAAGAACACACAGGAGTAAAAACATAATAAACAAACATAAAAATCTGCCACAACACAGCCCCAACTCAGCATAATGCTGGTTGTGTGGAAGCAACCAGCGCTGGTCTTCCGTTGGGGCATTTGACCACCATTTTACGGTAAAAGTCCTCAATTTTGATCTACAATGGAACATATTGATTTAGACAACTGGGTCTGTTAGACTAAAATTAGGAGTCTTTGATATATTTCGTCTATACAACACATAGTGCTTCAAATCATCATTACGGTTAAATTTGTAGTTCTATCGTATTGTTTAAGCTTAATTTAGTGCCACTATTAAATAGAATGGATGCTAAAATATATTTTTATATTTCGTTTCCTTTTTCATTTTTAGTGGAATTTACTAGAGAAGTAGGTTGTAATAGCATTTTGTGTGTAATCACACAGTTTTTAATGTGTCTGTTTTGTTATGACTAACTCATCCAATAAGAGATGAAAATACATTATAAAGTCAATAGTTATAAATCTATACTAATATTATAAGGCTGAAGTTTGTTTGTTTGTTTGTTTGTTTGGACGCGCTAATCTCAGAAACTACTGGTGCGAATTGAAAAATTATTTTTGTGTAGGATAGACTATTTATCGAGGAAGGCTTAAGGCTATATAATATCACGCTGCAACTAATAAATGAGCGAAGAAACAATGGAAAATGTGAAAAAAACGGGGAAAATTATTCATATTTGAGGGCTTCCGTTGCTTGTGCTGCGAAAACGGTTCAAGATATCAAAACAATATGTATGAAATAATTATTTCTCTTGAAATGATCTAACAAAATGTCTGCAACAGTATATGTCTATGTTTTAAGATTAACTCACTAGAACTGTTTTTATGGTAATAACTATTCCATGCGGACGAAGTCGCTGGCACAGCTAGTCTTTGATAAGTATACCCACTTAAAGAATATAATATTAAGAAATAAGTAAGAATCCAAGATATGAATCAATTTCGAAAATACTATAACGCCTGTAGATAAAAAGCAGCAACCGGAAAAAAAGTAACTAGCATTTACTAAGGCGTTATGTTCAGTTCACATTTTTTGGGTAAGTACATAATTCTTTAGTTACGAGTAGTTTGTATGTGATAGCCAATTTCTGTTGTCGGATATTTCTAACCGCCCTAGGGTACTCTACAATGACTCGTAAAGTCGGTTTTGTTATGGTAGGTATCACTCACTTAATGTTTTAATTGTGGGTGTTCGCTTGGCTTTGCTCACAAAAAAGAAGTAAAACTCGCATCCCCTATTTCACCCCTTCAAGAGTGGCATTCCCAAAAAATGCTTTCTTTGCGGATGCCTACATCATAACATCTACCTGCATGCCAAATTTCAGCCCGATCCGTCCAGTGGTTTGGGCTGCGCGTTGATAGATCACTATGTCAGTCAATCAGTCTTTTGAGTTTTGTATATTTTGGTTCAAACGTATTTTATTTGAAAACGTCTGGTCAGAAATTGCTAAAAATTACAATATCCAAAATTAGATATATCTACATATTGTAACAAATCATGTCTCGATATTATTTTATCTGGCCCAGACCCATTTTATACATCTATAGATGTATGATAATAATGCTTTGCAAAAATATTGGACGTATTCTATAGAGATATAGTGCTAGCCGTTTGTGTAGCACGTCATACGTAAATAACAAACAATTGATCTTTTCAGAAAGAAACCTAGCAAATGTTTTTTTTTTATTTTGACAGTGATCTCCTATTCAACATAAAATGTTACAGTAAAAATTTTGTCCCACTGCTTATACTTTATTAGGACAAAAGCAAAGATTTTGTTTTCGTAGTACCTACATTTTTGTTGTTTTTTAGTAAAACTCATATCTTGTTACAATCCTGCCTACTGTTTGGGAAAAATAGCATACAACGATAGCTTTCCACCAAAACAAGCGATTTATTTTGATTATGCTAAATATTTTTAATTATCTAAAAACTATGATTAATTCACCATTAAAAGAAAACAATTCCCCACATAACTAGAAACATAAGTCAACAACAGCGTCGGTCTGATATCAAACCAGCGGTATAAAGTTAAGCAAACGCATACCACCGTACTTATTTTTTTTATTTTATTTTTTACGTGAGATAGGTTTACGTTTGACTACAGCATAACTGATGTAAAGCATTGCTGCAGCCTAGGGTGTAACACGCTTACCTAGAAGATACTTAATAACGCTAGATTTAAAACCCCCTGGATTGTAGTTTGCCGGAAAGAAAATCCAATTAATTATTTTATATTAATTATTTTTCACCAACTTCAAAAAGGGAGGTTATCAAAATAAATGAAAAAATTTTTCTGACGTGTCAATAAACTTGTCTCCACCTATACCTAGTTATGTATTGTATAGTTAGTAATATATTCGTCCAGAGGGACACAGGCCATCGTATCGAGAGCCAATCAAGCATTATGTTTACGTTCAATCTAGGCGTTCATCCGAGATCAACTACTATTGGTTCTCGACAGTGATTCAGCTTAGTTGGTAGTGGCTCTGTATATGTATGTATTTACAAAAGAAAAGTATATAAGTATTATATCCGTTGTCTAGTACCCACGACACAAGCGTTTGCTCAGTGTGGGGCTAGATGGCGCTGTGTGCAATGTCCCGGAATTTTTATTCATTATAATTTTATTTTGGGAAAAAACGTACCTAATGGGTTATAGTCCATTTCATATAGCAAGTCACCTGTGACAGGTCAGTAGAACGTAAAAGAACATGTACATAAATTATTGTGACGTCATGCTCATGTTGAAATATTTCTATTTATTAGTGAAAACATTATGTAAGTTAACAAAAATAACTATTAATATAAACAGTAAAAATTATAAGACATCAAATAAAAAGGTATTTTTCGCGTGTACATACTCGCATTCAATATTACAAAAAAATAAAATATTAAATTTCATCGCACAGCAAAGTTACGTATTACTGCTAATTGTGACGTAATTTTCGTAGGGTTGGGACTTGGTAATCGATTATTTTTGACATCAATAAAATATCGCAAAAACAAGTATTTATCATTTCGATCTATCAGAGATAATGATTTATGTACTTCAAGCACAATGATTTTATGCGATTTTTTATATTAAAATAATTAAGGAAGGTATTTATGAGTTTTTTATCATAAAAAATATAGCGAAAAACATAAAAATTTTGTGTATCATAATTTCATTTGAATAATTTAATATATATTTTGGCTTCATATATATTATACTGGCAATATTTTTTTATCAAAACTGTATTCTTTTCTTCTTCTCAATTTGTCCCTTCCTTAATTTATCTGTAGGAATTTATTGTGGGTTCGACGAATATTATTTTGTGATTGTCGGTAATTCACATAACATTTTTAGGATAGGCAGATGAAAATAGCCATATGTAACTACAATCGATAATCGGTAAATTTCTAATTCGAATTACTGCAGTACATCATTACAATTGTCAAAATGATATTGACAAGTGACGTTTTATATGTGTCACAGGTGCCTTGCTATATGAAATGGATTATAGTAAACGTAGTTTAAGTACTAGTCCAGAACTTTGAAAACATGCAGTCTGTTCTTATTGTTCAAAATTTGTTTTCTTCTGTCATAATAATCAAATTGTCAAAATGATAAGTCGACGTTCTGATTTGAAGTTGACATTTTGATTGTTTGTATGTGATGTTTGAACAACAAGAACCGACTTTTTATTTTCAAAGTCCAGGACTTATATTAAAACCTCGTTCTGTAATAAGACTGAATGTGTTTTATGAAAAAAGTAGCACAAGGTGGTGTAGTTTATAACACATATATTATGTGTTAGTCAGATATATTTTTTTTTTACGTGGGATAGGTTTTTTAATCTATCTTTGTCAAATACATGCAGTGAAAGTTTGTAAGTAATAGTTAGAAACGAAACTGGTCTGAAACTCAGAATGAAATCATTATAACCTAATAACATAGTCATAACGTGCAGTTTCCCGTAATTTCCATAATATAATCAGTTGTAGGTATAGGCCTAAACAATAAAATACCTTATAATATGATCAATTTATAGCTTATATAGGTATTGAAACACAGTTCTCGCCTCTAAAATAATATCACCACCGCTACCACCAGTATACATCAGGTTGGTATAAAGATTTGATTTTTACTTTTTCTTCTTCTTATCGTATGAGAGTGGCCAATTTTGGTGTCGACAGTTTATCAAGCTACCCTAAGGGTCTCTGACATGGCTTTACGACTGCCGTACCTACTAGACAAACAGCCGGGACCTACTATTTAACGTGAGATCCGACCAGCGGTTTTTTTTTACTAAATTAGTACCTAGTATAAATAAGGTTGGTTGTTACCATAAAGTTTTAGATTTTTTTTCTGTTCTACTTTCAGTTAGTTCGTGATCCAGTAGTAATCACTCACCAATAGCTTATGAAAATAGGATTATCTACGAGCTGTTGACCTCGTCTGCATCAGATCCTGCCATTGTACGATATGTATAGAGATTTGATTAAAACTGAGTGGAGTGAGTGTGGCTCGGTGGTTGAGTGTCTGGTGTAAATTCTGACGCACTTTGGTTCGAATCTAACCCTACACTACTTAGGTATTTTTTCAATTTCCTAGAGATTTATACTCGCTCTGATGAATATTTGAACAAGTGAGGCTCGGTGGTTGAGTGTCTGGTGTAAATTCTGACGCACTTTGGTTCGAATCTAACTCTACACTACTTATTTTTTCAATTTTCTATAGATTTATACTCGCTCTGATGAATATTTGAACAATCTGACGCAGCTTGGTTTGAATCCAGCCGAGAAATTATGGTTTTCGAATTGTGTGTGTCAATCCCACACATTGCTCTTTCCATTCCATAAGTAAGCGACAGTACGCTCACTAAAATACGCCTCTTGTCTTAGGTAGGAGGCAGATATATCTAATGATATCTACAATCATTATTTTGAAAAGGTACTAAGTAGAAAATACATTTTTACGATTTTCTTAACAGACAATTTTGACTTCGAGTGAAAACATTCTACCATGGATGTTGTTGTCCTGAATCAAACTAAATTAACTAACAAGCTGTGGTACAAAATATTCCTATTCAGAATATCTTTTAATGATCGTTTAAATGTGCTCTCAACATTTTACATGAAAATGATTTTAGCAACATAGGTACGTAGGTATACTTTAACAAAACTAAATCTAAAAACAAAACAATTCAAAAATACAGCTTTAATTGAAACATTAAAACCGCTTTTCGAACTGGCATTTGAAATTCGAAATTACTGAAATTCGAATCACAAATGCAGCCAATCACAAGCCGATACGTTTTACGGTAAAATTTACGGTTGACCATTGGATTTACGATTAAAGTTTAGTAGTTTATGCCGATTTACAGTCGATAAATGGAGTTCCGTTCTGATACTAAATTCTAATTCCATATATTAGGTAAGCGTAGTTTAATCGTCTAGTTTTAATGGTAAACAGAAATGTATTGTAATCTGCCATTCAGACAGGCAAATGTATCGCTAATAGTAGTTTATGCAACTGTCATATAATGAAGGGTATTAAAACACAAGTGTGAGTTTATGAAACGAGCGCAGCGAGTTTCATAATAGTAACGAGTAACGCTTGAAAGTGTGATGGTAGGTAAAATGCGTTATCCGTGAGGTTTGGCTACCTAAGTCTAACTAGAAGGTATTAGGTAGTCGATAAATAAAAGGTTACACTATTATTACAAATAATTTAAGTATATTTAACTATTCAAAAGGTGGTAGTCTCACTTTACAATTTTGATTAGGTTTCTTCTTTACTTTAAATTTACAGGTAGTTTAAACAATGATTAGATCTATATATGGGCGCCAGCCTTATCTCAAGGCGATAGAGAATGAGTACTCTTTTAATTACACAGTTGTCCTCAGGGTCGAGGGGAAATGCCTACACCAGGGTATCTAGTTGCAACCAGTATGTGTTTTAGTATTTAACAATCACAGAAAAAATATAAAGGCACCAGACATTATAGATGTCTGGTGTTACCGGCTTAGTGATGGGGACGGAGTCCGAGTGGAGTCACCCGCCATAGAGGGCTGGTAGAAGCCGCGAGCTCTGCCAACACGGTTGGTGACCTCCGGCGCCCCGCGCCCAAAGCACGATGTAGAAAAGGGTGGTAAGGTGTGATGTGAAGTATGTAGAATGGTGGGCGGCCTAGGCCAGCAGCCTTAGACCGTGTAGATGAGTTGTAGGAGTGTTTTTTTCGAGAAACTTAAAAAACCCTGTTAACAAACAGTTACATTTATTTTATGTTCCGCTTTAGAGGGTAGATGGTATCTGCGCGCACCGCACTTATGTCGCAAAACTTACCCAGAATCTGGGGTTTTTCTTCTTACAGACCAGCGGCTGCGTGTTAGGATGAGGTCCGTAGGCCTCATCGACCAGCACTACCTCCAGCAGACAGCAAATATATCAAACAGCCTACGACAAGAAACGTGGAAGATTAATCCCGGTGAACAGGTTCTTTCACTGAGCTCTTTTTCTCGAACACTCACCAACAACGAGGGAGTTCCTATGTACGGAGCGTGGCGAGTTGACCGAACTGCTTCTGCCGGGGTCTGGGAGTCGAGAGAATCTCCATCTCCCAGACCCGGCCTACATTTTTCTTGCCGTGCGCGTTTCTTTCTCTCGAGTCACCTTTCACGTCTCTCTGACAGGTTAGAAAAAAAATGTCAATTCGACACTGACATTGACAGTCGCAACCCAAAGACGCATAGGCATCTTTGTTTTGCGACTGCGCAACGTATCGACATTTAGCCATTTTAGACTAAATGAACGAAATGAAATGAGGGGTCACACACGGAAGACACATGTCCTCGGATATTGTGGTACACACACATATCCATTTCCTCACGATGTTTTCCTTCATCGTTCAGCGAGTGCAAATCAACACATTACTTGAAAAACAAATCATTGGTGTAGGGCCCAATTCGAACTATTTAGGGTACGTCAGGATGAAAAGCAGACGTTTAAACCGCTGAGCCACATTCGCTTCCCTACCTATTCAATTTATTAATGGTATAGTCCATTAAAATTACATTTCCCTCCTCCATACATACAAAACAGATAAATTCTCCTCCCTTGAAGTAAGTAACAGGTTTTCATTCCTCGCTCCCGATGCGCCGATACAGTGTGTTCAGTACTATAAACAACTGTACTGAGATTAGGGAAAGTTCAGAAGGAAATGTACAAATTTTGAACTTAAAAACTTAAAAAATAAATGTCAAAGCCAGAGTGAGTTGATTCTTATTGGGTTATCACGCTCCATTTTAGGTAATTAGTGCTTGTCAGAGCAATTATATCAAAGTGCATTATTTTTAGTAAAACATACCTAGTATAAAAATATAAGTGACAGACTGATAATAAAAAAAAAACTAAGATGTACCGTTTCTGTCTCAACAAATCAGTCTGGCTATTTAGTGCCATTTGTACCACGTGCTCATTTTTTTGGTTCTACTCATTGGTATTTAATGTCATAAATATCTATAATGTTTGGCATGAGATAAAAATAAACCAAATGAAACATACTATTCACTGAATGACTGATAACTTTTTTTTAAGATACCGCTTGCCATCCAACATGCGTAAGTTAAGTATCTTTGGAGTTTTTTAGTCTGCGTCAGTAAGTACAAATAATAATTGCATGAACCGAACGCAAGCGTGCCGGCGGTGGAAAAGCATTATAGATTTTCTCATTGCGTTTTGTTTTTGCTAAATAAAATAACGATTTCAGTTCCTGTTTCCTTTTCATTTAGTATTTATTGACTGCGTTCAGTCAGGGTATTTGTTGAATAATTAAATAAAATAAATAAATAAATATTCCGGGACATTGCACACAGCGCCATCTAGCCCCACACTAAGCAAACGCTTGTGTCGTGGGTACTAGATAACGGATATAATACTTATATACTTTTCTTATGTAAATACATACTTATTATACACACAAACGACCAGATTCAACACAAGTAATTATACATTTTTAAAATGCATAAATACATGTGTCACGCGGGAATCGAACCCGCAACCCCTAGATTAGAAGGCAGAGCCACTACCAACTAAGCTAACAGGTCAGTCAAATAGAAAACAGAATTTGTTTTTTTTATAAAGCTAACGAGTTAAGATCTACAGATTTTACTGTAGATAAACGCATAGCCTTTAAAGGAGCCTTCGTTATAAGCCACATTTCTTATTTCGTGACTTTTGAAAATTCTCAATAGTTGAATCTGACAAAATAACTGCCTATTAGCTTTTTTCTTTTTTTCACATGAGATAGGCTCACGCTTGACTACAACTTGCCTTGTGTTAGGCAACGTTATAATCTACGATCTAGCGCGCTTGCCTAGAAGATACCGGTTTAATCTCGACTTGAAGACCGACAAATTATAGTTCAAGGGGAATAGAGATTCGGGCAAGGAGTTCCACAGTTTGGCTGTTCGCACGATGAAAGTCGAAGCAAAACGCTTGGTGCGAGTCTTTGGAACGGTCAACTATATAACGGTGCTTCTTTGATTATTAATCAATGTAGATTTACACATCACATGATATCAACTATCACACTTAAATTTTGAAGGCGAAAGTTAGTTTGTTAATTCAACTCGCTCAAATGGTAGAACCGATTTGGATGAGATTTGGTGTGGAAATTAATTAGACTCTACATTACCATATAAATGCTACTTTTTACTCAGCATTAACACAAGTAACACCGCGGGGCGCTGCTTGTTATTCATAAACAAGATCATCTACTAACAACCAATCAACTAATTCCACCTGCAACGTCCTCGAAGTTTCCAAAATAGTTACCGAAATCTCTCTCAAAAAAGCGTCGAGTAGGCTTAATAAAGTAGTGATAAGCGAAATGGAATTGCCCATCCACTCCCATATCAATTTGAACAATCCGATTGAACTGTCCATGGCTATTTTAAAATTCCGACAATCCCAAAATGTAAGACTGAAAGTCGGTGAAATCGAGCCTTGGCCGAAGACTTTATAATGTTAGGTTAGAGAGCTTAGACTAGGAAAATTGAAACAGATTTAATATTATTTTAATAGGCACACAAAACGACGAAAACTAATAAATCAAGTCACTGGTGTCTCTATTGAGCAAACAATAGATAACCCTTTGTATTACAGCCACTTGGTAGTAAATTTGTATACTTAGTATTCAAAAAATAATTCATGACAAAAGAAAATATAATATTAAGTTGGTAAGCACATAACTCAACAAAGCCTGGACCAATTTGGCCAATTATTTTTTAAAATGTTCGTTGAAGTTCAAGGATGGTTTTAACGGCGAGAAATATTCAAATAATTGCCGGGAAAACCCTTAAAACAGCCCTTTTCTTTTTCGTTTTCTAACTAAATAGCAGAAATAATTTGAGCTTTATTGTTCAAAAGTTCACTGTTGTTGTCTAAGCAATGTAGGTGTGTTCCTAACGTCAAAGATAGGTAGCAACAAAAACTGCCACATTAAGTACAAATCTTTTCGACAGGGCGAAGTATGTCGGGTCCGCTAGTATGTTATATAGACATACAGAAGAAAAGATGCCTATATTATTTTAATAAAGTAAGCTCATATGAAATTGCCAACTCAGCTTAGATATGATTTAATTTGACGTATTATCCGACCCACGGAAGCACCAAAATTGAACAAACCTACTTATTGGCTCGCTTCCATTACATAAAATCAGTGAGCTTACTTGTACATATAATATCATTGCATAAAATAGTCAAATATAACTAAACTCCAAGTTCTTGATTTCACATTCCTTGCTATAGAATGTACGTAATAACGCAAAAAGTGACCCAAATGAAGTCTGTAGGAATAGCTGATCTTTTCGAAACCCACCTGAAATACGCCACTGGATATTATCATACTTGGACGCTGGTACCTAACATGGACGGAATAAGGACAGAAAGGGGCGATCTTTAGGTAAAAATTGAAAATGGTACATTTCGTTTGAAGATAAATAATTACATTAGTAATGTATGTAGTAGTTAGTATGTATGTAGTATATAAGCTATATATTCATGCAAAGTTATATACTAGTATATAACTTTGCATGAATATATAGCTTATATACTAGTGATAAATTGAAAAACTACAGGTATTTTAGGTACATAATAATTCTTCATTTTCGTATTTAAAAGCTTCATTTTTAACGAACGTTTGTCGTTCGTGGAGTCTACACGTCCTGAGGATGCCTCGTGAAGAGGCGAAACACGTTCGACGAGAATATCTTACCGAAGGAGAACTACAAAACTTGAAGACACAAGGTGCGGTGTTGGTAAGATCTTAAGAGCCACGGAGGCCACTTTGGTTAAGAGGACAGGTGGTGGTATATGCAGGAACACATCTAAAAACCACCAAGTTTGTTGTTTGAAGCCGGTTAAGGAGCAGTCGCAGCGGAAAAAAACACTAAGTATATACCTATACATATTTCTCCATAGTTTCAATTTCAGCTTAATTTTTTAGGTGGAGCTGACGCTTTAATTTTTGTTTGACAAGACTTGAATAACATAACATGTTGGTGTAATTTTTTAGAAACTGCAAAATTAATTGTGAAAGGTATATACCAAAGTACATAATATACTACCCAAGTTACATACATTACGTATACAATGGCGGAAAATCGAAAAAATAAACAATTTCTTCCAGAATTTGGATCTCTATTCTTTGTTTAAAAACAATGGGAAGACGGCCTATCAGATAGTTGAATACAGAAATATATTAAACAAATAAAATAGGTATCAAACAGAGGGCACATTTTGTAAAGAAATATTATAAAAAAAGTTGTATTCTAAACAATAACTACCCCCGAGAAAAAAATAATAATAAATCTCATAAAAAAATATGTATTCTGAACGATCCTAGCCCCTGATTGGTCCTAACTCCATACCTGCGAATAGTCGTTTTATCTGTCGACCATTTTGTCCCACCTGAGCATAAAAAATAATTGGATGCCGAGATATTACGGTCTATGGCACCAAAACGGAAGTGAGAGTTTCAATTAGATATATCGAATTTGTTAGTGGGTTTTTCGCTAGTATTTTTTTTAGCAGCTGTATCAGATTTCTGGTGCTGATTTTTTTAGGTTTAAATTGGATTTCTTTTTTCGTATTTTGCTGTAGGATTTGTGAAAGGTTTCGCAACGTAAATTTTGTTGATATTTGAGTGACATTGATTTTAATAAAAACCGCAGGGAGCACCTGGATTCAATCGGACCGGTACGAGTGGCGTACTAGAAGAGAGGCCTATGCTCAGCAGTGAGCGATAACGGGCTGATAAGGATGATGATTGGTTGAGATGTCTGAAGTGGTTTTAAGCGATAAAGCCACCGTTTGTGGCATTTCAAACGGAGTTTTAATGTATTTTTTAGTAACAGTAGGTTTTCCAAATATAAATTTAACATTATTTTGTCAGACTACTTAGTTACTTTATTAAAAAAAACATTAACCATAACGTACTCAATTGTTTCACCACACACCAAAAAAAAAAAAACTTTTTCAGCAACACATTTTATTAGAAACTCAACAAATATATTTTCTTTCTTTCTTTCAAATACAAAACACAACTAACACGTTTCTCATATTATTTTTATTTTCACTGACCCCAGGGTTTTACGTAAAAAATAACCAAAAAAAGGCATTCATTTGTTGAATTCCCTAACCTTTTTGAGGGAAAACTTGAGGAGACCTTATAAATTACCTTTGAAAAGTTTTCCCTGACTTTCAGAACTGCGGAGTTATATTTTTTAGATAACTAAAACACTCGTTACTATTATGAAACTCGCTGCGCTCGTTTCATAAACTCACACTCGTGTTTTAATACCCTTCATTATATGACAGTTGCATAAACTACTATTTTCTTCATAAATATTGTAAGTATGGCATTATGTTTCAAATACTTCATCGATAACTGTTATTTCTTCGAACAATACAGGGGTCTTCAAATCTAGAGTAAAAAGTACCTTCTCAACAATTGTGTTATGTCCTAAGCTGCAGGAATGTTTTACGAGTAGGTACATCGCGTGGGCCTAGTCCAAAGCAAACTCACAAGAACTACGAAAATATACTCACCCAAAAATATGAGTTTTGTTACACTTCGAGTGAGTCTAACTTGTGTTCATTCAAAATTTAAGAGCGATGCTCTTGTCTGTAGAGTATGCGCCATTCTCCTCGATTTTCGGCCAATTCCTTGACCTCCTTATGCGACATGCCACTTTGATTTGATCGATATTATGTCCTTCTCGGCTTTCCTCTTCCCCTTCGTGCATTTAACTTCCCTTCGACAATGGTTCTCATAAAGTCTTCATTTCGTATAAGGTGGCCGAACATCTTTCCTCTTCTGTTCTCTATTTGTGTTCAGTACGGCTTCTATGTGCTGTAGAAGTTAAATTTCAATTGTTTATGTATGTATACAAACATTTTTAGTTGTTTCTTAAGTATGTATATATATTACAAACTTTTTCGTACGTACGATAATGATTTTAGTAAAAATAATAAGTTTGTGTAGTAAAATTACTGCTTATTATAACCGCAGCAACAAAATTAAAACCTTAACCTTATTAAAACAAAACTTAACACAACTCTTTGTACATTCCCTTTGTAATAACAGATTTAAAATTGGCCCCAATCGCGGAATGTAAACACAAACATCTTTCGGTTTAGCTTGATACCGAGATATGTAAAGCAAACCATGGAATCAGAAAGAGTTATTTTATAGAGTGGTTTATTTTCGGATACATTTTTTGAATAGAAGAAAACAAAACTTTTGTGTAATACTCCTTAAAATTAGTTTTAATAATTAAATTGAGAGCGTTACTGCAAATGGGAAAAGCAAATGGGAAGACTTTCATATAATAGTCAAGACAGTTTCAATAAAAAAATACAAGTAGAAATGAATGAGATAATGAGATAATGTGATTTGTTTGTTTACCATATAGCGACCCATGTGTTTTGAATTTTTCATTAAATTCCTATGTCCTTTTCCGACTACTGTAAAACCGCTACTAAATAAAACACCATTTTACCTAATTTTGAAGTACTTATTGGAAGGTCAATTTGGCTCGTGAATTGTTTCTACTTTGGCAGTGAATCGTCTAGTAGTTTACGGACCCGTTGTGTACCTATGTAATAACTCAAATTCTTTATGAGGTTCAAAGAAAATACTTTAACTAACATTAATCTATTACAAGTCTCACGTCTGTAGTAAAAGGTTGAGATAGTTTAGTGATTATGATAATGAAAATAGTGTACATAATATGATGCTTTTACATTAATGTTGGGCTTTAATAAATATTCCTTTAGAATTGTAATACTTTCGCTCAATCATCTCTTTCATTCATCATACTGACATAGTATTAGTGTTTGCTTCCAAGCCATCAATTGCATTTTTTGATAATTTGGAAGTTATAGGCCCCACGCACGCCTATAACTATAGACTTCAGCCACGGTGGACAGTCTCCTAGTAAACACTAATGGTTTGTATGGGTGGTGGGCTTAGTTAAGCTCTGTGATTTAACTCGTAAGTGAGCTAACATAAAATGTAATCTACACAAAAGACAAGAGGACACGCGGCCTATTTGTATGTCTAGTGAGTGTATGTTCCTAAGTTAGGTGATCCCAACTGTAGCATAGTCAAAGAGAGAAGTTGTGAAATTGTAATTCATGATAAATATCCGTAGATAAAGTTATGTCCCGATACTACACTTAGGTATTTCTCACGGTGATCTTCCGTATACGAGAAATAAAGAGATGATCTTTCTCACAGCGTAATACCGTCGCATAACTAAATTCCCCATGGCTAGGTAGAATTCAAACGTAGAATAAATTAAAGAGTTCGTCTCTCTTAGATATACTCCAGTTAGAGTCAGTGTGAATATATAGAAATTGCATTAAGTGTATGATCTTTACACTATAAGTTTTACTGAGGGTCCCAAATGGGTAAAAGTGTTGAAGTAAACATGAGACTTTGCTCATAAATATAGGTAAATAATATTATTCAATTATAGCTGCATTCAAATAAATGGTGGAGACATTGCTCAATAGGGTAAGTCGTATTAGACAAGTTATTTCAATATTTGAAATAAGATAAAGTAGATAAAACAGTGAAGGAACTATAGCATTTAATAGTATCCTGTACTTTTATGTACAATTAGCGTGAGAATAAAATTGGTTTGTAAGCACGTCCGTACCATTAGAAGTAAATTTATTAGTTTAAGTACACGGAGGGGTAAAACGTTACCAGTTTACCTTGGCCTATACAAATACAATGTAACCGTTACAATGTAGCTTAATCCTAACCAGTGTCTAATAATAACTTACAATACTTTACCAACTTTATCTGGATCGTGAACTCAGGAATCAGGAACCAATCAGGAACGGCCTAACCGCTGAAATAAAAGTGCCTACAGCATTCCACACCCTAACTCATAGTAATGAGTCCTAACACAAAACCTAACAAAACCTAACACTTCGACTACCCATCAGGGCCTATTGCTCCTAACAACCAGCTAAGCTACATAACCAAGCAAAACTAGAGATTCCGGAATCTCACATTTACATTTAAACGTGTAGAAAATCCTACAAGGAAATTCAGTCTAAGCAACTACCAACCGGTAATTGTCCTGACTTACATTCCGCTACTCGTGGGTCCCTACACCGAACTGGCAGGTGGGGCAACACCTTAAGACTAGTGCGCTAAAGCCCGTGTTTTGCGTGTATAAAACGCCAAGAATACCTACAATATATACAAAAATATAATATACAATCCTTATCACATTAACCATGGCGGCTCAGATGCCACAAGGCAGGGTCGACACTTCCACGTCTATTAAATGAACTGTCATGGCAACATGAATAAGAAAGGGGACTTTTCGCCTGCTTGGTATTCCCAAGAAAACAGACCCGCAAGCGTCCAATTTGCGTCGCCCACAGCAACTCTATCTCGTCTTCGTTCACACCAGCAAAATCATACCGGTTTCCGACAAGAAAGAGCCCAGATCTATCTAGACCGAAGTCCGGACAAACCCAGTTCCCAATGAACAAATTGTGAAAGCTCTAAATTCCAGAAGACGTATTATCAAATACTCCCAACTAAATCATCTTATTGGAATTCCTACGGTTTGGATATTGTTGTGTATAGTTAAATTATTAACAACTCCAATCGTATGTATTGTGAGTCAGTTTCCGTTGCATTTCTAGCTAGGTAGCCGCCGCTAAGACCATATTTCAGGCCCATCCTCGCAGGACAGCGTACCTCACCTTCGTACAACTTCCACTAAAACACCCTATTCCAGCGAAAACTAACAAGAAGTTGTTTTATTAAGTATTGTTTGTTAACAACTCCATTTCCCCAAAAATGCAAGATAACCGCCGCTAAGACCGTAAGGCCCATCCTCGCAGGTCAGTTACCTCACCTAACCCCATCTAGTTAGCTGGCTTGATTTTATTCCCAAAATGACTTTAAAATGTGGATCAAATTTCAAATCAATAAATAAAAATTCCCCATTAAACTCCACAACAATTTAAATCCCACAAGTGAATTTAACACAAAACTTTCACAATCGGAACATCGGTTCCCTAATCCCACCACAAACCTAAGGTCACTCTCACAGTTTTACACACCGCTCCGAGTATCCCTGAAAATTAGCCTACTACAGCTTATATAGTTACCCCTTCCACCCTACTCTTTTATAGTCTGTCTTTCTCTAGCTAACTCCTAATCACAGCGTCTGTCCTTTACTAACTCGTTACGTCGTTTCAACCTACAGCGTGTGTTTTCTCATGTAATAAATATTGTAATTAATAGCCCTGTCAAGTTTTTGCTGCTAACATTCGAACTACAACTCAGTGGTGTGTTTGCTCAGCTAAGTGTTTTTTTGTAACTATAATTTATTGCCGGCGCAAGCCCATATTATTGACTCGCATCCTCCTGCGGATTCGTCTGTATGAATATTGGACACAGAACAAATTTTCGTTTTATATATTACTATTTTATCAGGTTACGCTGCCCAGGTCATCAGTACCTGTTAAAGTCGTATTGATTTACAACCATACAGACTTTCCATTCTCATAACACAGTTTTATCTTATGATAGCTTACGTTGCTTAGGACATCAGTAGTCATTATGACATACAAACATACAAACTTTCCTTCCTTTACCACTAACATAGTAGATCTGTCATCGCAATATGTTTCGTGTATCAAACCGATTCCTGTTATCGTAGTACTCGGGTTTCGTTGAATACGACTCCTTAATAGTGCCATAGTTTTAGTTGTTTATGGCATAGGTTTGTTTGTCCGATGTAATTACTACGAAATGCTAAGCAAGATTCGAACTCGCCGTTGTCATTGTTTGTCATAATCCTTATGATTCAAAGATGATGATGATGATAACATTAGAGCTATCTTCCGATAGTGATGAAATTGGTGTAATTATTTATCACGTCGAAGTGATAAGCAAGACTCGAACTTGCGGTTCCTTATGTATTGAATAAATCGATTGATGAGGATGAAATTTGATAAGTTCATTTGGTAATTATTTAGTAGCAAGGATCGAACTTGCTCTTAATAGTGCATAATTTAGCCCGTTTTTCGATTCTTAAATGATAATGATGATATAATTTGGTAGGACTTTCCGATAATGATGAAATTGCTGCAGTTATTTATCCGATTAAAATGGTAAGCAAGGCTCGAACTTGCAGTTGAATAAATGGAATATTTTGATGTGTCGATACGGATGAAATTGGCTTGATCTATTTGCTTGAAGCAAGACTCGAACTTGCTCTTAACGGCGCAATATTTAATGTATTATTTCTCAGTTGCTGATGATAATGATGATGGTTTTAACGGCCTAACATGGGCCGTTACAGTTTCGACCCCAAGATAAAGTCGTGAAAGCTTTGGTATAAGGCTGGAACGAATTTAGCTTCCAAATTAACCATCATCATGATATATCATAGTCTTAATTAAGGAACTTACCAAATCAATTATCTCAATACTTACGTAGGTACACATCCAAAATATTTACCTCCCCATGGAGTCATAATATATATATATACATTTTAATCAAGACAAAAGTAATAATTTAATTACCAAAACCTCTTAAATCCCTCATGTCAAAATATAATTATGTGGGGTTAGTGGATCTAAAAGGACTATCAATGGGTTAAGTGTTATCTTATGCTTCAGCACTGAGCATCATCATAAAAGTCCAATGGTGACATACGGCCATAGAACCTCTGGAAGTAACGAAGACCAAAAGGAAGTAGACAAGTCTACTCTGTCCTAGTGACACATAAAGAGCAATTTCAAGACAGGCCCAACCTTCCGACCTCTTTAGTTACCCGGTATGCCCTCTAATCTCCAGCACCAACGTCTTAGGGATCAAGGCAGTAGAGTACAGATGTACTGTAGTACCTCGCAATATGATCACGCCTCCGAAGAGGGACCGCATAGGCTATAACGACCCAATTCGAACGATATGCCTCTACCCAGCATTGAAGTTACATACCATAACGATAACTCTTTGATCATGCAAATAAATAACCGCAAATGTCGTAGATATATATCAAGGACTTTAATTTATCCTAACACCAAAATGTCCCAACATTCATGATTATTTGGAGTGATGGATAACAATTACATTTTGAAATGTGAGATCGTTCCCTTCCCAGAAATATACTGAATCATTGAGCCCTTTCTTACGTTGTTTTTTTTTTCATTCATATGCCTCTACCTTCACGGCTCTTTCACACACCTCAACAACTTAGTAATATTCGCATTGATCAGAGAACTAAGGTGGTTTACCCCCATTATGACATCCATAGGTACTTACCACACATCGTTACCATTTACCAAACTTGTTACCAAAATAAAACACAAATAAAACAAATTAATTACCTTTGCGAATATATATTCAAAATCAACTAATAATACCGAATAGATAAGTTTTTTTTTTTTTTATAAACTCTGCAGCAGCATCTATCTATATATGTACTAAGGAGAAAAATATATATTTTACCTGTGTAGTTGTAGCTAAGACTATTAAATCCAATCTCATGAATTGACCGAATATTATCAGGACGTCATCTCCAATTTATTATTTGGTACTACTAGTCAAACATCATAACAGTTTGACTATCCTTATAAGAATAATAATCTTTCCTAACCTAACAGCTATAAGAACGTATTGATATAATCACAAACAAATCAAAAGTACTACGCTAAAATAGATGTATTAAATTTCGACCCCATATTAAATTAATAATAACTTAGGTTAATATGTCACAATGTATTTGTTTCTGTTGTGACTATTCTACTTTACAAAATTACGACCCCACTAAAAAATTGATTAGAATATTAGGTATTTTTACCCAATACAATATACTCGTCAAATACAACTGTTACGATAAAATTTCGACCCCATCATAAAATTATCTAAGATTAAATCATCTATTCGAACTATATTGATAAACTAAAATAAATCAAAACTACTTTCAACAACGGTCGCGTATAATTATACTACTAGAATAATAAGTCGGTATTTCAATCTAATGCATAATTTAATTTCTTTCACAACTCCGTAGTAGGTACATCATCGCTTAGTAACCCCATACGAAAATATCATATTTCCCTATTTGTCCGCAGGGGCGCTAAAAGCGTTGATTACAAGAAACCCTGATAGACAAGATCCTACAACTATGTCCATGCTTTGTAGTTCCGATACTAGCCTGTAGAGGCGCTTAAGGCGTCAATTGTAAATAGACCACAGTAGGGATACGTTCCTCTCTGTTAGTTCTGCAACCCTCCGTTAGATGTCGTCGGCAGTGTTTGCATACAACCTATCGATCATAATCGAACCGAAGTAGCTGGATGATAGTTCCGTTATTTGACGCTAGGTGGCTTATCGTAAAATAAAGGATGTCAATTTCTGCTAAAATAAAATATCTTCCTATATATTTATTTTTACTAAAGGTATCGTAACTAATCACTTGCACGATGGCAAGCATTATGGCTAAAATATAATTCACAAAATAATCTGCTAAGTTTTGGATTACAAGACCAAGGCATACACAACGTACATAAAATCAATATTTCAAATAATCTGATTATCGGATTCGGTTATAACTGATCAACTAAAATTTTGTTTAGTTATATAATATATTAATACGTGTTGTTATCTAAGAAATAATACGTACATCTAATGATCTGATCAAATCTGTGCTTATTCGTTAAGTAATCATATGAAAGATATAGATAGAGGTAAACTCTTTATTGTTGACTCATTAAAACCGCACAGACATAAAACAAATTATTATCCTAACCAGTGCCACAAGCGGCGGCCCCATCGCTGAAAGCGATCTCCTCCAGGCAACCTTTGGCTGGCGAGAAACAAGAATACAAGAAAAGAAGAATGTGGTGTACAACAAAACGGAAATAACAAACATATTATAGTCATCATCATCCACAGCTGGTTTTGTCCCACTGATAAATGTAAGATATAAACTACTGTAACTAAATATCGAAATCTCATCTAAAATAAATAACAGTTGATTTTTTTATTCTAAATGTATTGAAAGTAACATTCCAAAATTACACAAATACAGACAAAACATCTGTTTGCCCGGCCGTTGCTCGGAATCCTAAACAATAGACTATTTTTTTCTAACTACTTTTGAAATAATGTCTCAATATCATAAAACCTTGTCGTTATGCTTTGACTAAGAAATCTACCTGCTTCTTGCAGAGTACCCTTTTAGCCAACTGTTAGGATATTACTAAATTCAGAGAATAATTGCTATTCTCTTATAGAATTCTCATCAAAATTTAACTATCATAAATAATAATTCATAAAATTAAAATTTATCAATCAAGCTTTCTGATTAACCAAAGGTCAAGTAATTATTTCTAACTAACACCTTCAACAAAAGTGATATCAGTAACCGTGTAAGTTGAGTGCCTATATGTTCAAGTAAGCTTATGCAATGGGCAGTATTGAATCACGACCCCCCATCATTTAAAACTTTTAACAATATTGTAATATAAATTTATGAATGCTGATAAATAACTATCACTAATCCTAACTAAATGGAAAACGTGAATACATAAATATTGCTAAAGAGTATTTCATATCCAAATTGAGACTATAATGAGGTTAGAAGACCAAACAATGACCATATACGCACTACGTAGTAAAAATAGTTTGCCATGCGACGGAGACAGAGCTATGTCCTATCCCTTTTTTTTCTAAGAAATGTTGACCTGCTATTTTTTACAATGGCTGTTCAGTTTTGTGTGCATTTAAATTCCTACTTCAAGTGCGTGCTAACGCGAACGGTGGATTTATAGTTAAATGTGAAGTGGTTTTGTTCCCATGGTGGAACATGTCTCCAAATGTCACGTAAGTAAATTAGTTTTAATACCCTAACTTGATCCCAAAACACTTGAGTTGTCATTTCACATGTGAATTTGTTTCTACTTTAAAGCTATGATTTTAAAATTCCTCAAGTCACCACTTAAAACCCCTAATATTATAATGAAGTTGTAATTTACTACAAATTGGTTTATTTCTAATAATAATATGCTTTTGTTACAGTATCTACGTAAAGTACAACAATGTATATGTTTCAAACCAAAGAAAAGAGTTGAAATTAACACGACACATAGAGAAGGTTGCCAGGTATGTTTGCTTAATTTAATGAAATGAAATGAAATATGAAATTAAATGAAATAATTTATTCGAAATCAAGACATGTTACATTCACTAACTCTAATAAATATCTTAGAGGGGAAGCACATTTCAAGATTAACATCGTCAATATTTTTATAATTATATTCATTACATAAGTATATTGATTATTTATGACAAATTTAAAATTTTTGGTAATAACATATTTTAGAGGGCAATTAATTAATTTAAATATGTATTTAATGTTATCATTCTATTTATTGAAACATCAAAAGTATCTCTATCCCATAAATCAAATAAAATATTCTAGATGAATTAAGTGTGTAATTAAATTTATCTTGTAAATATTTGGAATAACGTAAAATATAAATAAACTGAAATAGCTGCCCTTATTTTGAAATCAGTTTAAAGTTGCTTAAAGATGACAAAATGACTCAAACATTCGTATACCTGCCCTATGATCCTTTTCTTATGAATAGAAATAATGGTTAAGCTTTTGCTTGTCGGACTTAGTAGAAAAAATATGCCACTTGGCATTGATCTCAAACGGAACATAAGGTTACAAACTATTTAAAATATCATCTCTATTCAATTTCAGAATTTACTCGACTGGGTTACATCTGGTGGATTTCTAAACATAAACCGGAATCTTCAAACTAAGGTATGGATATGATATTTCGAGAAATAAATTTAATTTACCAAATTAAATTTTATACATGGTCAAGAAACTAACAACGGACAAATGTACATACATACATTTGTTTTCTCTATATGAAAATAGTATTACCCGGTTTTATAACACAGTTTCTGCAGTTTGTTTTGTTAATTTTATACTGCACTACCTAATAATATGAGTTTTTAATTAATTCACTCTCTGTTATTTCAGGGTTTTAGAGGGTACTATCGGCATTCCACGGCGATCGACGTTACAAGTGCTTTCCCTACATACGACCCCCATAGTTTGCGTACTTGATAAGAGTCGACCCCAGAGTCTTATTAGTTTCATGAAATAGTGAAAGTGAAGTGAAAGTGCAAAGTGAAATGAGATAAGCATGTGATATAGTTACTAGTGCAAGGAAAATAAATCGTAAGTAATAGAGATTAAGTATTGCCTATTATTCTATAAAGTATTTTCTGACCTCATCCATTTTCACGGACAGCATTTTATGCCAAACCTGGCAATTAGAAACAAGTCACAATCAAACGAATTCCAATAAGATTTCTTTGCAATTTTTATATAAAACAATATGAAACTAGGATAAAATTAATGAAATTAATTAACGAGAACCCCTTATATCCTGGTCACGGAATTAGCATTTTATATAGCGACCCATGTGTTTTGAATTTTTCATTAAATTCCTATGTCCTTTTCCGACTACTGTAAAACCGCTACTAAATAAAACACCATTTTACCTAATTTTGAAGTACTTATTGGAAGGTCAATTTGGCTCGTGAATTGTTTCTACTTTGGCAGTGAATCGTCTAGTAGTTTACGGACCCGTTGTGTACCTATGTAATAACTCAAATTCTTTATGAGGTTCAAAGAAAATACTTTAACTAACATTAATCTATTACAAGTCTCACGTCTGTAGTAAAAGGTTGAGATAGTTTAGTGATTATGATAATGAAAATAGTGTACATAATATGATGCTTTTACATTAATGTTGGGCTTTAATAAATATTCCTTTAGAATTGTAATACTTTCGCTCAATCATCTCTTTCATTCATCATACTGACATAGTATTAGTGTTTGCTTCCAAGCCATCAATTGCATTTTTTGATAATTTGGAAGTTATAGGCCCCACGCACGCCTATAACTATAGACTTCAGCCACGGTGGACAGTCTCCTAGTAAACACTAATGGTTTGTATGGGTGGTGGGCTTAGTTAAGCTCTGTGATTTAACTCGTAAGTGAGCTAACATAAAATGTAATCTACACAAAAGACAAGAGGACACGCGGCCTATTTGTATGTCTAGTGAGTGTATGTTCCTAAGTTAGGTGATCCCAACTGTAGCATAGTCAAAGAGAGAAGTTGTGAAATTGTAATTCATGATAAATATCCGTAGATAAAGTTATGTCCCGATACTACACTTAGGTATTTCTCACGGTGATCTTCCGTATACGAGAAATAAAGAGATGATCTTTCTCACAGCGTAATACCGTCGCATAACTAAATTCCCCATGGCTAGGTAGAATTCAAACGTAGAATAAATTAAAGAGTTCGTCTCTCTTAGATATACTCCAGTTAGAGTCAGTGTGAATATATAGAAATTGCATTAAGTGTATGATCTTTACACTATAAGTTTTACTGAGGGTCCCAAATGGGTAAAAGTGTTGAAGTAAACATGAGACTTTGCTCATAAATATAGGTAAATAATATTATTCAATTATAGCTGCATTCAAATAAATGGTGGAGACATTGCTCAATAGGGTAAGTCGTATTAGACAAGTTATTTCAATATTTGAAATAAGATAAAGTAGATAAAACAGTGAAGGAACTATAGCATTTAATAGTATCCTGTACTTTTATGTACAATTAGCGTGAGAATAAAATTGGTTTGTAAGCACGTCCGTACCATTAGAAGTAAATTTATTAGTTTAAGTACACGGAGGGGTAAAACGTTACCAGTTTACCTTGGCCTATACAAATACAATGTAACCGTTACAATGTAGCTTAATCCTAACCAGTGTCTAATAATAACTTACAATACTTTACCAACTTTATCTGGATCGTGAACTCAGGAATCAGGAACCAATCAGGAACGGCCTAACCGCTGAAATAAAAGTGCCTACAGCATTCCACACCCTAACTCATAGTAATGAGTCCTAACACAAAACCTAACAAAACCTAACACTTCGACTACCCATCAGGGCCTATTGCTCCTAACAACCAGCTAAGCTACATAACCAAGCAAAACTAGAGATTCCGGAATCTCACATTTACATTTAAACGTGTAGAAAATCCTACAAGGAAATTCAGTCTAAGCAACTACCAACCGGTAATTGTCCTGACTTACATTCCGCTACTCGTGGGTCCCTACACCGAACTGGCAGGTGGGGCAACACCTTAAGACTAGTGCGCTAAAGCCCGTGTTTTGCGTGTATAAAACGCCAAGAATACCTACAATATATACATAAATATAATATACAATCCTTATCACATTAACCATGGCGGCTCAGATGCCACAAGGCAGGGTCGACACTTCCACGTCTATTAAATGAACTGTCATGGCAACATGAATAAGAAAGGGGACTTTTCGCCTGCTTGGTATTCCCAAGAAAACAGACCCGCAAGCGTCCAATTTGCGTCGCCCACAGCAACTCTATCTCGTCTTCGTTCACACCAGCAAAATCATACCGGTTTCCGACAAGAAAGAGCCCAGATCTATCTAGACCGAAGTCCGGACAAACCCAGTTCCCAATGAACAAATTGTGAAAGCTCTAAATTCCAGAAGACGTATTATCAAATACTCCCAACTAAATCATCTTATTGGAATTCCTACGGTTTGGATATTGTTATGTATAGTTAAATTATTAACAACTCCAATCGTATGTATTGTGAGTCAGTTTCCGTTGCATTTCTAGCTAGGTAGCCGCCGCTAAGACCATATTTCAGGCCCATCCTCGCAGGACAGCGTACCTCACCTTCGTACAACTTCCACTAAAACACCCTATTCCAGCGAAAACTAACAAGAAGTTGTTTTATTAAGTATTGTTTGTTAACAACTCCATTTCCCCGAAAATGCAAGATAACCGCCGCTAAGACCGTAAGGCCCATCCTCGCAGGTCAGTTACCTCACCTAACCCCATCTAGTTAGCTGGCTTGATTTTATTCCCAAAATGACTTTAAAATGTGGATCAAATTTCAAATCAATAAATAAAAATTCCCCATTAAACTCCACAACAATTTAAATCCCACAAGTGAATTTAACACAAAACTTTCACAATCGGAACATCGGTTCCCTAATCCCACCACAAACCTAAGGTCACTCTCACAGTTTTACACACCGCTCCGAGTATCCCTGAAAATTAGCCTACTACAGCTTATATAGTTACCCCTTCCACCCTACTCTTTTATAGTCTGTCTTTCTCTAGCTAACTCCTAATCACAGCGTCTGTCCTTTACTAACTCGTTACGTCGTTTCAACCTACAGCGTGTGTTTTCTCATGTAATAAATATTGTAATTAATAGCCCTGTCAAGTTTTTGCTGCTAACATTCGAACTACAACTCAGTGGTGTGTTTGCTCAGCTAAGTGTTTTTTTGTAACTATAATTTATTGCCGGCGCAAGCCCATATTATTGACTCGCATCCTCCTGCGGATTCGTCTGTATGAATATTGGACACAGAACAAATTTTCGTTTTATATATTACTATTTTATCAGGTTACGCTGCCCAGGTCATCAGTACCTGTTAAAGTCGTATTGATTTACAACCATACAGACTTTCCATTCTCATAACACAGTTTTATCTTATGATAGCTTACGTTGCTTAGGACATCAGTAGTCATTATGACATACAAACATACAAACTTTCCTTCCTTTACCACTAACATAGTAGATCTGTCATCGCAATATGTTTCGTGTATCAAACCGATTCCTGTTATCGTAGTACTCGGGTTTCGTTGAATACGACTCCTTAATAGTGCCATAGTTTTAGTTGTTTATGGCATAGATTTGTTTGTCCGATGTAATTACTACGAAATGCTAAGCAAGATTCGAACTCGCCGTTGTCATTGTTTGTCATAATCCTTATGATTCAAAGATGATGATGATGATAACATTAGAGCTATCTTCCGATAGTGATGAAATTGGTGTAATTATTTATCACGTCGAAGTGATAAGCAAGACTCGAACTTGCGGTTCCTTATGTATTGAATAAATCGATTGATGAGGATGAAATTTGATAAGTTCATTTGGTAATTATTTAGTAGCAAGGATCGAACTTGCTCTTAATAGTGCATAATTTAGCCCGTTTTTCGATTCTTAAATGATAATGATGATATAATTTGGTAGGACTTTCCGATAATGATGAAATTGCTGCAGTTATTTATCCGATTAAAATGGTAAGCAAGGCTCGAACTTGCAGTTGAATAAATGGAATATTTTGATGTGTCGATACGGATGAAATTGGCTTGATCTATTTGCTTGAAGCAAGACTCGAACTTGCTCTTAACGGCGCAATATTTAATGTATTATTTCTCAGTTGCTGATGATAATGATGATGGTTTTAACGGCCTAACATGGGCCGTTACAACCAGTGTAAAGTTTAGATAAACACGCGACCTACATTATATAAAGTCAATGTCACCTCTAGCATCGCTATCTTAAACTAAAATCCTAAAAATCTGTTTAACTATAAAAAAATATGTTGTTTTCTTTTTTAAAAGCGTAAACTATAATATTCTGAATAAAAAAAAACGAATTACTACTTCTTCTTCTTATCGAATGAGGGTGGCCAGCTCTGGTGTCGAGAGTTTATCAAGCCACACTCTGACATGGCTTAACGACTGATGTTATTTCCCCTTTTCTAAGCTTACTTTTTGACTATCTATAGACATGTTCAATTCTTTGGCACGCACCGAGATTTTAATTTATGATGACAAACATTAATTTTCTCCTCAAGAATCGCTTACCGTGGAACCTGGAAAAATAGAGATGGGATTGAAGGAAAATTAAAGTTTAAGCTCATATTTTTTTTAAATAATGTAGTGAGTTTATATTTTTAATTTTTACAGTTGGTTAAAATGTGATTTGTTTTTTCTGGTTAGTGATTTAAACTTACAGTGTGTATTTTAGAACATGCAAATTTAACAGACGTACTTTCTTGATTTACCAAAAAAAATTTTTGTATACTTTGTTTTTGATCTATGAAAAATTTATCTTTGGATGTGATTTTGAAAATATAACGCAAAAGTGGATAAATAGGATAAGATTATATAAGCCTATTTAAAGGTATTATATTTTATATATTATAGTAGTACAATTTATTGTTAATCAAATGACTAGACCATCTTAGACTATAGCGGTGCTTAACATCAGGCAGGCTATAGTCAAACGTAAGCCTATTTCGTGTAAAAAAGAAAAAAAAATGAAGTTTTTATTATACGCCAGTTTATAGTTATAGATTTCAAAACTACAGTTTTGAACTACAGTTTTCAAAACTACAGTTTTGAAATCTATTGGGTTAAATATAATAAAGATACATTTCGCAACATCATAATTATTATGAATACCTTACTAGTTAAGTATACCATAATCCGCTTGATTCAAATATTTTATCATCGCAGATCTATACATAAAATAAACCTGAAGAGGAACAATTATCTAGAAATTGGTTTGTTTATTTGTGTCTCTGTCTGTCTGTTTATTTAAACGCTCATCGCGCAAAAACGGCTCAACGAATCATCTTGATTTCTGGTATGTAAATAGTATGAGATCTTAGAAGTGTTAGAGGCTACTTTTTATCCCAAAATAATGCAAGCGAAGCCGCGGGCGCTAATACTTACTTATAAAACAGATAAGTAAACAAGCTAGCGCCTACAGCAAAACAAAGATTAAGTAAGTAGATAGAAGCGTTAATCCATAATAGGCGTTAACCGCCTAATTGTCGCAGCGTCGTATTTTGCTGAGTGCTTTTCCTTGTAGGTGACACGACGCGCCTTTTGCGTGTTGAGCTTTCTGTTTTTATTGTTCTTTGGGGAATTATAGGTGCCTAATTTGGAGTAAAGTGACAAGTGAATTTGACTTACCTACTGCGACCTTCTTTTTTTTAAACTTATTGGGTTTGGGGTTTAAAAGCGAGTGTGGCTTGGCGATTCCAATGTCTCTGAAACTTTGGCGAAATATGTAGTGTTTTTCCGCTGCGACTGCTCCTTAACCGACATCAAACAACAAACTTGATGGTTTTTAGGTGTGTTCCTCCATATACCACCGCCACACCTCACCTCCTAACCAACGTGGCCTCCGTGGATCTCGTGTTGACTCTTCGAACGTCGGTCCGAAAGTTTCCGAAGTTGGAAGTTGGAGGACTTTCGGACCGACGTTCGAAGAGTCAACACGAGTCCTGAGGATGCCTCGTGGAGAGGCGAAACACGTGTCGACCAGAATATCTTGCCGAAAGAGAACAACGAAGCTTCAAGACAGGTGCGGTGTTGGTAAATCTCGAGATCCACGGAGGCCACGTTGGTTAGGAGGTGAGGTGTGGCGGTGGTATATGGAGGAACACACCTAAAAACCATCAAGTTTGTTGTTTGATGTCGGTTAAGGAGCAGTCGCAGCGGAAAAACACTACATATTTCGCCAAAGTTTCAGTAACAATGGATTTCCGCAAAGTAACGCCTGATTCAATATCTGATTCCAATGTCTGTTTTTTTATCCAGACGCATCCTGGTTCGAATCCGGCCCTACATCAATGACTTGTATTTTACACTTAAGTGTGGTTTTGCACTCACTTACAGGTGAATGAAAACAACGTGAGGAAACCGACATGTTTGAAGACCACAATATCCGAGTACAATTTTTTTTCAAATTCAAATTCATTTATTGTTTGCGAACATGGGTAGGTATTTACAAAATGGTCTTAAATATAAAAATAAATTTAAAAAGTCCTCCATATTCCGTCTACAAGACATGAAAAATTTGTTGATTTCAAAGAACATACTGTGTCTTTGTGTTTGTCAAGACATATTGTGTCTTCCGTGGAAGAACCTGGGCGCCCACCACAATGTAGGTATCTGTTCAAGAAAACTTCCCTATAGAATTAATTCTGCGGTGGGAAATACAACTCAAGAGAGAATTTGGAGTAAAATGACAAGTGAATTTGACTTGCTGCGACGTTTGTAATCATAATCATCATCACATCAGCCTGTGTTCACCCACTACTGAGTATAGGCCTGTCTAATCCATCTGCTATAAACGTGTTAATTTTGTAATAATAGTCAGCCTATAGTTCTGTTTCATATCACAAAGGCATTTCATCGGTATTTTTTTACACTAAGAGACGATGGTGCAGTCGAAATCATACGTTTTTTTTTTTAATGTATAATTATTTGTGTTGAGTCTGGTCGTTTGTATGTATAATAAGTATGTAAGTATTTACAAAAAAAAGTATATAAGTATTATATATCCGTTATCTAGTACCCACGACACAAGTGTTTTTTTTTTGTTTTTATCTTTCTCCTCCACAATTATTAATCCCCCTACGTTGTAGGGGACCTTTTTTAGGTTTCTTACATGTACATGAAATCATACGTTAAAACATTATTTTTAGTTGGTTGAATGGTGGTGGTACTCGGTACAATATCTCTTCTGTATTTAATTTATTTACTTTGTCTTTGTCTCTTCTTGTCTCAATTTTTTCCCTGCCTCCTGAATTACACTTTTAAATTATTACACGTGTTACTTATAAATTTGTATACGTTCAGCGGTGTAAAAAAAGTTATATGGAAACTGTTTTTTTTTAATATCAGAGTACGAGTGTCCAAAAAGAAAAGAAATATTTTTACATAAAACCTATCTATTCAAAGCAACATTGCATATAAAGCAATTAATTTTACAACAATAACCAAAATGCCGACACATAAACGTTGGAAACCCAATCGAAAGAGAGTCAGCCCAAAAATTCGCCAGACAAACGTATAAAAACAAATACCAACGCCAAGATGAAATTTACAATCACAGCCGCGATCCTTTTAAATGGGCCCGTATAATAAATCGACACGATAATTGCCTTATCCCTATTTATCGTGTACAGGGTGGTGCGAAATATTAACGTGTTGTAATTGTAATATCTTTTTTGCTTATATTATGTACTAGTGGGTGCTCGCAGCTTCGCTCGCACTAAGAAGTAGAACTTGCATTCCCTATTTCACCCTTTTAAAAAAGGCATTTCCAAAATTCCTTTCTTAGCGGATGCCTACGTCATAACATCTATCTTCATTCCAAAGTTCAGCCCAATCCATCCAGTGGTTTGGGCTGTGCGTTGATAGATCACTATATCAGCCAGTCAGTCAGTTAGTCACCTTTGAGTTTTATATATTTTGATACCCGTGTTAGAAAATAGTTTTTTGTGTTACGGCTGAGAGACATGTGCTTGATATAAATAGTAAATAATGCAAATCTAATATTTTATTTAATGAAATGTGTAATTAAAATACCGTTGGATTGGTAAATAGCTAAAACTGTTTTAATCACCACATTTTTTTTTGTTTCATGTCATATGAGAATTCACAGGGTTATTCCGTTGTTTTTTATTATTTAACTATTCATACTATCCCCAAGCAATTCTAGCGGAAAATTGGTGAGGTTTGCTAATTATGAGAACATTTGGACCTCAGCACACTATAGTGCTTCTAGCGGTGATCTCATGTAACTGTGAAAAATCACTGAAAGAGTTTGCTTAGAAATATCAGGCAAGTTTTAGTCAAGCATGAGCCTATTTCATGTTTTTTTTTTTTTTTTACGTGGGATAGGTTTACGTTTGACTACAGCCTGCCTGATGTTAAGCATTGCTGCAGCCTAGGGTGTAACACGTTAACCTAGAAGATACCTATTAACTCTAGATATGAAAACCCCTAGATTGTAGTTCGCAGGAAACACAGCTTCTGGTAAAGTGTTCCAAAATGTAAAAAAAAAAATATATAATTGCTATCATATCTATAAAATATTAGAGTCGGTGATAGGTGCCTACCTACCTTTTTTCACTTTTTATTCAAAATATTACCTTAGACTTAGGCCACCCGTAAAATACGCTATGGCCCAAGATGTAACATGCCAGCTTTTAGACAAGACGCAAATTCCATTAAGCGTAATAACGCATGTATATAGAAAGAAAGACTAGTGTATGGGATTGACGCAACAATTCGATCCGCGGAGCGTATGGCGATTGTCAAACCCATACTTTGGGCTTTCTAATCTATCAGTATTCTTTTTTTTTGACATACCACACAGCGCCATCTAGCCCCATACTAAGCTTACGCCTGTATCATGGGTATTAGCTATAACTGATATAATACACTAGCTGGTGCCCGCGACTTCGTCCGCGTGAAATAGTTATTACCATGAAAACGGTTCTAATGAGTTAACCTTAAAAGATAGACATATATTGTTGAGGACATTTTGTTAGATTATTTAAAGAGAAATAATTATTTCATACATATATTTTTGTGATATCTTGAACCGTTTTCGCAGCGCACGCAACGGAAGCCCTCAAAGATGAATAATTTTCCCCGTTTTTTCCACGTTTTCCATTATTTCTTCACTCCTATTAGTTGCAGCGTGATGTTATATAGCCTAAAGGCTTCCTCGATAAACGGTCTATCCAACACAAAAATATTTTTTCAATTGGCACCAGTAGTTCCTGAGATTAGCGCGTTCAAACAAACAAACAAACAAACTCTTCAGCTTTATAATATTAGTATAGATAATATACTTTTCTTTTTGTAAATACAGACTTATATATACATAGAAACGACCAGACTCAACACAAGTAATTACAAATTTTAATATTCATAATTACTTGTGTTATGCGGGAATCGAACCCGCATCTCTAAATTAGAAGGCAGAGCCAATACACACAAAGCAGTCAAATAATTAAAGAAAAGTCAAAAATATTCGTCCCATCATTCAGATTCCGGTCTTGAAATATTTGGTTACACCTTGTACAAACAACAAAACGGATAAATGTTATTGAATACGGTGTTGGAGGCATAATTGGGCTTCCCTTTGTATCTGTGGTATACGGAGTTTTAATATAAAGGTGGTTTTTAATTAAAATGTGTTAAATTTCTCAGAGTTGTTACAGTGATATTATGAAGGGTTTTGTTTTTCTTTCCACAATTTTCTGTGAATTGGTAGATTTATGTTAAATAAATAAAGCAAAGTTTGTTTTTTTAGTAGCTAAAATAGGAAATAAATACAAAACATACTTTTCATAACTATTTATCTAACATTTTTGCCGCATAGGTTTACGTTTGACTACAGCCTGCCTGATGTTAAGCATTGCTGAAGCCTAAGGTGTAACACCATAAATTGTATATATTTTTTTTTGACAAATTAGAAGCAAGTTAAAACTGTCACCGTTAGAAAGCACCGTGCCGTCATCAATGACAAGATTTACCTCCCAAATAATTCTTCATAATACCTAATCAAAAATTATTTCCATCATCAAATAATGATCAAAGAGACGTTTGATACTTCAAGAATTCCATCAAACGTTCCCATAAAAATATGAAAGCCGGAAACAAGACGTCATTAAAACGATCACAGGCTAAAATAGCGGTAAATTGATTAAAAATACCGGGAAATTGATGAAAAATACCGGTAACCGTTTTCGGTGTACCTGGCCTTATATAAAGTCATAGTGTGGAAAATGAAATCAGTAAGGTAAGTAAGTAAAAACACATTACTCAAAGAAATAAACCTGAAATATAGATACAATAACACTCGCTAACAATATCAGTTCAAATGTTTTGTGTTTTCATGCCTAAATAGATGATTTATCTAACACTGAAAATATCACTCCAATACGGTTTAATTTAATTGAACATAAAGATTTCAGAAATCAGTTAAACACATTTATGTGAGCCAATTTTTATTAATCTATTGATATGAGTTTGGAACATAACAACAGTAATAAAACTAGCAACACTAGAGTAGGCCACTTTTACAAATCTTAATTGTAAACCAATTTTTTTAACCTGAATTAACGATTGATTAGTAAATTAGTGCTTATTACTAGGACTGGTGGATAGATAGATATATAAAAAAATAATAAAACATCAACTCACAAAAATAAATTTAACAAAACACACAAAACATAAAATTAATTTCCTAATTAGTTATCTTATCGCTCAAAGCTATCTCTTCCAGGTAACCAATCTGGCTGTTAAATAATCTGAAATTTCTCATCCTTCTATTATTTTATACTGTGTATAAATACTCGATTTATCGCATTATTTTCGATTTCCATAATCTGGCCTTTCAAAATTTTAGAAGCGGAAAGAAAACTGATTTCCTCTTTTAATAAGGAGAGTAGACGAAAAATTATTTTCGACTTCGATGGTTTTTGGTTCTTTTCACTTAGTTATTGAAATATGGGCTTTCAAGTTGGGGTGTAATTTGACAAGTTAAAATTTGAGGTTTTCCTTTGGGTATGATTTGGGACGAAATTTTAATCTCAGCTCAATTGGTTCGGTGAGTTTTTTTTTAATAAAAGCTTGTTCCTGGAAATTAAGTGATCATACCATTGTTCGTAGCTTTTATTATAGGCATGGAAATATAAGTGCTAAAATTATGATTAATATGATTTAATTTAATAAGTGTGTTAATAAGGTGACTATTGTGACGAACTTTAATACATAGGTATTAAAGTTCGTCACAAAAGTCACCTTAGCATTATTTTATTATGTTTATGAAAACATGTTATCTGCTGTTATATCAGTTGTAAAAAAATCACGCTAAATTGTGTGTCCCTGCTGTTTGTCTAGTACGGCAGTCGTTAAACCAAGTCAGGGGCCTTTTAGCCGCCCTAAAAGGCCTCTGACATGACTTAATGAACTCTCGACACCAGAGTTAGACTCTCATTCGATAAGAAGAAGAAGTTGTAAAATTTAACCGTTTCCAATGAAGAATGTAAATGAAAAAAATAGTTTTATTTTGAATTAGAAACACCGCAGATTCCAATTAGGCAAATTGAAGTCATTAGCTCACCTATATAATATAAGCTGAAAAAAAAAAAACTTAAAAAAAAATTAAAAATCTAACTAAAAATCAATCTATCAATCATGATCATCGTATCATTTAGGTATATGTACTTTTGTAAATAAAATTAAGTAAATATTCCGAGATATTCCACACAGCGCCATCTAGCTCAATATTAAGCAAACGTTTGTGTCATGGGTACTTGATAACAAATATAATACATTTCCTACTTTATTTAAAATCTCATGATAAAAACATGCATAACAATATCGCATTTCTGGATTTCATATCTTTTACTACTTCATACCTAAAACAAATCATTTAATGAAACAAAAGTATAAGTACTCTCCTACATAGTCTAGCTACATAGGTATAAGAACATTATACCACCTTATCACAAGCAACCCCCGAGCAGAAATTAAGTGTATAACACCCGCTATTTCTCGAAGGTTTTTCATACGCCCTCACGGCGCGAGCCACGTCGAGGGCCCTCAACCACCCTCTGTAAGAGGCTCATTGTTCTATGAAGAAGTAGATCCGCCATTTTGTAAAGGTTTACCATTTTTGTGACGGCAGATTTATCATGTTGAGGGTAGTCTGAGACGGAAAGTTTTTTGCTTTTGGATGAATGAAGTGTGGTCTAAAAAATCATGATAATATGAAATTATGAAACCAAGTAGGTCGATATAATTATGTATGTATGCAGATTAACTAAATATTTGAAACCAAAGTGACTTTGTGGTTAAAAAATATTTTTGCCCCATTATTGTGATGCGTTGATCATTTAATAAGCTCTGCTAATAATTTAACATTCTATATCTAAGCGTACTGTCTTAAGCATACAAGTATAACCATCATGTTGATAATTATTCCTTGCCCGAATCTCTATTCCCCTTGAACTATAATTTGTCGGTCTTCAAGTCGAGAGTAAACCGGTTTCTTCTAGGCAAGCGCGTAAGATCGTAGATTATAACGTTGCTTAACATCAGGCAAGTTGTAGTCAAGTGCATGCCTATTTCATGTAAAAAAAAAAAAAAAACCATTGGAATCAAATCTGAACTTAATAATCGAATAATAAATATTTAGCGGCGGCCCATTGCTTGAACCACTTTAATCCGGGATAAAAAGTAACCTAACTCCATAACATATTCCATCTAGATCTGTTCAGACGTTAGAGTATTTTTTTTCGATCAACTCCTCTCCATCATACGGTTGCCTGGAAGAAATCGCTGTTCGCGATAAGGCCACCAGTTGTGGCACTGTTTTTTTAAGTCTTCTGTGTTTCTGTTTTTTTTCTGTGTGTGTTACAATAAAGAGTTTTATCTTCCTATCTATCTATTTAGTAAATTGTTACAAACATACATACATGATAAAGTTTGTGTGTATAAACTTTATAATATTAATGGAATATATTCTCTCTTCCAACATTATTATACGAGGAAATAATTAACATCAATGATCTATTAAAATCATGCAACACTGCAGTTTCGTTTCACTGTAAATTACTTTTTTCGCGAGAGTGCATTAACTGGAATGGGCAAGTAACGTGTTAATAATGTACAGGGAATAAAGGTGCAGTCAAAATGAGTGGAAAATGTTTATTTAAAAATAGTTAAATAATTAAAAAAAAAATAAGGTATCACAAGGATCTTTTCTAGTGATTCTTTTCTAGCTTAGGTTAATATATCATAAACATGAAATGTATTATTACATAACATATATAACATTCGCATCTCAAAGCGCCCAGAAGAAATTGATGAAAACTGATTCAATAATTTCTGAGCTTTGATAAAAATATGTTTATATTATATAGCTGTATTTTTATTTTTTTTACCTTGAAGAATATTAAAAATGTATTGGTATACTTAGTAATAATACAGTTAAATACAATGTTTTATAAGGAAAATTATAAAATCTTTAAATATCTGTAATATTTCTGGATTCCGTGGAAGGAGTTGGACGCCTACCATAACGTAAGTATCTACCCAAGGGAACTTTCCTAGCGAATTAATTCTGCGGTGGAGACACGACCCTCAGTCATGAGGAAATACGACTCAAAGAGAGATTATATGTAGCTCGTCTATTTTCCGTCAACTGACGAGCAACAAATACATTTCTATATGACAGGGCCTTTACAGCTGGAAAATTGCTTTCGCTATTGAGATTTAATTTCGCAGGCGTCAGTGTGCAGAGGTGCGGGAACTCACAGCGATTTATACTGGAACTGGACAACTTGCTTAATGATACTGGATAAGACATACGTAGGTAAATTATCTGAGAGTAGACAATACTATGTATGACTTATTTTGTTAAGGTTGGCCACTTAGTCCGAAGAGATTGAAAATGGGTTTGCGCACCTGGCAGACAGTTCACCGTGGCCAAACGGTTTAGGCGTTCTGTTCTACTTGTTACAGGGGTAGGTAACTTTAAACAAAAGCGCGCCATGCAATCAAAATACGTTCGTAAAGTACGTTCGTAACCCACGCGCAAGCCAAATTGATACTTAACGTTTCGACTTACACTTCATATTTAACTGCATACAGTTAGATTCTCTCAAAGCTATCATGGTTGCCATTATGAATGCGGATGTAGTACTGTTATAAATATAAAATTGTATTGTTTTAGTGTTATACTTAATCAATTGTGAATTATTTTTTGACAAATCCATACCTTACCAGAGATTGTATTATATAGGTATAATAATATGTTATTATCTATAACAAAACATTTACAAACATTTTTCTAATTTTTCTATAATTAAGATTCAAATTTTTTAAGATGGTTACCAAGATGGCTTCCAAGTGAAGTTAGACTTAACTTGACTTGTATTGACTATAGTCAAATCAGTCTCTGAAATATGTGCAATGTTGCCTGTAGGATAAAAGGACTACCATGTTTATTATATCTGAAGCATGAAATTTACGAAATATAATAATATGTTATTATCTATAACAAAACATTTACAATCATTTTTCTAATTTTTCTATAATTTTTGCTAAATTAGGCACGTTTTTCATGAATTTGGCTTTAAATTATTGCTAAGTACCTAGATATAGTGACTGATACAATTCAATTTAAATTTTAATACTTATGCGACGCGGTCAGCGAGCGAGTGATGTACCGTTTGACACTCGACTGTCGAGCGTACTTTACTGTGCCCTCCGCTCGCTGCGTGTTCCAAAGAGATAGGGTTCTGTTGTACTCTGTATTCTGTGCTTGAAATTAGTTAGTTCGATCCGGTCGTGATTATTTAAAAAAGAGTCGAGTTTAAAATAGTTAATACTAGTTTTGTTAATTTTAAAGCCACCCCAAGATACTTTACACGAGTATGAATTGCTTTAGCACAATTACTTATAGGTGAAACCAACAAATTCTTCTTAATTTTGTAAAAGCTACGGACGCTCTCTAAATTAAATCGTTCTTCTTTTTGCCAGAGATTTTTTCCTCCATGTCGATTCGATATATATTCAATAGAATAACATGGGTACATAAAATTATTCATTGAAAAATTTCGGCAAATATAACCATGACCTTTTATTTCCAAATTATTTTATTCATAGGAAATTATGATAAAACATCGCCACTGTCCAGGAAACAACAGAAATCAAGGAATTGTTAAGTTCTGTTATTCTATTTGTTATTTTGTTTATGTCCTTTCCAGACATTTAAATCTCAGTTGTACTGTAACACTGTGACACATGAAATAATGTTATATGATACAGAAATACTCGACTATCACAGCAGAGAAGAGATTTTCAGAGAAGCTGTGTTTCCTGCAAACTACAATCTTAAAATCTAGAGTTAATAGGTATCTTCTATAGTCCATTTCATATAGCAAGTCACCTGTGACAGGTCAGTAGAACGTAAAAGAACATGTACATAAATTATTGTGACGTCATGCTCATATTGAAATATTTCTATTTATTAGTGAAAACATTATGTAAGTTAACAGAAATAACTATTAATATAAACAGTAAAAATTATAAGACATCAAATAAAGGGTATTTTTCGCGTGTACATACTCGCATTCAATGTTACAAAAAAATAAAATCTTAAATTTCATCGCACAGCAAAGTTACGTACTACTGCTAATTGTGACGTCATTTTCGTAGGGTTGGGACTTGGTAATCGATTATTTTTGACATCAAAAAAATATCGCAAAAACAAGTATTTATCATTTCGATCTATCAGAGATAATGATTTATGTACTTCAAGCACAATGATTTTATGCGATTTTTTATATTAAAATAATTAAGGAAGGTATTTATGAGTTTTGTATCATAAAAAATATAGCGTAAAACATAAAATTTTTGTGTATCATAATTTCATTTGAATAATTTAATATATGTTTTGGCTTCATATAATATCATACTGGCAATATTTTTTTATCATAACTGTATTCTTTTCTTCTTCTCAATTTGTCCCTTCCTTAATTTATCTGTAGGAATTTATTGTGGGTTCGACGAATATTATTTTGTGATTGTCGGTAATTCACATAACATTTTTAGGATAGGCAGATGAAAATAGCCATAAGTAACTACAATCGATAATCGGTAAATTTCTAATTCGAATTACTGCAGTACATCATTACAATCGTCAAAATGATATTGACAAGTGACGTTTTATATGTGTCACAGGTGCCTTGCTATATGAAATGGATTATAGGTAAACGTGTTACACCCTAGGCTGCAGCAATGCTTAACATCGCGCAGGCTGTAGTCAAACGTACGTAACCTTTCCCCGTAAAAAAAAAGAGTCGAGAGAAACTTTGTCAATGGGAGTGGGTCAAGCGTTTTGGTTTCGTTTCATTTCATTAGAATGTCAATTAAAATGGTGTAAAAAAAAACATATTAAAATTTTGGATGATTTGATGGAATGGTAAATCTATCGAGATATCTATCGATCTCATAAATTATTAAACAAAAAAAATGTATGTATAATGTGCGAAGTATTTGTATGTTAACAGGTTCCCTGTCCACAGACCACATGTGGTTTGTGGACGGAAAGTATCATGAGTCCACAGACCATATGTGGTCTGTTCGTCGATTTATTTTTAATTATGTACATGTATGAATAAATATTTTTAATAATAATTATAAAAGCTTTTTCAGCTTTATTTTACACTAGTTATATATTTGACCTATATAACTATCGAAAAAACGCACAATAAAAGAAAACAACGTAAATTAATAAGCAACAGCATAATTAGAGAAAAACAACCAATTAGTTAAACAAATAACCTCCAACCCCAAAACATTCATCCCTAATAAAACTACTCAAAAACTGCCCTCGGCTAAAAACCTTCAAAACTGTATTATGTCACGTCCACCTCATTTTTTCATCCCTTAAATTCATAGACCATAGAATGCAGAGATACCTACAGTATCGTCTCCTACTTACTTAGACTGTAAATTATATTCGTAGCTATATTACTTAGTAGTGGACGCCCGCGGCTTGGCTTGCATTATTTTAAGATAAAAGTAGCGTATGACACTTTTACGTTCTCATACTACCTACTTACCAAAAAAGATGATGATCCATTCAGCTGTTTTTGCGTAATGATCGTTTAAATAAACAGAGAAACAGAGTCTAAGATACAGACAAAAAATCTATAAATTGTTAGAACGTGTTCTGCTATCAATTCAACCAAACATTGTTTTTAAATATTTTCTATGCTTAGGCTTTCGACCCTAATCAGCTTTATTCTATGTATAGATGTCTAACGGAAGCAAATAACACTAACACCCACTTAATGTTCGATTTTATTTCAACAGATTATATTTACTTATTGGTATACAATGTATGCAGACTTTGAAAAAAAAATGCGATATTGTCAAATCTAGACAACAAAATAATTTTGAATATTTGTAAGCATAATTTCTTGCATATTCACCATTGAATAAACTAATATAACAGATATATTATTTATACATTAACATAGTGTGCAATATTCGTATTTTTGGCGTCAGTAAATATATAAATAAATATTTCGGGATATTGCACACAGCGCTATCAAGCCCCACACTAAGCAAACGCTTGAGCCATGTTGTTGCTGTAGTTGTTTTTCTTTCTGTACTTGTGCCTTAGTTTAGTTATAGTATTTAGTTTTTATGTTAACTTGGTGTGTGTGACGTCGCCGCCAGCCGCAACAGAATATCAGCGCTGGTGGCCGCGTGCCATCAGCATTAGGCTGAGTTGCGGCTGTATTGAGACATCACATTCTTAGCATGTAAGTTTAGTAAGTAAATAGGTTTAAAGTTTTGTGTGTGTCTCAATAAATATATTTTCTTTCTTTCTTTCTTTCTTTCCATGGGTACTAAAAACGGATATAATACTTACTTATTAAATACACACATACAAAGCCTCGTCTATTTATTTACATATCTTTGCCTAAACCCGTCAAGTTGGTAAGTTAACCCTTTTGTCATGGATTCGTTAGAGAATACCCTCAACGCAGGGGTTGAACTGAGAGGGTAGGAAATATGTAGATGGCACGTTAGAAAAAAAAGTAATTTTGTAGTAGTTTTTAATCTGTTTTTGTGCTGGAACGTTTTGGGTGACTGTGTCGACCTTCATACGTTATTTCATAAAAATTGGCATATTAAAAAAAATGTAAAGTTGTAATAACCTGTGTTTTTTTTCTAGTTTATGGAACGTGATGGATGATTTGCCCTGCGTTATATCTGATAAAAATGTTTTTTTTTACCATAGTCAAAAATCACGATATATTTTTTGAAAAAAAAAGAAAAAAAAAGACAATGGTAAATTTTATAAATGCTCACAAAGCCAATATTATAAAATTTATTGGTAGTATTTTGATGTAAATAGTTGAAATACATTATTAATATTAAAATTGTGACAAAATTTGAAAGTCAAACGTAAGCTGCTGCTGTTTAAAAAAATGTAAATCGAGAAATAAATGTCGGACTGAAATCGAGCCGTGGAGTTTGAGATTACGAGATCGACGTTTTCCATCGATTTACACTTAGTTATATCTGAAAATTATACATTATGTCAATATATCGACTAAAAAAATTATACATTATGTCAATATATCGACTAAAAAAATTATACATTATGTCAATATATCGACTAAAAAAATTATACATTATGTCAATATATCGACTAAAAAAATTATACATTATGTCATTATATCGACTAAAAAAATTATACATTATGTCAATATATCGACTAAAAAATTATACACTATGTCATTATATCGACTAAAAAAATTATACATTATGTCAATATATCGACTAAAAAATTATACATACAGTATGTCAATATATCGACTAAAAAAATTATACATTATGTCAATATATCGACTAAAAAATTATACATTATGTCAATATATCGACTAAAAAAATTATACATTATGTCAATATATCGACTAAAAAATTATACATTATGTCAATATATCGACTAAAAAATTATACATTATGTCAATATATCGACTAAAAAATTATACATTATGTCAATATATCGACTAAAAAATTATACATTATGTCAATATATCGACTAAAAAATTATACATTTCTAAATATTTCCTAGCTCTATGATTAAACCGCTAGTTTACAAGTTTAGTAAAGGGTGGAAAAACTAGAGGTCGTACCTTAGTTGGGAAAAGGCTAGCTTAATGAGCTATTTGAAAAGTTGCCGTGTAGTCTCAGAGGTGTTGTTAGTTTGTTTGTTTGTTTGGGTTGAGATAGAACATTTAAATGCTTGTGGTTTTTTTTTATAATGATAAAAAAAACATAATTAAGTACTATTCGTGAAGCGCCCGAGTCTCAACTGGCGGAAACAATCGCTTGCGATTGCCAATGTTAAGCAAAAACAAATTATTTAGTAAACAGCTGTATCATATTTTTTTATGATACCTTGAGGAGATCTTTTTCGTGTAAGAGATGCCGTGTAGGACGTGCCACATGAACAAAATGTATTAAATATTAAAATATTATAATTGTATCCCTAAATTCATTTATTTATTTATTCATTCTTCAAGGTTTCAACTATTAAGTAAATTAAGTTAAAATTAAGTTATGTTTCGGCAAAGCACTTTGTTACACTTCTTGTGATGAAAAATGAATGAATTTTAATTTTAATTGTTCATGCGGTCAGTCCTTGGATGGGTTACCAAAAAGTGGCATTCCATTCTGGATGCATCCGTGGGTCAAGCCGTATCAAAGGCCTTCAGGGCGGCTTGATTCGAAACCAGAATAATTCTGGTTCTTCTTATCGAATGAGAGCAACTAATTATTAGTCTCTCTTAATCGATAAGAAGAAAATGTACTGTTTGTTTATTTTTCATACTTCAAATTATAAAATATATATTTATTTTGTTCTTGTATTATTATTCTGTATAAGAACTTTAATTAATGTGGTATTTTTAACGACTGCTCCGTTAGCTTAGTTGGTAGTGGCTCTGCCTTCTAATCTAGGGGTGCGAGTTCGATTCCCGCATAACACAAATAATTATGAATATTAACATGTGTAATTACTTGTGTTGAGTCGTTTCTATGTATAATAAGTATGTATTTACAAAAGAAAAGTATATATGTATTATATCCGTTATCTAGTACCCATGATACAAGCGTAAGCTCAGTATGGGGCTAGATGGCGCTGCGTGATGTGTCTTGAAATATTTATTTTATATTTATTTATTATTATTTAAAAGCTTTAAGCATCAAACTGTATTAAGATGTTTTTTTTTACCAACAATGACCATGAATCATCATCATCATAATCATCCACAAAATCATCATGAGTGACTGCTGACATAGGTTGTTCTCCTAATACACCATTCAGTACAGTCAAAGCGCAAACAATGATTAAGTTACATAAAAAAACTTAAAAACTTCCCACCGTCACAAAAACCATAAGAAATTCCTTCTCTAACCCTTACCAATACCGTAGGCTATTTTCACAAGCTGTTCTATTCAATATTTTCAAAGCTACAAATGCTTTGTTATCGGCTACAATAACATTGGTGCTTCTACAATGCTTCGATTGTATGAAACAGATACACAGAAAACACAATCAAATACAATCTCTATTAACGAATATATAAAGTAATTTTTTCTGTAACGGAAAATGTACTAGAGTTCTGTAAAAGGAGTTTCAATGTTCAGTGTCTATCACTGTTGAACATTGTCGATTCAATGCAGGATAAAAAACGATCTTAAAGGCTTGAATGAGAGGGAGTTTTTAAATAGCTGTTATTATTGTCGTAGCAACTGCGTAGATGGTCTACGAAGTGGGTCTACGGCGTAGATGATTGTGTCATTTGATATAAAATTATCAATAAACATGAAATTCGAATTAAGAATCCAAACATTTATATTTGCACAATAATATAATTATATGTGACTAGCTGGTGCACGCGACTTCGTCCGCGTGGAATAGTTATTACCATAAAAACGGTTCTAGTGAGTTAATCTTAAAAGATAGACATATACTGCTGTGGACATTTTGTTAGATCATTTCAAGAGGAATAATTCTTTCATACACATTTTTTTGATATCTTGAACTGTTTTCGCAGCGCACGCAACGGAAGCCCTCAAAGATGAATAATTTTCCCCGTTTCTTCCACACTTTCTATTGTTTCTTCGCTCCTATTAGTTGCAGCGTGATGTTATATAGCCTAAAGCCTTCCTCGATATATGGTCTATTCAACACAAAAATAATTTTTCAATTCGCACTAGTAGTTCCTGAGATTAGCGCGTTCAAACAAACAAACAAACTCTTCAGCTTTATTATATTAGTATAGATTATAAAACTAGGGTTGACCTCTGTGTTCGTCTAATTTAAGATAACATTTAGTAGGTACTGAATAGCTCTCTTTAATCGATGATTTTGTGGCTGTTTAACTCTAAATATTTTGTTGTGTTATAAATTCTCCTAAAAGATGGTCTTTTAGGTTTCTTTGGAACATCTAATAAATAATATCATCATGCATGAATATCAAAATTTGTAGATCATTTTTAAAGGAGGTAAAGTTATGAACATATGTACATACCGCATAATACTATTTTAGAAGATATATACAAACATATACAATTATTAGAAGCGAGTGTGGCTCAGCGGTTCCACTGTCTGCTTTTCATTCAGACGCACCATGGTTCGAATCCGTCCCTACACCGATGACTTGTGTTTTCAAGTTATGAGTGGATTTGCACTCGCTCAGTGGTAAATGAAAACATCGTGAGGACATGTGTCATCCGTGGAAGGGCCTGGGCGCCCACCACGTTGTATCTGCCCAAGAAAACTCCCCTAAAGAATTAATTCTGCGGGGGAGTCACGACGCACAGTCATGAGGAAATACGACTCAAGAGAGACACAATTATTTCTATTTTATGTATGATATAATATTATGACTTCACATCTCTCGGTCAACTAAAAGCTTTTGAAACTTGAAGTAAAGCTCGCAAAGCTCACTAATTAGCATTGCAAGTCTACTGTGAAGTTACAATTTTCTAGGACAAGCTTTTACTACGTATATTTTTATTCTATGTAAGCTATTTGTTTAAAATGACAAGAATTTACAATGAATTTTTTTTCCGTATTGTATACTGTTAAATGTACCTATTTTTCTGTGGAAATTAAACAGATTTCTAAACAAAATTTGTTATGAAGTAAAATAACGAATTTATAGAATATTAGTGAACGCCCACGGCTTTGCTCGTATTATTTTGAGATTTAAGTAGCTTATGACACTTTTAAGACCTCATACTACCTACATACCAAAATTCATGATCTGTTCATCCGTTTTTGTGTTATAAGCGTTTAAATAAATAGAGACACAGATAAACAGACAAAGTTTCTAAAAACTGTTTTCGAAGTATCTCGAAACATTTATTTTTCTTATACCTTCTTAGTTCCGGTCCCGTCCACTAGTAGTAAATAGGGTATATAACCAAAATCATTTTGTTTAATTTTCGACGTAATCTATTACAATTATTTTTTTGACAGATACCAGCCCCCTCACTTCATCATCATCATCATCATCCACAGCCCTTGGGATCCCACTGCTGGGTATGGACCTCCCTTTGTCTGTGCCATCTGCGTCGATCTTGTGCAGACCTCATCCAGGTTGGACCCTCGACTTTGACGATGTCGTCGACCCATCTCGCGACTGGACGACCTGCTCCTCGCCTGCCAGTTCTAGGCCACCACTCTGTAACTGCCTTACTCTATCTGTCATCAGTTCTCCTAACCACGTGTCCCGCCCCACTCCAGTTTAAAAACGCTCACTTAAAGAATATAAAGACCAATGTATGGGATTGACACCACGACAATTGACATGCTACGTGATTCCCATACATTGATATTTCTATTCTATAAGCGAGCGTCAGTACGCTCACTAAAATACGCCTCTAAGGGGGCTACTTCTATGTACGCCGTCAACGCACCGCATTTGATACAAACGAAGAAAAATAAAAGCAATCTTATTATTGCATTCGTGAAATCTCGAGCCACTAAACAGAAGTACCCTTTATCCAAATCCAGTAATAAATCGCGATTCCCAAGAACGTACGAACAATTCCGCCGCACCATAAAGGCGAGATTCCCTTGCGGATCATCTAATTGTTTCATCAAATTGAACACCGCGATTCTGTGCCGAATTCATGCGAAATTGCGCTTTATGGCACATAAGCTTGTCCATTACGGGAATTTTATAGGGTTATGCACTGTAGAGGTTATAATGCAAATTAATGCGCCTTAAGAGACGATATCTTCTCATAGGGATGCCACGAGGTTTTGTGTTCCGTCGTTGAGGTTTGCTGTTCCGTAGGTGAGAATGGAATTTTACGATTATGGCTTTTATGGCGCTTTCTTATGCGTTGAGCATGTTTGTGAGAAAAATTAAAAGATTACATCAGAAATGTGGGGCAAGTTATTTCAGTTAAGAGTAAGTCCGTATTATAAGGTCAAACTCAAATGTTAAAGGTCTTTGAATCATTCTTTAAGTCTTATATGTCAGTACGTTTTCCACTCTACGAAAGCTGTTTTTTGTTAAAGTCATGAAATTGTAATTATGAATTTTGGCGTACTACAAAAAGTTACCATTAAAAGACTATGTGTTAGTTACAAGCGTACATACGATAAAAAAATATAAAACAATTTAAAAGATTTGTGACATGTTTTTGTCCCGTGTATTTTTTTTTTGTATGCGTACAGCAAGACGTGTTCGGAGCAAGTCTATGCTCAGTGTAGGTGGAAATGGGCTGGTATGATGATAATTCATTTGTGATTGTTAAGTGATTTACGCTGTTTGGTTAATTTTAATATAATTACATCATCATTTTTATTATTCAACTGGTGGGTTCTCACGGCTTCACTCGCATTAAGAAGCAAAACTTGCATCCTTTGTTTCATCCCTTTAAAGGTAGAATTTCCAAAAATCCTTTCTTAGCAGATGCCTATGCCATAACATCTACTTGCAAGTTAAATTTCAGCCCGATCCGTCCAGTGGTTGGCCTGTGTGGTAATAGATCACCAAGTAAATCAGTCAGTCAGTCACCTTTGAGTTTTATATATTTAGAATTGACTGTTCAACATGAAAACTACTTACAAGTCAAACAAACTCACATAAAAAGCTTACAAGAACTTTCACCTCTGTACTACCGATAAAGATACACACCCCTACCTTAAACTCGGTGCTTTAAGCTGGATCCCCTGTGTATCTCTATCCTAGGATCCAATTAAGGCTAGACCAGACTATGCTAATACCGACGCCTCTTTTGCCAACGGCTTTTGATCTTGCATTTCTAGGTATTTTGTTCTTTTAGTATTTGTTTATAAACTTACGGTATTTCATTTTTTTTTGTTTCTTTTTCGTTAAATTTTCGATAAACAGTAGTGTATTTGTTGTTCATTTGAATTAGAGTAGCCATTAAGCTGTGTGTCTAGTACGGCAGTCGTTAAGCCCTGTCAGAGGCCCTTAGGGCGGATTGATAAACTCTCGACACCAGAGTTGGCCACTCTCATTCGATAAGAAGAAGAAGCCATTTTACTTTGAACTTGAAAAAATCATACATATGGATATATTTGAACACTCACAAACTTTTTCCGGCTACTATATATTTATAAATGAAAGTGTTTCTTGAACTTTTTTTCGGTGTAATAACCAACGGGCCCTCACAATTTTTGCCATATGGGCTTATAATTGTCTTTTAAGAGTGACATACTCCACTATTGGTCACGCAAATCACTTAGTGAAACCGCAGAAAATAAACGGTAGCTCCGAATAAAAGTGGCCACACTTATTCGAAGTAACCTTTAAATTATTATTTTTGCTAACGTTCTTTTAATACCCAATACCTAGTTATCATCCATTAGTAACAAATTATAAACGTTTTGTGATCACAAAATAATATTTTCCCAACAATATTGCTATTTCCGCAGGTCAGCAATCAGCAATTTCGCTAATTGCTTTTAATCCGCAAACGTAATCCTCTTAGAGAATTATTAAGTAAACTTTCAACATACAAAATTCCATAACATTTCGCCAATCAATAAACATCTAAAACCCTTATAATTAATGAAGCTGCAATCCTTTCTAGCCTAATGAAGTGATGGAAATATACGGGCAGGGATTCGCTATTTAGTAATTAATTATAATTTAGTATAATTAAAGGTCGCCAATGCGGTGGGTTGACGACATTAAAATAACCGCAAGGAGCACCTGGATTCAATCTGCGCAGGATCGGGACGAATGGCGTACAAGAAGAGAGGCCTACGCTCAGCAGTGGGCGATAACAGGCTGATGATGATAATGATGATAGTATAATTAAATGAGTTAAAGTTAGTCGTCATCATCATCAGCCTGATTTCGCCTACTGCTGAGCATAGGCCGATATATTGTTTTCTAAGTTCTAAGAAATTTTAAATCTAATGCAAGAAGAATTATACCCACCGGACAAATAAATGATAAATAATAAATATACATGCATAAAAATGTGCACTCATAACATAAGACATATTTAATAATAATTTTACGGGTTAAGAAAACTAAACAGATCATCATAATCTTATTTAAACCAATTCTCATGCAATACCCAAATTAAATTAATAATCTATTTCTCGTAAAGTTTATTACACAAACACAAGTCAAATTAATAACGTATTTTTTGCAGAAAATGGCTGAAACTCATCACTGACTAACAACTAAACTTATACATATCTATTTTTTTCCTTCCTCACCTATTTTTATTTCCTGTTAATTCCTGCTCATTTTGCGAACTATAGTCGCAGTTCACGAATTCACGCGAACCGTAGCTTGGATAAAGTTAGCACTAGTTTTATTGACAGAGTGAACGAAGCGAGCAAAGCGTTTGTTTGTTTGTATTCATTCTTTTTACTTTGGTACAAATTGGTCGTACTAAACTAAAAATACTTACTTGTGTAATATGATAAAAATCTTAACAATTTGCTTAGTAAAGCAATTCATTTGCCAGTAGTAACATAAGACGTTACTAGTTTATAGAATCACTGTTTCTTACCAAGCGTTTTATAGTTAAAAACTTATCTGCTCTGCCATTATACATGAATAAGAAACACAATAATATATTGTTCAAGTAAAAATTTAATAAGCTATTAAATTAGCTCATTCGTTTAGAAAAAAATGTACGGTTAGAAATACACACATACATTTTACAAATATAGCCTGAATTCTTAGAACTTATTTTAGGTAGGCAAATAACAAAATAGTCAAAAGGCTCATAAGTGATAAACCACTTGATTCAAAGTGACAAGACATATGAACCATTTATTGAGACTGCTCTGTTAGCTTAGTTGGTAGTGGCTCTGCCTTCTAATCTAGGGGTTGCGGGTTCGATTCCCGCATGACACAAGTAGTTATGCGTATTAAAATTTGTAATTACTTGTGTTGAGTCTGGTCGTTTGTATGTATATTAAGTATGTATTTACAAAAGAAAAGTATATAAGTATTATATCCGTTATCTAGTACCCACGACACAAGCGTTTGCTTAGTGTGGGGCTAGATGGCGCTGTGTGCAATGTCCCGGAATATTTATTTATTTATTTATTGACATCTATTAATTCATTCTCTTAAATACGAGGTCTACTATTCCTGCAGCAACTAGTTTTATCTGATTTGAGCAACTTTCCGAGTGAGGGCCGTAATTCAATATGCTTTGAATCTGTCAGCAGATGGAGATTATGATTAACGTCCCGTAACTAGAGCATTGTTTTATACAAACTGCTGTATAGGGTCTACTTGCACAACGATCTTAAATGTATTTAGCGACAAAATAACCTGGACTATCCACATAATGATTTAAAGATGGAATTAGTAGCAAAATTACTTAAGGTCTACTTGCACAAAGATTCTTCGTGTAAGTTGGTCTGAAATTCAAAAATATGTTAAGTGATGGCTGTATCTTAAATAAAAGTTATCTAAACAAACCCGTTTATAAAATTTATCAATTATATTGTTAGAAACATCTTACTTCACGAAAACCACATAACATAACACTTATGAATTTAATTCTCTTAACTCTTTGATAAAATACCTTCAACATGAGGTATGCTCTTAATTCATGTTTTAATCCAGTGATCTTCAAAGCGAGAGTGAATCTGATCTTATCGGGTAGGTACACTCCAGCTTTGGCTATGGCTTAAGCCTTTGCTTTCCATCAAGTAAAACTATGGCCAAGTGCAAACCCGTGTAAATTAAAAAAAAACTTTACAAAAGATTATATCAAATTTTGCTAGGGATACTACTACCACATACCTTAAGATAAGTACAGTAGATAGGTATCTATATATATATAGTTAGGCTGAGTTTGATATTCTGCGTTTGCTGGTTATTAGGTACGAGCTGCTGCCTGCGACTTCGTCCGCGTGGAATAGTTATTTTGGGCATCATATTTATTTTTGCAAACAACCTCTTCAGCTTTATAAATTATACCTGTTACCGACGACTTTAACCGTTTTCGCAGCGCACGCAACGGAAGCCCTCAAAAATGAATAATTTTCCCCGTTTTTTTCCTGATTTTCCATTGTTTCTTCGCTCCTATTAGCTGCAGCGTGATGTTACATAGCCTAAAGCCTTTCTCGATAAATGGTCTATTCAACACAAAAATATTTTTTCAATTCGGACCAGTAATTCCTAAGATTAGCGTGTTCATACAAACAAACAAACAAACTCTTCAGCTTTATAATATTAGTATAGTATACATTGATGACAAAGCTATTTTAAGTGACGTTTACATTGTTGCATCGATGGGAATTGTAAGGAGGTGCCTTAATTGCATTATGAATTTAATTGGTGGAGTTAAAATTTAATAAACGGCTTTTGGTGTTAAAATAAAACATTATCACGTTGTACATACAAAAACATGTTATTAAAGAAGTTCCTGCTATACAAATGTATTTGTTTGTAAAAATATGTTATTTGTGTAAAACCGTCAATCTGTCAAATCAGTTAGATCTGAGACATAGTTAAGACGAATAACAACAATGATAAAATATTATATTTCTCTCTTGGATAAAATGAATCCCCGTATATTTCTGAAATAGAGTCGACCACTGTGAAGTGGATTGATTTACGCAGCCCTTATAATTATCGCCGAAGAGACCGGAAAGTAATTTAAGTGAGGAGATGAAAAACAGAGGAACAAAGACGATAAGGTATTTTACTCGATTACCAGTAACTTTCCACAAGGTTTTAAGCAATCAAATATCGTTTTTGCAACATAATTCTGAATCGAATTTTAGGTTACCAGTACGCACAAGTTTTTAAGCAATTAAATATTGTTTTTGCAACATAATTCTGAATCGAATTTTAGGTTACCAGTACGCACAAGTTTTTAAGCAATTAAATATTGTTTTTGCAACATAATTCTGAATCGAATTTTAGGTTACCAGTACGCACAAGTTTTTAAGCAATTAAATATTGTTTTTGCAACATAATCCTGAATCGAGTTTAATCCCTTTAATGCAAAGTAGAAAATATACACATTACAAACAATAATAAATTAAACCCCTTAATTAAACAAAATCAAATTGATTAAAATCACTATTACATAATGTAATGAAATTGTAATTGTATTGCGAGCAAATTTTATTTCATTTTATGGTAACAGTAAACATAATATACCTAACCTTAAAATGTTATCAGAATACTAATGGACACTCGTTTGTCACTCATCTGGTAAATAAATTAAAAGTAACATACATATGTCACTATTGAGATCCTATTAAACATTTCTTTAAAAATAACAAGATTCGACGTTCTATTGCAGCGTGAAAAAACTCACCAACAAAGAAAACTATCACACTTACAATTGTCTAAAACAATAATGATATTTTTTTATACAAACGCCATATTTTAAATCAATTTTATTCCAAACAATGCAAAATACGAAGAGGCTCTAGCCCTACACTCAGTTAACCAATTTAATTTGCATCACAATCTAACTAGGTCCCGACTTAGCAGCGAAATGAAAAACCTTTGTTCACTCAATGGCTTGGAAGACGGTCCGTTTTATCTAAATGATAGTTTTGTACACTATTATGCTGTAGTTTAAATAGAGATCACTTATTTTTAGCACTTATTTCCTAATATAAATTAGGTTATATATCTAAGTCCTTCTATTGTCGGTCTTCAAGTCGAGAGTAAACCGGTTTCTTCTAGGCAAGCGCGCTAGAACGTAGATTATAACGTTGCTCAACATCAGGCAAGTTGTAGTCAAGCGTAAGCCTATATCATGTAAAAAAAAGGTTCAATCAATTCAATTCAAAATCAAAGGGTGAATTAAAAAACAATGAGGCTTTTCAAGGAGCCAATTAAATAAAAATAGTTTAAAATAGGTTCAATAGATGTCGCTGTATACTGTTAATGTACACCAAAGAGCAAGTAAAATTTATGGTTTTTGTTTTTCGGACGACATTGTTTAACTAAATGAACTCTGCACTTGTAGGTTGGTGTAATAAAAACAACTCAATATTTTAGATTTTCTTCATTTTACTTTGAAAACACAAACACAGACAATACATACACAAAACAAAATGTATACAACACAAATCATGGATGGTGGGATGTCAAAATATATTGTCATGTCAGATGAAAACCTTCCATTTCTAAAAAAAAAAATGTGGAATATTTTTAAAGACATCGTTGTCTAACTTTTATATTAGTATTTTGTAAATTGATTACCAGAATAAATTAAATTTACCAAAAACTTGTCTCACTCATACTGAATATAAATAAAATTGCATTGTAAAGTTAATGTAACGTTCCGTTTCACGTATGATGAAGAACTCGCTTGTACAGGGGCAACATACAACGCCATCTGTTGAGCATTTTTTACACCATTTTTTATTTTCTAATTCAGCTGTCAGAAAATACCTCATTGCATAGCTGAAAACGCCAGTTATTAATGACATATTCTAAGGTATGGTCTTTTTTTGGCAACAATGACGTATATGCTGATATCGATTTTTATTCTACCTCTAAAGTAACTTTCATGTGAGCAAATATTGGTTTTTATTTTAGTTCTGCAATATAAAAATAACCTATACAATATTTTTTCCTTGATATATCTTTGAGAATGAATAATATTTGTGTTGTGCGGGAATCGAAACTTTTAATTCAAAATCTTACTAAATAAAATTAAGTTCACCACAACATTCTACCAACTTAGCAACGAGTCAATAAAATCATTACCAAGTTAGAAGTCTATCAGCCAAATTGATAACTCTTGACATTCAAATTGGGCACCTAATTCGAAAATACTACTATTCTGAGCAAAAATAATACCATTACATAGCTGACTTTTGCTAAAGCAACCCTCCATTCTACGTAACAACCTCAGTTATCTGTTCTCGTACATTTTCATGCAAAGCGCTTGACAGCGCCACAAAGCGCTTTTGTTGCTTCACTCGATTGACGTTCCTGCCAAGTTTAGTTTTTAGCTTTTACTAAAACTAGTCACTATAAAAACTTACCGCGGCTTCATCTGTGATGTTTCGGGAGATAAATTAGCCTCTGTTTCAATTAGATTATATAACTACAACACACTAACTTGTTAAAAAACTATAAACGTAAATTAAAAACCTCCCACTTTTTTAATGTTTGTTAATTACCTTACTTAGTAACCGCTATACCGTCATAATAGTCAAAGGAATATGATCACAAAAATTTAAAACATATTTATATCTTCCTTAGAAAAACATAGGTCACTAGAAAAAAATGTTTATTTAAACGCTCATCACGCAAAAATGGCTGAACGGATCATCATGATTTTTGGTATGTACCTACATAGGTTACGCTCGTAGTATAGGCTAATTTTTATCTCGAAATAATGCAAGTGGAGCCGCGGGCGTCCACTAATGACTAATCAGACTGGAGCAAGAGGAACAAGCATAATAAAATATCTCCCTCAATTACGTTTCTACCATAACCCAAAACTCCGTTTACGAAACCCCATTTTGCGGGTAACTAAAAACAGTTTATCCATAAAATAGACCGCAGAAATTCAAAAGTTGAATGCCCACAGCACGAGGTCGAATTTCATAACTCTATGCATGAAACCGCGAAACACTAAAAATATCACGTCCCCTGCGTTTAAAACTAGAAAGCTTGCGGTTTAATGTAGTACCAGTTTTTGTTTATGATGTCATAACATAACACAACATTAGTAGTACAGAAATGACTTTTCCATTCGATTGTCAAAATCGAATGACAGTCAAATTTAAATGTCACCTTCATATATTTTTTGTCAAAAACGAATAACAAAGGTAAAAAGGAAACAAATAACAACGCTAGAATAGACTTTGTCTGTATAAATTAAACTCATATTTTGTTTAAATCTAAATTAAAAAACTAAATACTAACAAAAAATTAAAACTTAAACTATGTACTTCTAAAACTAAAAAACTTATTCTAAAATACCTATAGCAGAAAGAAAAGTCCCCAAAATGCTAGCGGCATTTCAGAGTTGTATAGCAATGCTCACCTTTTGAGCAAAGTAGCAACTTGTAATTTATTTGTTGATTGAAAAAAATAATTCTTAATAAAATCGGGATATTTTGAATGATCAGATAAGACAAAAGATAGAAGGATTCGATTTTTTCGTACCGTAAGGGTATGCAATTGATCATACATAATCTGCCCGATGCAAAGGTATGATCAATTTAATATGATTACCAATTATCATGATTGCGCGTGCTTATTACGAAAAATGTTATGAATAAATAAAATAATTCCCAATTTCATCAATAGTTTTAAAATCTGTATGAGTGTACATTACTACAGGTAGTTTCACTGAAAATAATTACAGGAAAGCTTGTGCGACCTACATCCGAATTGGTCTGTAATTTTAGCCCGTGAAAATTGTAATGGCTTTTACTGCCTTTTTTCACATTCGGTCTGAGTGATACCTCTATTTGTGTAATAAATGTTTTTTAATGTTTACTGCTACCTACATTTATTTTAACTAGTTTTTACCTGTGGGTTGTCGTGTTTTGTAAATAAATAATTCCACTCAAACTATAAATGGAGTGTGACCTACTACAAGTCACACAATAAAGAAATACGCTATACTACTTCTTCTTATCGAATGAGAGTGGCCAACTCTGGTGTCGAGAATTTGCCTCTGACATAGCTTAACGAGTATTATGACAAACAGCCGAAGTATACCACTCATTTAAAACAACCATAGTGCAGGTTTAGCACTTAATAAAAATTAACTCATAATTAAAACGCGAAAGGCCCATTTCTCGTCATATCAGGTGTCCATAGTACATCGATATGAGTGCTTGTTAGACATATTCTGACAGCACAAGTGGCGCCATCAGCCGCTCAGTCTGAAGTGTATGGAAATGAGTGTGGATTTTCGCGCCTGGCAGTTAGTAGACCGTAGCCTAGTGGTTAAGGCGTTCGGGACGGTAATCCGAAATACGCAGGATCGAATCCTGCCGGTCGTGATTATTTTCGCTCATTTTCCAATAAAAAGTTTAATTTATACCACTCATATTGTAAAAGAGAAAGTTAATATGTGTGTTTGTGTGCGTGTGCGTGTGTTTATATTTGTTACCTCTTGAATTACGCTTAAACAAATGAATGGATTTAGATGAAGTATTTAAAGCAGATAGATTATGTTCTAAATAAACTGAGAAATGAACAGATCAACATACACTCTTGAGCTACTATTTTACGTATATGTGCATTGTTGTTTTATTTGTACAAACGATGGAACGTACAAATCAGCATGTATTTAAATGCTTCGCTGAAAAAAAGGGAGGCCAAACCTGTTCTTAGCGTTCTCAGCATTTTTATTATTTTTATTAAATGAGTTATAAATAACGAGTACCTTATCCTTATTGTAATATAACAAAGACACTATAAAGTACAATATTTCGTACATTATTTTACCTATCTGCTCAAAAACATAACAAAGATTAAGTAATAAAATTATTATAACAAATCTAACAGATTTGCATGGAATAGCCCCCAACAAAAAGTGTGAACAAAATCTCCACAAAATAAAATCAATGTAAACACTCAAAGACCGCCAGAAAACATGAAAAAGACAATCAGATTCAATAAAAATCTTGCACAAAGACGCGAAGAACATAAATTACTAATTTCCAAATTGCCGATTTTGAGCACAATCAAACGACGCTGTCGCCTGCCCCATTGCGCTATTGTTCATTGGCTGTAATAAAAGAAATTCCCTTTTTAAATGGCCAATGCGTGACTGATTTAGTAGGGAGGGTTCTGTAGATTTATTTGGGATTGATTTGGCTTTCATCTTTTGTTTTACAATATTCTATGAAGCTGCGATCGGAGATGGTATAAACTTTAAAGCAGTGAGTTATGTTTTGCTGTTGAGCACTTGACAGTTGCTAATTTCCGATTTGGTGAAATATTAATTTATTTTCCTATATCCCGGTTGAGTAGCAAAAGAACTATCCACGTAGTAGCATTTGTTTTGTATATCTATCTCTGTATCTTTTACATTCACATTAAATGCTGATAAGCTCAAAACATATTCTACTCTGTGACAATTTTCTCATTACATAATATATTTTTTGCATGATAAATAAGTAATGTTATAAAGTGTCCGTTTACACAGAAGAACTTGATTTTGACTCATCTTTCTTTTTTCAATGACACTGAGTGGGGATCTCTAAGCCCCCTCCTCTACTATCGCCATATCTTTGAGAAATTGCAGCGTTTTACACGCCACCCCTTCATAATGAATTGAAACGGGAAATTCTTAAGGCCGAGGTGATGGATTATGTGCCAGCATGACGCGCGCTTTATCGCGACGCCATTTTGATATAATGACAGTGACAGCTGTCAAAAGTTGGACAAGATGGCGGTGTTTACTCTGACGTCTTGGTGCGACTTCGAAAACAAGTTTTAAGCCGATTTTGTTATTATGGTGACCAAAGACTTGTCAATAGAATGAAATAGGATGAGGTGAGTTATTTAAAAGTTCACCTTGACAATATGACGTGTGCTTTAAACTTACGCTTGCAAGATGATTTTATACTAATAAAAAAATATAATCTAAAACTGTCGTAAATCAGTTCGAAAAGATAATTTGTTGATTGACTGGTATTTGTATTTTTTTATGCCACAATATTGTGGCCACGATGGAGTGATAGATCAATCTAAGAAATAAATATTACATGATGACATTCCAAAAGAGGCTTACACTTATTTTCATATCCAAATAACGCGGCCAAAGCCGCGGTTATGTGCTAGTAGAATTTTAAAGAGAATACCACATAGTAGCTGCACTTAGCAAGCGTTCTGACTATTTCAGTTCCAAAACTCGGTTCTGCAACAGGCCAGTTATTTTCGGTGTAGCAGTTTAATAATTCAGCCAAAACTGGTATTGTACTAGTATCTGTCATTTTGAATGTCCTACTTTTTGGCTATAAATTACTCACTGAACATACAATGTAATGTTAAGGCAATCGATAAAACAGTTTTGTTTTTGTATGATGACATTTTTATCTGTCGGAGGATCATCCGGATCTGAAAAAAGTCAATTACAGTAGGTATATACATTTTCTGGAAACACATAAGTTGTTTCAATAACTTTGGAAAAACCAGTTAAATAAATAGGTTAACTATCTTAACTTTATGACGTGCTGATAAAGTCTTGTTAAAAATGTTGTTTGCTTAGCACACTATTTTTCTATAAGCGGAATATTTTATGTTTGTTTTTAAAATTAGGCCAATTTCTATGAAAAATAAATTCGTAATAATGAGACCATAGTACAGCCTATTATCTTAGATCGACCGCGAGTATTTTAGACCTTCCGTTGTCTGTTCGCGTTTTGGGCTGCTGTTGTTTCATGGAATAGAAGATCATTATACCTATAATTTGGGGTTTTACACCTTGATTAGTTGTCGATTTTGAACGTATTCTAGAGCATTTTGAAGCAAAAGTAATCTAGACACACTTAAAATGGACTGGAATTAATATTCATAATATAACAATAATACGTATTTATACATAATGTACCAGTGACGTTTGGTTTTCTTTTATACTCGTAGGTATGTACCTTTCGACTTATCACTAACAAAAGGGAAGAAACAAACTATGCTGAGATTTTTTTCTGTAATTTATTATTGATTTCAGCATTGAATTTTCATATTTTTTCAGGTTCATAATATTATGTTACAATGACCACATGACAGTCACGCTGGGCTTTTGAAAATCGATACTTAAATATCCCTGGCATAATTACAATGCATTTTTTTAGTCAAAAATTCTAGTAAGTAATTATTAATATTACATAAACATTGCACAGCATGAGACGTTACAAACAATATAATTCGAAAGCTTTCCTTTAGGTAAACATTCCCGAATAATTCATGAATATCAAATAAGTGCATGAGACGTTACTAACAATATCATTAGTCTTTCCTACTATTTTAAATATTTAGTCCACAGTTCATTCATTTATTCATTCATGAATTCATGAAATCCTCTTCACTGTCCACAACCCCATTTAAAACAAGAATAGGACGAACAAACGATTTAAATTTTGATATTTCAATGCCCCATCCATAAATAATACTACTTAGAGACACCTATCTATTAATAACCTAACCTACAAGTAAGAAAAAGTTCAAACTTACATATATGAATCATATATTGTACACCCCGTCTAGTCTTTTTTTTATATTTTCCTCTCCATCCTACGGTTGCCTGGAAGAGATCGCTTTTAGCGATAAGGCCGCCATTTGTGGCATTAGTTTTAATTATTATTTTTTTCCGTTTTGTATTATGTTTTTTATGTGAGTGTCCAATAAAGTATCAATCTATCTATCTATCTGAAACAATCTTCACAGAAAAATTCATAATAAGTAGATGATTATTGCTCCAGTACTGAATTTATTCTTGAACAAAAATTTTGGTAAAATCAATCTACTCGTACATATCAATTTGAGATCAAGATCAATAATATAATAACAAAGCGTTAAATTCGTTACCGTATCTTGAAAAAGATGTGAAATGAAAAAAAAAATTTTTTGGACTACAAAAATTATGTTTTATATTAATTTATATTGTGCTTAATTTTTTTTACATGTGTGTCAATAAATTACTATTATTTTGACAAATTATAAGCCTTAAAAATATATTTTTAAGGCTTATTAATTTATCGCCGTGTTATAACACGGCGATAAATTAGCTGAATTTCAAAATTTCTCTAAACTGTAACTCAAAGCAACATCTCTGGCGTTGCGAGTGAGCATAGGCGACAGTGTCTGCTTGCCATCAAGCGGACCGTCTGCCTGATTGTCACTTTTTTATAAAATAATTAGGAATCTGTTGCTTATGATATCTTTAATGCCAATCGTTTTGGATCGCCCGGAAATTGCAAACAGATTTTGTGGGTATAACCGACATTTATGATAAAGGTACGCTATTCAAAATATTCAGCCTGCTTTTCCAAGATGGATTGGGTTTCGCTTTGTCAAAAATATGATGAGTATTTGAAATGTTTTCAGGTGAAATAATTTGCTCTATTTTTTTTTTTTTTTTTTTTTATTTTAAATGTAATTACATACTATGCTAACAGCTTACACCAAAACGCACAGTATGTTATAACTTATATACTTACCTATATTTTACAATACCGAGCTTTATAAAAGCTTGGGTCACTATTAAATTTTATACAAAAAATTTGCATAGAATTTAAATCTAGTATTGAATAAATCAACCTCAGGGATTTGAGTAATCATATCGTTGAGTAGATCTATGGCGTGTACCGTGGATGAGTACCTGGCAGTGTCGGTGCGCACGCGCGCCGGCCTCGCGAGCAGACGGAATTCCATGGATAGTAGTTACTACTTGCGTTTATGTATATTTTACTACATTGCTTGGAAAACTATCATAGTTTTTATGGTCTTACTGATCTAATAATTTTATTAACAAATTTATGTAATACCTTTTTAAAGTAGTCATTTAGGCATAATAACCAACATACTTGTATCAGTTTTAATACCTAGGTATGAATTCAAAGACTAGTAAGTAATAAGGTAACTAACTATATATCGTATAAATATTTTTTTTTTCTTCAATTTATAAGTTTTCTATAGGCTGGCCGCGGTTTCGTTAGCGTTGCAATGCCTATATCACTCTTGGCACACTATTCACCAAAAACTCAAAAATAACGTGTCGATTCGTCCCTTAGTTTTGGTTGCTTTCGGCATGAAAGAAGCGCAAAAACATCACTTAACCAAGATTTCTGATTTATTAAAGTATTTTTTTTAAACTGAACAGAGTTTAATGCCTGAAAACCAAAATTGAAGCATCGGCGGCCACTTTAATCTTATTTGACTTTCAAAACGCAATTTCTACAAAGCCCTCGCAACCTTATTAAACTAAGTGCGTAAGTTAGCAAGTTACAACTAAGCACAACTTAAATCCAAAGGTAAAACCCGAGGTCATTCACTGAACTTAGGCCCCACTTTGGAAGTTCGCAAGTTAATACTTATGCGCTGGCAGCGACCATGGAGTTCGGAGTCTTTGCTCTTTTTGAATAACGTGATAATGTTTTAAAAACCACAATAAACATTTAAGACTACTTTTTGACACACTTAACAAATGTAAAAACTTTTTTTTACAAGGATTGTGTTTGCACTTGAACGTAATTCGCCTGATGGTAAGCAATCATTACGGTCATCAAAATATAAATAAACTTTACGTTTACTTATATTTTTTTATAAATGTTGTGTACCAATTGTAATAATTGTTTTGACCTACCGTTGTTAATCAAAGGCGTTATTTGTCTGATTAAAAAACAAATTTAAAAATTAAAATTCTTCACATTATACGAATTAAATACGAATAGAACGAATAATATTATAATCACTTGAGAAAATTTTGAATATTACTTACGCTATTTTCACCACGTACTAAATACAATTATTGAAAAAAAATATAGAGAGAAATAATTAAAAAACCCTTTCTTTCTGTTATTATCTAACATCCAATCTAAATTAATTCCCCAACTCTACGCCCCGCCACTAAATCTCCAGTCCCGGCGGTTCGCACAGAAAACTTCGCAGAACAAACTGCGAAGTGAGGCATTAAATTTCAATCACAACACAATATGGTGACCTACTTCTGTTGATACACACTTGATCCTTAAAGCTGGACATTCATGGCACGACAGGAGAACGGGTTTTTAAATATTGTCACGTCTTTTCTGTAGAGTGTATTTACAGTTACGTTGATTTTCAGTATTCATATTGGAAATGAAAATACATAAATATTTCGGTTACTAGTGCTAATAATCAAGACCTCACATTTTTTATGACACATCTAACTCATTCAAACACACGTTTTGATTGAATATAGAACACACTACATTACAAAATGATTTAACTGAATTGAATAAAAATATAATACTGAAGAAAATCAAGTACAAGTCTATTAAAATCATAATCCAGTAATAATAATAATAAAATAATATAATACAGTGAATAAAATAATATGTTCAAAGTAACCAGTTATGTTTTAATGTTTTAATACAGACATTCGCCACCGATCTTTCATTCAATCTGATGGATATAAATCTATGCCAAAAATGTCTATCATTTGTAAAAAAGAAGCTCAATCAAATCAATCTACCAACAAGAAATAGTCGTTTCAAAGTCCTTCATAAAAACAAAATTTCCAAAACACATACTCATATGACAACCAATATAAATCCTTCCGTCCATACCCCGCCTACCCGCGCGGAATAGGTAATATACTTCGATATTAGTTCTAGAATGTTCCGTTGTGTCACCGACGGATTTCTGAGCGGTACACATGTTATCCGGTAATAGGATGCTGCTTTGTAGGGTTGTAGGGTTATACAATACATTTTTTTTTTGTGACTTCAACAGATCATATACGAGTATTCTTCGTAATTTGGTAGTAAATATGATTATAAAAAAAAGCCTTTATTTCCCTTTTAAACGTATAGTTGTTCACACTACAATATTTCGATTTGATTCATGAAATTATTAAGCATATAAATGTCTAGTATTCTTGTAGGTAATGTCAAAATGGATATAAATGTAATGTCAATGTCAGGTTATTGAATTAAAATGTTATTTATTTATTTAAGGGATCGTCCAACTTTGGACGTAGGCCTCCTCCAACTCATGCCATGTATGTCTCGTCTTTGCTGTTCTTGTCCAGAGTTTTCCTGCCACCGCCTCTATATCGTCTCTCCATCGTCTGATTGGTCGTCCACGCTCTCTCCGTCCATCTGATCTAATCAAATATGATTATGGCGGGGGATAATTAATATGATTATATCTGCGGGGGAGACACGACCCTCAGTCATAAGGAAATACGACTCACAGAGAGAGATGATTATTCCCTGTCCATGCATTATATCTCATTTTGACAGCAGTAACTTCCTCAAATTTTACAGGTAATTTGACGTAAAATGTAAGGATATCACAGCAGGCAAAATGAACAATTTGTTGACAAAGTTAAATATACCACAGAGTTACACCGCGACTGGCAACATCGGCCAATCAGAGAGCAGTGTGTTATTTGCCGTATTTTAAAGAAGAGTAAAATTAAAAGCTCTCTTGTGATTGATCGAACCGTTTAGAATCTTACGGATGGACATCCGTTAGTTTATAAATCTGCGACGAGATGTCGTTAATTCATAAATAAGCGGAAATGTGAGCGTAAAATAATACAATTTATCTCTCGTTTAGAATCTTACGAAGGTTTATAAATTTCCTAGGAAATTTATAAATTTATAAATTTCCTAGGAAATTTATAAACTTAACTAGGAAATTTATAAATTTCCTAGGAAATTTATAAACTTACGGTTCTTGTTATTTTTCGGTGACATATACAAATAAAATAGGGTGATAAAACTGCAATATTGATTCTATAATAAAGAATGTATCTTTGTATGACGGTTAGTTTTTTCACACAACAAACTGAAAAATAATTTAAATTAAGGCAATTTTTATTTATCTCTATTTTAGACTTGTATGTTATACGAAGAAGAATAATACTATTTGTTCAAAACCTATGTATACTTTTTGAACATTTTTCCAGGCAGACGCACAGAGTTGTAGCCCCTGATTTCAGTACCCAGTCGCAACGAAATCCTTCACGAAAAGGAAAGAATGCAGAGGTCTTAACGCACTATGGTATTGATAATTTTTAGGTAACCTACATTTTTAACCGACTCAATAAGAAGGCTATGAAGTCTCTGATTGCTGTATGTTTCTTGCTATGTATGTATTACGATGACAATTCACTAAGGGGCGCTGCAACTAGCCCGATTTTGATGCAGTTTTGTTTGATAGGCTTTGATTTGATCAGTAAAGTGACAATAGACTTGAAGTAAGTTTTTTTTAATAATGATTATGTTAAACATCAGTAACTGCGTTCTTGGTGGGGTTCAAAAACTTTTAATTATCACGGTCATACTAACGAAACTCTTCTTAATGTCTGAAGTAATAAGGCTTACTTTTATTGAATTATTTAATATGTTTTTAATGAAAGGTACTGAGGAAGATCAAGTTAAAAGTATAATATATTCAAAACTCATAAATTAACGGAATAAGAATTGTGTGCAAGATATCAATAAATCTAGTTATTTTCAAAAGAAGCAGATTCTAAACCTCTCAGTATGTGCCACTCGCATACAAAATAACGTGTTTTTTTCAAACAGATAAACAATTTATTTGTAAACAAAAGATTACACGTCAATTAGAAAGGTCAGCATATCTTTATAGAAATAGACCCTTAGAAGTGAAGTTGAAAAATCCCCCGTCCCCTACTAATCAGTCATCAAAGCGTCTGAATGCCAAACAAATCTCGACACAATAGTAGGAGATTATTATGAGAGATGCGGTTTAAGTCATAAACAGGTAGCGGTTCTACAAAAACAAAACTGATGTAATCTAGTCAACAAATATAGCATTTTGTAATAAACTTTTGAAAAATACTATACCGTATTCCTAGTACTGGTTTTAAAAACGTACAAACATAATTATATGCATGTAAATATATATAACAGTGTCATCTATCACTGTATCTATCTATCTATCATCATTTACTAAAGTTGATAAAGTTATTAAAAGCCGTATTTCTTTGTTCATCTGTTAAGTTGACAATAACTCACCAAAGTTGCAGTCATTTGTGTGAATTGATTATGTTTGTGAAATTATTAATTAAAATTATTTGTGTGTATGGTCGAGACAAGAAGCACGAATTCAGGTTGTTTTCGTTTTCGTGCCTTAGCAAAGGCCTATGACCAGAAGTGAAAGACTGTAGGCAGATGATGATGATGTCATTTCGAAGTGACAAGAGTTCTCAAGCTGCAGCTCAAAACTACTGAAACTTCTTTAGTATTCGTATTATTTGCAGTTTCATATTGTTGAAAAAAATAACACTGGTTTACATTTTTTACATAACCCATTCACTGATGTTGAACAAGAAACTCGTTTCCTTTCACTTATGATATTTTTGATTCTCTGATTATTTATTTATTGTAATGAAAAAAAAACAATAGTCTATACCAAAACGCTATTTCCTATAACTTACACAACCCATTCACTATGGTTGAACAAGAAACTTGTTTCTTTTCACTTATGCTATTTTTGATCCTCTGATTATTTATTTATTGTAATGAAAAAAAAACACTAGTCTATACCAAAACGCTATTTCCTATAGCTTACACCACCCATACACTGGGGTTGCAAGTATACGACGCGAGTGCCCTCGACGCCCTATTACGATTCAAAACGTGACGATTCTGAATCTACACCGACTAATATACCTGAATCGATTCGTGAGGGCGGCGCTACGATAACCTGTGTATAGAACAGTAACTCTATACAAAAAATGCATCGAATATGCTTCCATTTGTCGATACTTCTCTCACTAATCTTAATCGTGCAACATCTTAGACTAAAGTGGTGATTAACATCAGGCAGGCTGTAGTCAAACGTTGGCCTATTCCGTGAAAAAAAAAACTTATTCGTGATTGGCTCCGAAAGGCGAAAATATGCAAATGTCACCGATTATTTTGTATCTATTGGCAGTTATGCTAACTATCTACTATCCAACTTCAGACTCAACAATTCAAACGTTTGGCCTCGACCACCAAGATTTTTGTTATTTTTTTTTTATATGATATTGTTCTCATCGTCTTATTCGATTCAAGACGTGACGATTCTGAACCTACACCGACTAATATACCTGAATCGATTCATGAGGGCGGTAGAAATTTGAATAGGTAAGGTGAAGAGGGAAGATTTCTAATTCTGAAACTCCTGTGCAAAATGGTACGATTCTAGTCATAGATGTAGTCAAATAAAACTAAGGCTCACTTACGACTCTTTCACGCAATTAGTGACAAAATTTCTTAGTAAAAAATGACTAAATGGATTTAATCACTTGCAGCTAGTGAGCCCTTATTTTTTGTAACTCAAGTTTTAATTAGCTATATAAGATTATATTACAAGATTTATGTATATTTATGTAGCTTAAACTCAAAGTCTTCTATCTTTTTGTTTTTTTTTTTTTCTAATCTAAAACCCTAATAATATTACGCTAATTTCCAAATAAAGATGATAACGTTAAGATAAACTTTAATTTTTATAGCATCACTGGTTTATTAGTTATTCAAAGTACTGCTATCGAAAGTCAAAAAGGTATTTATATTAATGAGGTTTTCGTAAGACAAAATCACGGTACTTTGTAAATTACAGCATTACAGTAAAGCAATAGCACTCCATAACTAGTAGTGCATAAAAAACAAAAATAATAAATCCCCACAAAGACACATCTACCCTCAAATCCCCTAAGAATGATCAAGAACCCCACGTCCAATCAGAAGGCAGTCGTAGATCAAAACATTTGTTCCTCCTATAGGTCCTTATGGCACTTGTTAATCAACGACATTACTATGAAGAGACTTCTAAATATGGCAGCTAGGTATTGCAATAAAAAATGCGTACATTACCAGTTAAAATTAGTAAAAAAAACCCGACTAACCGAACCTATGTTTCCCTTAAACTTTAATAAATCATAATCTACTACTTACAAGTCAACGGCCAAGTCACATAAAATTAACTAAAATAATAAATAAATCGCAGTAAGGAACCTTAGACTTGGCTTAACTAATTCTAGAGATTTCATTACTATTTAGAGATAAACAAGCAGCTCTATCGAGACTTGGCAAATTTTTTACAGAATGTTTTTGGTGGGATTGTTTTTTATATCTTGGAGAATCTCCTCCATTTCTAGAACTAACTTATCTACGTATGTATATAAAAGAACGTGGTGTTAATTACACCATTTGTAACTCAAGAACGGCTGAACGGATTTAGCTGAAAATTGATGGAGAGGTAGCTTAGAACTATAAAACGGACATACAATAATTTTTATCCCTATTTTTTATTTTTTATGTGAATAAAATCCGAAATCTGTTTATTTATTGCCTCTAAGGTGGAACAGAGTTCGCCGGGTCAGCTAGTATATAACTAAAACTTGATTGCCAGGTGAGAAAACTGCTTGTAGACTAGATAGTTAGTCATCTCTCATTTGTATTATCTTCACAGTACCCTTGTAACCCTCACGGGGCCACAGTACCCTTACAGGGTCCTTAAGGCGAGAGTGAGCGTGACCAATTAAGGCTCGCCGATATGTTGCGGTTTGATAAAGGATTGTGTGGAACTCTGTTTTATGATTTTACATGTTCATTGCCTATGACAAAAATAACAAAAATATGTTGTTATAGTATACATATGTACATGAAGTATAACTAGAATATGATGTCATATATGGCATATTAAATGAATAAGGATTCCGGAAGAGTTTAAACAGAGCCATCTAGCCACATACTAAGCATATGCTTGTATCAAAGGTACTAGGTAACGATATAGTACCTTTCTTTACTTTGCAAATACATGTACATATATACGAGTATTTACTATTACAAAAATTACATAGGTGTTGAGTAGGAATAACCAACTTTACATTAAAATTGTCAATGATAAGTTAAGATGTAAATACAAAATATATAATTATGCATTTAATTAAGACTAGATAAAATACGTGAGATCGTTAAACCTTTCTTTACTTTAGATAACTTTTATTAATGTTTAACTGCTGCGGCTTAGGCCGTCACTTTTCCGCAAAATAAATCGCAAAATAAATTAATATGTAAGTTCACTGTAAGTTCATTGGGTAAACAAAAATCACAGTCAATCTCAAAGAACAATTCATATTAACCCCTTTTCAAATAAAAACCCAAAAATATCCCTCTCATTCTTACACATAAGTATTGAACCCTTATTCCTCCCGCCGTCATTTTGACGTACAGCCAATATTTGTAAAACATATACCATAATCTTCAAGTGACAAGTGATCGAATAAAATACACCGTTCGACCTTGCGAGATTACTTCGAACCCTTTTTGTAGTACAAGTTGGAAGAATTTGGCTTTTATTCTGGTTGATATAAGTTTTGAAATTTTTGTTACTAAATAGATTTCATTCATTGAGGAATGCGTCTAGGATAAATTATTAAAATTACATAAATATTTATTACAAAAATACGCAAAATAAGCAACTTGCATACCTTAAATGTCAATGTGTTAGACAAGCTTGTGATCTGGCAAGGAATTTGTTCATCAGCATAATTTTATTCGAATATAAAAACGTTATCATATAACTGTGTGTGAAGCCAATTTAACACATTTTCTTTGTTGAGAAGTGAATTATAGGATAGGCACGTTTGTGGTTTGTCCTCTTGACTCATAATTGCACTGAATATGTTATAAAAGCTTTATACAAGTATCTTACAACTTTATTCTAAGTAAGATTTACTTCACCTTGCACCACACCCATAATAAATGGCCCCAATATTTTTCCAGCTGGAGTTTTGCGACTGCTGGACTCCAATCAATCAGCTGGACCACACGAGTGTATCCATCCAGTGAGAGATCTGACCGTAGATTTGACGGTCTAAACGACCCGACCGGGACTGGTGTCTAAACGACGTACATTAATAGACGTAATGGGTTAAGGGTTAAAGTTTATAGCCCCGTTTGCGTTTTAAAAATGTTGTTTTGGATGGAGGCGGTTTTCGAACTAGATGTGATGGTAATCGATGATTGTGTTATTTTTTTACAAAATTGTTGACTGAAATTATTTCTTAAGTATATTAAGTTATGATCACAATTTAATATCATCATTGAAACAATTTTATTCTCCGTAAAGAAGAAAACCATACATACGAGTACGTATGTGCATTCATGAAAATTTAAAATAAAAATCGTTACAAGTTTTCGTTCGCAAAAGCAAAAAGACCACAAATTGAAACACAATAATAATTAATTAATTACACTCACGATGTGGTTTTCTCTCGAGTTCAAATAACTTTGTATGGAATGAGGGTAGCACTGCAACTAAGTTTTAAACTTCGAAATCAAAACCCAGTTAAACATTTTAGTTACTAATTTATCCACATACAGAGTTATCTAGTGCTTGCTTTAGCTTTGAAACAAAGACCAAAATTACCAGACACCGAGTTGAGCTATTAATTTATACTAAAATTAAATTTTGATGCTATGAACGGTCAAGTAAGCGCAGTATATTTTTGAGTAAGTTAACCGCATAGAAGGAGAGTGAATCGGTTCTTACTGGGTAAGCACGTTCCATCCTAGACCGTAATGATTGCTTACCGTCAAGCGAATTACGGTCGAGTGCAAACCCATTCCTTGTAAAAAAAGAAAGGGTTAATATTATTGAAATATGATTAACAATTTTTTCTTTTTATATTATAAAAGCATATAATCATCAGGTTACTTAAAGTGATAACGACTCAAACTTTTTTTCATTGTTCTGATAAAATAATGTTATTTGAATCCTTCGGCTTTACTACGGTTTTTTTTTTGAGATAAATAAAAGGATTTTGATACTTGTACAATTTGTGTTTTACGTGGCGTAAAAGTGGAAGAATGAAGATTGGAATTGAAGATTGAGGAATGGAAGATTGAGAAGAAGTGGTTTGGATTCTGGAAATGGTACGACAAAAATCATATTGTGAACTTTTATTTGTAATTTCATGATTTATGTTTTTTAATGACAAATAAATTTACAATGTTTAGTTTCATAACTGTACAATGTACATTAACCCTATATAGCACGTGGCGTGGTCTGACCTATCCGAGAGGGGTCAGAAGAAAATAATCCTATACTATCCCTACATAAAAAATATGAAATTTTGTGTCTTAAACGGCGTAAAAGTGAAACATACAGACCAATAAACTGGCTCACAATTTGTGGGGCTTATAAAAAATTGCTTGAAAATAGGTTTCTTTTTTATTTGAAGGAAATTTTGTGATGGTTTTTTTCAATCATTAATGATGACGTAGTTTAATAACTGTACATTAACCCTACATAGCACGTGGCGTGCTCTGACCTAACCCGAGAGAGGTCAGAAAAACCACAGATATCCGAACCGAAGGTCGTGCGTGAATATTTGATCATACCCCGCATTTACAATTTATGACACGTCTAAAGGTCGAGATTTCTACGTTTTGAGAAATGGCGTAAGTAGTTGTAAGAAAATGGGCTCGTAAAATGAGGATAGGTTTTGTTTTAGGTCTAGAAATTTATCGTTTGTTGTGAAATGAGTGAGAATAGTAATATATTAAGTCAAAAATTATGGTATCGTGTGTAAAAATATATATAAATACATACACACATGTTACATACATCACATTCAAATTAATATCATGTTATTTATATTAAATGGATATGTTTAGTGTTTGTAATTGGCAATCATCGTTTAAATTAAAATTAAATTACTTAAAGAAAATACACATTCTAACAAACGTAAGTACTACAAAAATAATTGAAACGAAAATGTAATTAAAATCTATTTCTATTAATTAAACGGTAATGTAATTTTTTATTTATCTGCATGTACAATTTTGACGATTAAAAACTTACCAAGATTTATTACCACTAGACGAAAAGTCTACACAACAAATATTTAAACCAGAAAATACGTTCGAAGAAAACCGGCACAAGTAAAATCCGCATTCTGCCAACCTCTCGCAAACTAAGCCAAGTTCCGACTGCAAAATAAATAGGTATCTAGCTTTTGAGCTAGAAAAATGTACTGTAATACGTCAAGAAGTACGTTTTGCCGATTGGCTCCTGCCAGATAAAGATGTTAGGGATGGGGTAAATTTTTTAGTGTTTGAAATGTATCGATAGATTTAGTTTGATTTACGACAATGTATGACTTGACTTATCTATTCTGAGTAGGTACAGTCGTGCCTTGTTTACGTTAAAATTAAGTGTTTGATTGTTGTGGTATTGTAAGATTAATTTTACAACAAAACGTCTGTTGTATCTTTTCGGCAGGGTTCATTGATTCGCAAGCCATATTTATTGTGATATTTTTCTACTTTGCCACCACATTTCACAATTTTATTACTGTATAGAGTTTTTTTCTATAAGTACTTGTTAATTTAGAAACAACAATATTTAAAACAGTTCAAAAGTACAAAATAAAAACATAATTTTAACGACTTCAATACGAAATGAAATTATTTTATCGACAACACATAAAACAAATAAGTCATGTACACCACTAAAGTTTATTCAGCGTGGACTAATTTTATTGGTCGGATTTAGAAAGCCACGATAACGCTCCTTGAGAGCTGATGGATAAGAAAAGTTTGTTTATTTTCAGTTCAGCATTAATTCAGGTGAGTTCTTTAAAAGGTTTATTTTATACCAGTGATGATTTGTAGTTTTGCTCAATTTATAAAATTTTAATGGGCGACGGTAGCTAGGTTTTCTAATTTGAATGTGAAAGTTTGTAAATTAATAATAAAATAAATTATTTACATACCTACGTTACATTACGGTAATATTTTGTCTTCCATAGCCAAAATGTAGATGTTTTACTTCCGTTATTACCATAAAATTGCCGAATTTTTTTTTTCTTTATTCGTTTAAAAAGATGTAGCTCAGACATAAATCGTAGCCGGTCTACGCAACTAATCTCGTGGCCAATCGTAGCATCCGTAGACTTTTAGCGGGACTATAATAAAATAAAAATATATTCAAGAACTAAGTGGATGCCCGCGGCTTCGCTCACACTGTTTCAGGATAAAAAGTAGCCTACTACCTACGTACTAAAAATTGTGATAAACCGTTCAGCCGTTTTTACGTTATGAGCGTTTATATAAAGAGATGAACAGAGACACAGATAAACAGACAAATTCCTTTAAATTACTGACACGTGTTCTGCTATCCATTCGAAGTATCTCAATTTTTTTAATGTCTTTTTGTTTAGAGTTTCAACCCTCTTCAGCTTCATCATAATGCATTTAAGAATAATAAACTACAACATTTAGAACCAAAGAAATAAGCAATCATAGCCAAGATAAAAAAACTGATGACTTCGTCATCATCATCAGCCTGTTATCTTTCACTGCTGGGCATAGATCTCTCCATTTTCATTAAAAAAAGGTTAAAAAACATAATTTGCGCCACGTTTTCTATCACCAAAGTTATCACTATAATTATTACCCTCTAAGGCCAAATTTCAGCTACTTTTGATGAATAACCTTTCTATTTAGGGTGAAAGGTGACCTTTGTAAGGAACGGTCCACCCAAGTCAAAATATTGTAAGGAATGAATAATCAATCAATCAATCAATCAAGAATTCTTTATTGTACACCAATAGCAAAAGAACACAAGTATGAATAAAATATGTAAACCATAGTATTGGGACAGAGGGCGGCCTTATCACTTAGAGTGATCTCTTCCAGGCAACCTAGTTTGGAAAACAACGATAGGAAAATAATAAAGCTGGCGTACCTACTACAACTAATACAACTTAATAATATTTAACAAATAGAACAACTAAAAACCTAAAAACATGTAATATGCCTACATTTACATCTATACAAACAGAGAAAAGAAAACAACACATAATAAACCTACTCAAAAAGAAGGAAAAAAAATTTGAGTCCACAAATTAGTCATGCATATAATAATTATGAACCAAGTTCTGAAAAATAGGAAGGGATTTGGCCTGCCTAATATGAAGTGGCAGGTCATTCCACAAGCGAATAGCTTGCATAGTGAAAGAAGAGTGGTAGAAAAGGTTGGAATAATACAAGGAAACATTTTTTAAACTAAAACCATAGTAGATATTTTATAAATTGACAACTAACAAGTAACCGCAGGGAGCACCTGGATTCAATCTGCGCAGGACCGGGACGAGCGACGTACAAGAAGAGAGGCCTATGCTCAGCAGTGGGCGATAACAGGCTGATGATGATGATGACGAGCAAAAACGTTTTTCTGATCATACGTTAATTATTGCTTAGGTAGTATTTATAGTGTCATAATTAAAATTATAAGTATGTCTTACTTGATGTACATATGTAAGTATATTAAAAATATTATGTTTTGTTACTAAGTTAAACCTAAGTTATTCATTTGACTGCATATGACGCTAGACTATACAAAATGTATATAATAATTGACTGTTTAATTTAACATTTAAGCATGTTTGTTATAATTTTGATATTATTAATCGCATTTATGTTGTTCAAGCTGTGTACACTTATTTTAGGAATTTGTTCTGGATCAAAACCAGTTTTGAAAGTATACTTAGCTTATTTGTGAACACATTCTGTTTTGTGTACCATTATAAATAAATAAATAAATAAATAAATAGATATGTTTTTAATTATTTTATTTTTATTGGACGTGTAAACAGGCTTTACGAAAATAAATGAATATGAATTTGAACATGTTTGACAATAAAGTGATAGCTAATAGCTTACAGTCATAAAGTGTAACACGTTTAGTCTTTTAGCTAGAAGGTTACCTATTGATTTCAGATTGTAAAGAACACTCCTACAATCTTGTAAGATATTAATCTATGAATTTGTAGTTTAAGTTTATTGATTCTGTAAGAGAATCACGGTTGAAAAGGCGACGATTTCAAAACTTAACTTTAGTAACAAAAACCATGCGTGGCTTTTGCAGTCCGAAAATTCAAGGTATACAAATTTATAATTTTTCACTCAATCTCAAATAATGTCCCAGCTTTACTTCTTTATCATACAAGATACGAGTGGAGAAACAAAAAAAAAACTTTTAGAAGACTTGATAACTTCCTTTTTTGAAGTCGATTAAAAATAAGCTCGCATATAAATAAAGCTTTATACGGAAATCAAATTAAACATTCAAAAGACGGTTTCCGATTGAGTTGTTTTTGACGAGTTGATTTATTATTTACATTGCGGTCAGGAAAGGTCGAAGATTTGAGTGAAAGGGCTGATATTTTCCATTTCTAAAACTCTGTTCTCGAATGGTCAGTACCAGCGTTTGCCTGTGGCCAGTGTAAAGCAAGTGTGGCTCAGCAGTTAAAGTGTCTGCTTTACATCCAGGCACACCCTGGTTCGAATCCGGCCCTACACCAATGACTTGTCTTTTTAATTTAAGTGTGGATTTGCACACGCTTAGCGGTGAAAGAAAACATCGTGAGGAAACCGACATGTTTGAGTATCACAATATTCGAGGATATGTGTCTTACGTGGAAGGACCTAGGCGCCCACCACGATATATCTGCCCAAGAGAACTCCCCTAACGAATTATTTCTGCGGGGGAGTCACGACCCTCAGTTATGAGGTAATACGACTCAAAGAAAGAGAGTGTCAAAGTTATGTTTTAATACACATCATTCATCATCGTTTTTTATCTCCTAGGTCACCTGAAGCGACTTTTGCATAAATGACTCAGTGTTAAAGTCTACTGCATCGATGACTATGTCATATTATGCATCCAGGTGGTGGTGGAGAGGTCTATGCTCAGCATTGGACAATTGATATCTTCTGATGATGACCTATAATATCATGTTAATTCTTAATTAATTAATGAATTACTAATCATTTCAAACATTTTGATTCTATTTTTAAATTGACTATCTAATCTAGCCCACAGAGCTTTGAAGTCCATGCTTGTCGCCCTGTGACTAGAGGCGAATTCTTTCTTTATTCGATACAAAACAGGTGTCACCATTTACTAAAACTAACACACTTTCGGCACGCACACTACGACGCACGAGATGTTCATGTACACAGTACGCTTCAACTTCATCGGCTGTGCAATGTCGATAATTTTTATCGATTATTTACACATTTACTTCGAAGATGGAAATATATGTCTTTAGTATTACTATATTATTTAAGTACAAATTATAGTTAACTAGCTATGGCCCGCGGTGTTATCCGTTGTAAAAACTTTTTTATCCCGTGGGATAAAAACTATCCTTTGTCCTTACCGGGGACTGAAACTATCTCTATAGCAAATTTATTTTTATCCATTTTATTTAATTATCAAATCATCTTCAAAATGACTGGAGCATATTCTGGCATTTTTATGAGGAAACCAGTTGTATCTACCGGTCGCCAATATCCATTTATTTTTTAACACTGGATTTTTTGGAAATCTGTAAATTAAGTATGTGTTAAATAAAAACCGTAATCCAGAAACATTTCCATACAAATCCAGAAACATCATATACATTATATCGATTATCGATAATTTGCTAGGTTCCATTTACACATCACTTTGCTATCGAGAAGTAGCGTCGTCAAGACAACGAATGTGTTAATGCCATTCAAATTGTCAAAAGTTTTATTTATTAAAATTACGAAATTTTACTACTTACCGATGGTATTTCACGCCGGTAACACTGGAACTTGTTCTTACAATTTTTAACTTGACACCAGGACATATTTAATAGTTTATCATGCTGTAAAACCGAGTAAAACGACCGAAAACTCTCTCTCGCTCGGACTATGTTTGACAACAGACTGACAAGCGCTGTCGTAGGTTAGGTTGGCATGTTTACTGGTCCAAACGAGAACCACGTATTATTAGTCATTTCGCTTCTATGGGGGGCGCGCGCGGGGGCGATGTGGCCCGATCGTTGTTCTGTGAATCTAGCCCCTATACAGCTAAAATAATTGTATAAAATTATATGAATGTTTGACGAGACATGATTGATGCCAACTCTTATTATTATTGTAATACATTTGTTGTTATTATTTATGTTAATATATGATATCTATCTACCTATCTGTCTATATAATTACAGCGAATCTTGTCAAAATCACATCCATGACTTTAACAACTTATAAACTTAACAAAGTTTTAAGCCATACATCAAAATGCCATTTTATTTTAAACGATTACTTGAAATTTCCACAAAGTCATTATCAGAAGGTAATAATGACACGTTTTCCACAAAACGTTATACCAACCGTATTGAGGGAGGCAGTGAAAAATCACCCGAAATTACCTTTGGTAAGCGATTTCATTACTTACGATCTTGATGTAGTTTGGAACTGGAAGTTACATGTGAAGAAAATTATAAGAAAAAAAACAGCCAAACAGTGGAACTCCTTGCCCGAATCTCTATTCCCCTTGAACTATAATTTGTCGGTCTTCAAACCATGCTAGATTGTAGATTATATCGTTGCTGAACATCAGGCAAGTTGTAGTCAAGCGTGAGCCTATCTCAAGTAAAAAAAAAGAAAGTAGGTATTTTTAAACTATCAAGCGACCGTTATTTTCTTGGTTGAGCATCTCGTGTTTGATTAGATTATCAAAATATTGTAAATGTCAGCGGCTAGTATAAAATGCAACAACTTATATGGTTTACTACTGTTTAGATGTAAAGGCACCAGTGTTTATTTTTTCAAATCAGGCCTACAAATACCAATTGTTTAGAACAATTGTTACTGCAAAACCTAGATGATATAATCCGTTAGCTTAGTTGGTAGTGGCTCTGCCTTCTAATCTAGGGGTGCGGGTTCGATTCCCGCATGGCACAAGTAATTCTGAATATTAAAATTTGTAATTACTTGTGTTAAGTCTAGTCGTTTTTATGTATAATAAGTATGTATTTACAAAAGAAAAAGTATATATGTATTATATCCGTTATCTAGTACCCATGATACAAGCGTAAGCTTAGTATGGGGCTAGATGGCGCTGTGTGATATGTCCTGAAATATTTATTTATTTTAATCAACTTTGTTAAAAAAAACTTAATAACTTATTATCAACTAGTGGATGCTCGCGGCTTGAACGAATGAAGGTAGATGTTATGACATAGACATCCGCTAAGAAAGGATTTTTGAAAATGCCACTTTTAAAGGGGTGAAATAGGGGACGCAAGTTTTACTTCTTAATGCGAGCGAAGCCGCGAGCATCCACTAGTTAAAGATATAACCCAAGCAAGTTGCCACTTCTATTTTACTAACAAATCCACGTTCACGTTAGAAACCCATGAAAAACGACGAGAGGCTCGATTAATGATGGATGAAGGTGCAAGGATATTAGGAAAGTGATCCGTGAGGTATACTTAGCTAACTCATCTGTTATGTCGGTGCACACTCTCATCAACACCCTTCGTTTCTTTGTATAGCTAGAAGATGCTGTATGCAATCTCCGACATCTTCGGCCGTTATCGACCTACTGCTATAACGATAAACCTTTTTATTTTACCGAATCAACTGATTAGCAATGTCATAGATGGAATTAAAATTTTCAGCCAATACGAAAGAATAATTAGATTTGATTAGATAATTCAACTAATATTTTTTATCCGAAAGATTATACAAAAAAAATATCGAAAAATTGTATTAATGTTTAATTGTGCGTATAAGCTGATATATTGCTGACCCCTTTCCGTCAGTTATAATAAAATTGTAAAAGGTAAAGTTTTGTAACCAAAGATATCATTTTTATCAATTAAATATTTGTTGTCTTTAAACGAACAAAAATCTAAAAGATCAAACCAGAAATGGCATCTTATAACGAAAGTCAATCTCAATATCAAATGAAGCAATTTCATTGAAACTATAAGCACCCGTAGCTCAGCTAGCGGAAGCAATCGCTTGCGACAGTCCTTGGATGGGTGACCGAAAAGTGGCATTCCATTTTGGCGCTTCCGTGGATCGGATGACACATTAAATTGTAGGTCCTGGCTGTTTGTCTAGTATGAAAGTCGTTAAGCCATGTCAGAGGCCCTTAGGGCGGCTTGATAACCTCTCGACACCAGAGTTGGCTACTTTCATTCGATAAGAAGAAGAAGAAGATTGAAACTTATTTTAATATCATTTAAAACCAATGGATAGTTCCAATAATTTTCCATCCCAAATCCTCTAGAACTATCAAATACTAAAACATGCGCATTTCGTGGTAAAGTTTAGTTCATCCGCCGCAAACTGGTGGTTTAGGATCGGCAGTTATATCGGCGTTTTATCGCGAATTGATGCGTTTTGCTGTTTTGTTAGTTTGTAGTATTTGTTTGGTTTCACCGTCCCTTTCACATAATTTTACCAAATAGTATTATTTTTACCAAATATTAGATACTAGTATTAGTACTTGGAGCAAGTGTGGCTCAGCGGTACCAGTGCCTGCTTTTCATCCAGATGCACCCTGCTTCTAATCCGGCCCTACACCAATGACTTGTATTTTCAAGTTATGTGTGGATTTGCACTCGCTTAACGGTGAAGGAAAATATCGTGAAGAAACCGACATGTTTGGGGAACACATTATCCAAGGACATGTGTTTTCCGTGGAAGGACCGGCGCCCACCACGATGTATCTGCCCAAGAGAACTCCTCTAACGAATTAATTCTGCAGGGGCGTCACGACTCTCAGTTATGAAGAAATACGACTCACAGAGAGAGAGATTAGTACTACATTATGGGCACTTCCGTGGATCGGATTGTCATCTGACCAACGGAAGTGCCTAAAATGTAGTACTACGTACTCTAAATTTGTAGGTCGCGGCTGTTTGTCTAGTACATCAGTCACTAAGCCATGTCAGAGGCCCTTAGGGCGGCTTGATAAACTCTCTACACAAGACTTGGCCACTCTTATTCGATAAGAAGAAGAAGTAGGTACTTACATAGCACTTGTTCACTTTTCTTGCCAATTGATCCGTGTTAGAATGAGCATTCACAATACCCTCGTTGCTCCAATAGCCTGCTTCCGATATAGGTTTCCTTATGAGATATATAATACAGGGTGATTTTAAGGAATAAAGAAAAAAATTAAAATGTGTGAAACTGGTGTAAAAATATTGATATTTTGCTTTAAAATATTATGTGTTATCTCTCATAATATTGGGTCCATTGCAGTAAAAATATACAATACCAGGTTAATAAGTTGCATAATCATTTGCATAGTTGGTGGTTTAAAAAAAACTTTCTAGATAAGTAACAAAGTTTAGACGCAACTATTGGTATGCCAATCAAAATTCTGATTGGTTTTTGTTTTTGAAACAAACATTATAATTAATAATTATAGAAAAAAAATACCAATAGTTCCAAATTTCAAATAACAAAACTTGGCACTTTTTATCTAACTATCGCTAAAAATTCTTTTCACTATTATCAAGGTAAAGACAAGGTGTGGGGCTAGATGGCGCTGTGTGCAATGTCCCGGAATATTTATTAATATATTAATTTTTATTTAATTAATATAATAAACATACTATGTACAAAATATTTTGACATTTTTTTTTTGAATAATTTTTCCCAGTCACCTTGTTCACGAAAATAGGTTTCTCTATGAGCCACAGTATAAACAGACAGTTGGCATTCTAGGAACATGTTATAGTGGATAACAATAAGCGCTTTTATAGGTACGCCAGTAACTTGCCGTACTAAGGAGGGAGTGGAGATGCAGCAGTAGGATAACTTTATTTGATAGAAAAAGTCCCTAAAAATTTCGGTTAACAGTTCGTCACATTAAAAGATTTTGTGTGTGATGTTTTAAAAAAAACATTTGTAGGTCAACTTCACAACATAATGTATTTTACATTTGATAGGTAATAACAATGCTTTACTACAACTCGCCTTTGGTTGTATAGCGGAATTAAATCCAAATTGAGCTGAATATAATTTTATCTTTTTCAGATTCACAATGTACCTATAAGTATAGATTTATGCTGCATAAATGGCAACACAATGGCAAAAACAAAATTTATCGAGATTAACTTCCAAATTTAAACACTGATTACCTTGTTCTTCCGAAAGACATTGTTACAATAACTATGAATATCTCCAACATAAGGATGATTACAAAATGTCAAAAATAAATATTTTGAGATTCAGTTCCAAAAATACTGATTTTATCCTTCCGAAACAGACCGATACAATAAATAAAAATAAAATAAATTAATATTTCAGGACATGGCACTCAGCGCCATCTAGCCCCACACTAAGCAAAGGCTTGTATAGCTACGAATATCTTCAACGTAAAAATAGAAATAGAAGAAACCGTTATTGAGACACACACAATACAAGTTAACATTAGCTAAGTTCACCTACTGCCCACCAACTCTACACACATAGAACAGGCATAGCAGTAGAGCCTCCGATATAAATAGTGCGCATAAATATGGCACGTGCTTTGATAACTAAGCGGCAAGATGACGAAGCACCGAGATGTACTGCGAATGTAGTGTGGAGGCGGATTAAAGGCACATCGGGTCCGCTTCGGATTTTTACTTCCTCCGTAAATTGTATGCCTTATGTCTCAGGGCCCGACAAATTGACTCTGAGGGGGAGTAACAATCCTCAGTAATGAGGGACACGACTAAGGTGGAAGATAATATATGAGGATCGTGGAACCTATCCCCAGCTCCGCTTATTTCAGTTAGATGACTTATTTTCAATTCTATCTGTTTTCGGCAACCTGCAGTAAGTATATTATAGATTTTATTGCGTTCAATGTGTTCAATTCTGACTACATTGTCGCTTGCGTATATACAGGTAAATATGTAATTATGTGTCTTACTGACGCATCAAAACAGCAATGGCATGTTACGCCAGAGACAAAAAGTCTGTTTTTTTAATAAATGTTTTTTTTTAATTAGCAATTCCGTTTCCAAACACAAAATACACACGAAAAATAAAATACTTCAAAAATCAAAGCTCAAATCTCGATTCAAAAATAACACCAACCACATAATATATATATTCCAACAAAAGACCAAAAGGCCAAGGTATAAACGGCGCTGCGTTTACAAGCCGATTCTCTCGGTTTATCAACCAACCGTTAAATTGGTTGATTGCGTTATCGACATTTCGGTAAAGGCTCGATGGTAAGATTAAACCTGATAGACGCTCGATAATGGCTAAAAAATATAGGCTTAATGACATATGGCATGTAAAAAACAATAACATTACCATAATATGAAAAGCGGAAGAGTGTTTCTGTTGGTTTGTTGATGACTATTTTCAGTCTATCGTTAAAACATCTTTTATTGTACACAAAAGTATTGGTTAATTACAAATTACTGAAAACGGGGTCTGAATTACTTGTCAAATCATTGTGATTTTGTCATGGTGGTATTACAAGGCTGTAAAAGCGATAGAGATTATATTTATAATTCAAAATAACGCAAGTGTATACGCCAGTCAAATTCACTTTATCACGCAATGCATTTGAACATAATAATAGTGTGACTTGTTGTCAATACTTGTAGGATTAAATTATTAGTAGAAACTAGGAAATAATCTATTTTTTGCATGAACCAAAATAAATGGATTAAACGTCATTTTCAGTTATATTGATGAATCACTAATTAAAAATAATACACACTACTATAATAAAAAGATATAATAGTAATATGTGTCTCTATTTTACACTGTCCTTGCATGACGTAGACTTAATTATCGAGATTTCGAGCGTGTATTTTTACTGGCACGCAGTGTATAGTAAATAAATATTTGCGTGTATTATTCTGAAGATTGGATCAGTGGGGAAAATAATTTCGGTTCTAGTTCGCTTTCTGTGGGATTAGGTATTGTTCTTAGTAAGTTTGTATGAGTGTGGTGAGCTCTAGTGTTTAGTGTTGTGAAATCAACTGAAGGGCCTCTGATAAAATAAGTCATTGTGTATATTGGTATGGTGCTATTAATTAGATAGATAGACGTTTTTTTAACACGGAATAGGCCAACGTTTGGCTACAGTCTGCCTGATGTTGCCTGCCTGACTCCCTGTTCCCTACACACTATAATCCAGCTATCTTAAAAGCGAGAGTGAATTGGTTCTTATCGGGTAAGCACGCTCCATCTTAGGCCATAGCCTTTGCTTGCTATCAGGCATACTATGGCCAAGTGCAAATCCATTTAAGTAAAAAAAAGGACCACTGTAGTCTAAAAAGATGTTGCCTAGCGTGTATATTTATTACTTCTTTGTATAGCGGAACCGATTTGGATAAAATTCGGTATGAAGATTGATTAGACCTGGATCTGGAAAACATGAGTAAAACGCAAGACGCTTCTTTTACTTTGTAGGTACTCCTTACTTTTTGACAACCTATTCTGTCGCTACAATATCTTATATAGAAGAAGAATATTTAGTCAAACAATTTTAAAAAACCTGGTCAAAAGGAAATAAGCTGGCAGTGTAACAAAACAGCTAAGTATAAAATTTGCAATCGGGCTACATCCGCCATTGTTGGAACGGAAGCGACGTCATTTCCATTCTGTCGCGCCGGATGTTGGAGCGGCGTGATGACTTCCGCTTGCTTTAACTTTGGAACACACTTGCTTGAGACGTAGTGTTGGGGTAATGTAGTTGTTATTAGCTTTGATATAAAGGTTACTGTTAGTTGTTTCTTGAGTCATCATCATCTTCAGCATATCAGAGCCCGTATAAGCCCCCTCCTCTTTGCGCCAAAAATTCCTGTGTTCTAGAAAAAAAATCTCATTTCTGAAGGGCATGGGTCGTTTTGCAAAATTTAAATCTATAAATATCAAAGACTGACTGACTGACATAGTGATCTATCAACGCACAGCCCAAACCATTGAACGGATCGGGCTGAAATTTGGCATCTAGGTAGATATTATAACGTAGGCATTTGTTAAGAAAAGATTTTTGGAAATGTTATTTTTAAAAGGGTGAAATAGGAGATGCAAGTTTTTCTTCTTAATGCGAGCGAAGCCGCGAGCGACTAGTTAATCATACTATTGCTTTATTTACCATACCATTATGTGAAAGTGAAAATGTATTTGTAAATATGTTGTTCCACTTTTACATCCCAAGCAAGTGACGGAGCATAACGATTTTTGGAATGGTGGTAGTACATAGGTACAGTATGCGTTACTTTATATTTTTCCCGGATAAACGCTAGACTATACTAGTTGATCACAACTCTAATAATTATAATCTGTTTGGGCTAAGATTATACCTTAAGGTGTTATGATGTACCCCTTAAGGTATAAACTTAGCCCCTATCTACCATCTCAGGCCCAAAGTTAGTAAACTGTAAGCCATATAAAATCATTTGTCAACGTTTAATAATACCTATATTATTAAGGGCATTTGTCGATAGTTTCGAATAGTCTTGTACAGGGTGGCTCAAAATCATATGTTATAGTATAAGTGATTTTAATCACCATCAGTACTCATTGACTACTTCTTTTTATAATATATTGACTATTAGTCGTAATATAAATAGACAAATGATCCTCCGCAGAACTTAACACTTTAGATTAACAAGATATTAAGTAGGTAATATAATAATGTAATAAAATAATAGATAATTATTTATCTTCATCACAAAGTTTTATCTTAATCAGTGCGTTATTTTTTATTTCAATTAGCATTTAAATGTCAAAAATGACTCCCAACAAAAAGGAACAACAGTGACATTTTTAGCTCGCATAGCAGGGAAACAATCCAGGCCGTACCTGATAGACTACTGCACCAAAGTAGCAAAAGCAGCAGTTAATAGATAAAAGATAAAGAATCTTTATTGATAATGTTAAGTTGTGGTATAAGTACTAATATCATAGAATATGCTACACAAATTACAATATCTCGTCAAATTGAATTTATAACATTTAGTTTTATAAAATTTTAGAAGTTACAATGTCTAGTTTTATTAATAAAATAATGAAATTTTTTGGTATTCAAATCATGTCAAACATAATAATAGGTATGTAATCATACAATATGTCAACTTAAATAAATCTTGGTTCTGTCACTTTAGCTGTATAGGGGCTAAAATGACAATTTGGCATCACACTCCTTACCTAGTAGGTAATTACTTAATTTCTAAGCAAGATTAGAATCAGTTGCTAGTTGACTGTAGTCATATAAGACGAGATGACACTGAGTGTCGTCAAGCTTATTCAGAAGTAGATTAAGAAAAATGAACACAACCGGGTTCAACAGAACTCTGAGTATGTGCACATAAAAAGAAGTTTACATACCTATATACATATTGTTATAAAATTGTATCCAAAATAAGAAAACCATCATAGCTGTATAAATAGAAAATGAGATTGGGTAAAAAGGTAAAAACTTATATATAATAAAACTAATTATTACATGACATTGAATTATTAGGTACAAGAAAGAAACCTAAAAAAGGTCCCCTACAACGTAGGGTGATTAATATGTGTGGAGGAGTGTAAAAAAACTCTCATAGCCTCAATGAGTCATGGTTTAAAATTACATTATAACCAGTTTATCTTATAAAACAGTGCTTATAACAATTTCTCGCCACCCTGTACAAAATAAACCGTACATTTACCAACAAATTAGTTTAGTACAAGCTTATAGGGGTTAAATGGGCTCCAACTTTAAATTTATTGATAAAAGGATTTACTTGCATGAAATGTGGCGTTCCTATAATGGAAGTTCATTGGAGTTTGAATTGTAATTTAGTGATCTTTAGTGCTTAAATAATGTATGAACAAATGGGTTAAATCTAAGGTTTTGTGTGATTGTTTAATTTACAATATTAGGTGTATTTATTGTTCAAGTTACAGTAATTTGCGTAAAGAAATCTTTGAAAAGCGCCCGCAATCACGATTCTACTTCCATACTTTCCATTGTAAGTATGGAATTTCTAGAATTCATTTTTTTCATGAGTGCAGTTTTTCATGCATTTCCTGCCATAATGGGCAACAGTTTTATATGTACTAAAGGAAATTTACACAAACCCAATCACAAAATTAATAAACAAAAGCAAGAAACCAACACACAAATCAGCATCAACCTTATTTATTCACCACTGGCAACAATAAATTAACAAACAGTGAAATGACAAATACAGGTGTTCCCATACCTAAGGTTATTTAACTTAGAGACGCCTTACTGAACACGACATACTCATTTGTAGTCAACTGTATGTCTTGCACAGACTAATCTGGCAGTAACTATTAACTTCTTCTATAAAGCTTCATATCCATTGCCCTGATAACTGCGAAAAGAGATGTATTTAGAATAGCTTCGCTGCGTTTGTTGCTCGCCGGTTTCAGAAAACAAACTCGTTTGTTTTTGTTATGGGTCACTTTTCTTTTTAATATAATGGTGATTTTAATTCACACCAGTGGCCGGGCACCATCATTGCCAGCCATTATCTGGTGACGCAGAAATGGTAGCATTTGTAAAACAAATGCATAATAATAATAAAATAAACCAGTTTAAGCTATGCACTTGTGGTACCGAGCTTCGTCGTCTTCTCTCGACAGGACAATCTCTTCGAAAAGTGGTTTGCCTCTTCACGATATGTTATTAGGAATTTTACAAAAGTGGTCCGAGTCAACACATTCAGATGATGTCTCGTATACTGCTGAACATAAGACTTTCCCAATGTTCGTTAAGTTATATACATCTAATGCTTCTTAACTACCTCCCATAGAATATTACTCTATTTAGCCGATTTTACATGGTATATGTGTAACGAAATTCTGGCGCCATAAAGTGTCATCTATCACTAATATACCTATGTTCCATACCTAAGTTGAACCACGTGGTAATGACAGAGTGATGAGGGTAGCGGTCAGAGATTCTCAAACTTTAGGGACTTGAGATTGCAGTACTATTAGTGGAACTGTACTGATTGTAATCATAACTTGAAGATGTACATAGATTATGTATAAGGCGTTTGATTGTGTAATAATTAAGCTATAATAGTTTGCTGTGGAATAGAAATAATATATTTAAGGACATTGAAAACAATGTCAATATTGATTTTTTTATTGCGTTAATCATTTAAAGTTACCGCCTTATTGGACACTTAATACAGTAAAAATATAAATAAAAACATTTAAAATTTATTGCCATAAATAGTGACATAATTGTTGAAACCGCAAGAAAAACAAAAATACAGCTGCAGTGAAATAAAAAAACATTTAATTTTATTTCACTACAAGATTTAAAATAATTATAAATAATATTTTAAATAAAGTTTTATAGCCGTTGAGTATGGCAAAATAGGGGTTAATTTATGCCTAACCTTAATCTGAAATCAGACTAACAAACATAAGTAAACATTTTTATTTATTATGGTATGCATCTTATTTAAAAGCCAAATTTAAATGAAATAATATTAAAAAAAATGAATAAAAGGTTGAATGACATCACTGGAGACAAGAACGCTGGCTGGTTCCTTCCGCAAATGATTTCTATAGCAATCCAGCGTGGGAATGCAGACAGCGTTCTTGGCTCCATAACACATGTGGATGTATTAGGTTAAATATACATACTCTTTTTAGTTTAGTGTATAATATATTATATTGTTTATTATTATTGAATTAAATATTATAGGCAATATTAGTTACAATTTTTTTTAATTACTACATATATAATAACAATGAAATATATCGCAATCGCATCGCATCCATTAGTTACTTCTCTCTTGAGTCGTATTCCTCATGACTGAGGGTCGTGACTCCCCCGCAGAATTAATCCGCAAGGGGAGTTTTCTTGGGCAGATACATCGTGGTGGGCGCCCATTAGTTACTTATTGACTCATAAATATAAAGTAAAGTTTACTTAACATCGTACCTTATTCTATTTTATCCTTCCAACTCAAAGTATAATTATAATAAACCCCTTAGGCTTCCTCAGATTGCGTGCAAAAGAGTTTAATTGTGACAAAGTTTTTTTCTTTATTACCCTGACATTTCTACCACTCCGTCGATCTTCTACCCTTTTTGGCGTAGAAAGTAAATTTTAAAGAATAGCCAGTTAATTTTGTAATTAAAAATATTAAAATAATATTAGACAGATAGATAATAATTTATTGATAAATTGAAATTCCAACTTAAGAACTAAATGTAACAAAAATTGGTAATTACATTAAATCTCGTCATTTGACAATTATTTATTTATAATAATTATCTATACAATTATAATAATAAATAAATATTTCGGGACATTGCACACAACGCCATCTAGCCCCACACTAAGCAAACGCTTGTGTCGTGGGTACTAGATAACGGATATAATACTTATATACTTTTCTTTTGTAAATACATACTTATTATACATACAAACAACCAGACTCAACACAAGAAATTATACATTATTAAAATGCATAAATACTTGTGTCAGGCGGGAATCGAACCCGCAACCCCTAGATTAGTAGGCAGAGCCACTACCAACTAAGCTAACAGGCCAGTCAATTAATTACATAATGTATTTACATATTTAGGCAAAAGGTGTGTTTAAAATGGTGAAGCCCATTTGGATTAAGTTTGTATGGAGATAGATCACTCTGGATAAAAATTAAAGCTACTAGCGTGACATGCTAAAAAAACGAAACTGATATGTTAGTTTCTTTCTTTGTTGACGTTTTATTATTAAAACTTTCGTGAGTCATTTTATCAATATGTTACCTAACTAAAACGGTTTTCACTCACGTGTAATTCGCGTATGTTGCTTACGCGTTTCGGATGTTATGACATCCATCTTCAGAACGTATGTTCTGGGACCGCGGCAGCACGCAGACCAACAACATACGCGAATTACACGTGAGTGAAAACCGTTTTAGTTAAACATATTGTTGACGTTTGTTCCACATTCACACTAAAGGAGCAACGGATCATCGTGAATTTCGCTACTAGTTTTTATAAGTACCATAAGCTACTTTTCCGTCGGTAATTTTTGGAACAGAATTAGCAATAGGAACCCTAGATTGTCAAAAAATACTAACTAGATGAAACAACTCAATCAAGACCGGATGATATTTATTAGAAACTAGCGGACCCGACAGATTTCGTGTTGACTGTCAGTCTGTTCTGTCTGTCTGTTGACTCTTTTACTCTTTAGTTAGTTAGGACACACTTGTATGGGAAAAAGAAAAGGGCAGTTTTTAGTGATTTTCCGGCATTTTTTCGATTTTTTCTCGCTGTAAAAACCATCCTTGAACTACAACGAATATATCGAATGGCTAAATCGGTCCCGGCGTTGTTGAGTTATGTGCTTACCAACACATTTTGCGATTCATTTTTATATATAAGATTATAATAAACCCTTGATCATACTTACATAAATACTTAACAATTCGAAGTGTGATAATAGCATCCACGCACCCAACCCTTTAAAAAACATTAATTTCGAGGAAGGTTGAGGAGCTCAATTTCCTAGCTGTCATGGCGTAGGTAAGTACTTCATTAGGTGTATAATTTATTATGCTCAGGTAATGTACAACCCCTGTTTCGAGTGCAAATGTGAATTTTATATGGTTAGGGAAGAACCGACTTTCATTCTGATAAACGACTCATTGTGACGAGAAATCTACATATATCTCAATTTTTTTTGTTAAGACTATTTTTTGTTGATAAAATGCAGCCCATATTACTTTTGAAATCCTTTACTTCTCCCATAAAAAGTAGAAAATGATACGAATCTGCACGGCATAGGTTAATTTTATAACTCAAAACCATGAATTTTTGCGGACTAACGCGTATGTATAGAAATTATAAAACGCTAAGTGTTTTTAAATTTGGCATCAATTTAGTTAAATTAAGTCTGGCGTCAGATCGCGACACTAGTTTATACAAAAAAGAGGAAAGTGTAAAATACTATACCTATATATTTATACAGGATATTGACCGCAAAGTATATCTCTCTAGGCAATATTGGAACAATATTGCTTTGAATTTTTGTATGACATCATTGAGTTTACAAGGATAAAGCAGTATTGCTTTGCGATAGAAACGAAATATTATTGCCATGACTAGCCTTTACTTGGTGAAAGATGTGAAACGTGGTATGGGCTTCAAATATTGTAATAAGTGAGGGTCTTTAGAACTAAAATAATTAATATTCCGGGACATTGCACACAGCGCCATCTAGCTCCACACTAAGCAAACGCTTGTATTTATATACTTTTCTTTTGTGAATACATACTTATTATACATAGAAACGATCAGACTCAACACAGATAAATTAAAATATAAAATTCGTAATTAATTGCGTCGTGCGGGAATAAAACCCGCAACCCTAGATTAGAAGGCAGAACCACTACCAACTAAGCTAAGAGGCCAGTTACTGTCTCTGAATTATATTCTCTACGTTAGGGATGATGTTTGTGAATATTTCTTTGAAGTAATGGTCCGTGGCTTGTGTTGGAGGTTTGCGTATGCTCTTTGTTTTAAGTCAGCTTTATTGTTAATACTTCAGTTGAGATATGTGGTGATGTAGGAATTGTGTTGGTTGGTTTATTTTGGTACTTTGAGATACTTTATACACTTGTCAGTTTTTTAAAGAAAAAATAATCAAATTTTGAGCTACTTATTTACTTGCAAAACTTAGAATATCTTTAGAAAAGCCTAAAGATAATTTATCATAGTACTCCAAACCCCTATAGGAGGGTAGCGTACCCAACATACTGGCCGCATTACTACGCTGAAAGACAAAAGAATATATTATAAGTCTTTAATTTTTTTAAATTATTTTTTTTGTGGATTACAAATTCTTAGCAAGATATCAAGACTTCTTAAAAATAAGCAAATGATGAAAAAAAAAAAAATTACTTGACATAACAAGTGTTAGTAATATCGTTATCTGTGATTAATTTAAATTCGATTTTTTAGACCGTATTAGTATATAAAAAGTCATGATTGTTATTTTTATTTATTCACTTATCTTATTTAATTTCTAATGTATTGCCAGTTACTATACAAAAGACTCACAGATCCGTTACCCATCTTTTCTTACCTATTATAAATTTTCCCAACATATTTCCTATAAAATTTTTCAAAGACTAACAAAACACGATATTCCACAGAAGCGGTACAATATATACCTTCAGAGAACCACATAATTACCTATACACCTATTGTGTACAAGACAATGCAGGTACGGACAAAGGATGGGAACATAGATAACGTAAACTTGAAACACCTTATGTTATTACAAAAACAAATTTTATGGTGGGAGTGAATTAAGAACTTCTATAAAAATATGTTGCTTAATTAAGTTTTAAATTAAATAGGTAAATCTAAGTTCACATTTCATTGATCTGAGCTTATCGTCGTGCGAAAAAAGAGGTGTCAAATATCAATGTCCAATAAATATATGTCAAAAATATTTCCGATCAGTATAAAACATATAGCTTCTATTGAGCTGCCAAACAACAGTTATTATTACTGACTAGGTATGTAGTTTTTGTAGAACTAAACTGTCTTAGCTAACTTACGATTAGGTCATATTGCTATTGGTATTCTTTGGCGCTATATTTTGTTTCAACTCAGTTCCGCTATTTGACTGAAAATTTAATAATAATCATATACGTTAACACAACACAGACACATAATAGTAGTTTATAAAAGCTGACAATAGTTTATTTATAACACGCGTAGGTACGTGTATTGTCACAGTGATTTTGCCGCCATTAAAATCTAACCAATGAGAGCGCAGCTGCGCGCATCTATAAAACGTGACCAACCTGATTGGCCCTGCAATCAGGTTGGTCGCGTTTTATTGATGTTATAATGAGATATTACGATATCGATGTGGATATTATACCATCATGTGAAATTGCTTAAATTGAGTGTTTTGTTGTCTGCGCTATAACAGTAGTAATTATAAGTCAAGTATTGGAAACATAAGTAGAATGTTACAACATTAGTGTAGATAAATAATATTACAGTGCCTTTTTGAGTCAAAATATGGCAACAACTCAACGTTTACACTAATTTTTATAGTACAAACTAGCCTGTATTTGTTATATGTACATATGAATATCGGAATTATTTCACCATGTATGACCCGTCTATCAGGTATAACGTCATCGGATGAGTGAGAGCCCTTAACATAGTGCACAGCTTGAATAGGTATTCAATAGGCTTTTGTTATGAGCTTTTTATCTTTGACGCTATTTTTCGTTAGAGATTTTCAAGCGAGGCGATAGGGCGGAAAATTTACGGAAAGGTTTTTCGTTGCTTATTTACTTTGTATGAAGTACTTTTACTGGGTTACTTGCCATGTCAGAGGCCCTTAGGGCGGCTTGATAAACTCTCGGCCAGAGTTCGCCACTCTCATTCGATAAGAAGAAGAACTGGGTAACTGATAACTAACTTATAATAACTTATATACCTTAGCTTTAGGGTGTCAAAAGTCTCATAAACTGCAACTTTTGGAAATTCATGAATAAATCCTGATTTTCATTGACAAAGTTCATAGTGGCATAATGTATGGAGAATCATTTTTACTTGATTTTGAGGCAATAAAAAATAACCAAGTTTGTATTTAATAAGTAGTACGTCGATCCAAGGTAATAAGTGGCCTATGTTTTAAGCCAGACCTGAGCTATTTCCATTAAAAAAACATCCAAATCGCTTCAGCTATTTGAGCGTAAAGAATGAACCTACATCATCATCATCAGCCCACGGTCGTCCACTTCTGGTCATAGGCCTCTCCCAAGGCACGCCACATACATACAAATAAATAAATAAAATCTTTATTGGACAACTAAGATAGATCCATTTTTGTTAGTAAAACTTAAGTATAGGACTTATAACTAATGTTAGTACCTAATATAAACAAAACACGCACACATAATCTTTGTCTAAGATTTTCTTTATCTTATGGAATGAGAGTGGCCAATTCTGAGTTAATCAATCCGCCCTAAGGGCCTACCACAGGACATACCATAATTAGGATTAAATAAACAATTCCTCAACACATTGTCAGTAGAACACAAAGCTTTATCATTCTAGAACTCTCCATTTAACTTACAAAGCCGAAGCCTACTATAGTTGGCACAGAATAACTCATACAGGGAAATGACATAGCATAGAAAAGAACAGGACTTGCAAATACATTTGTATCTTACTTGTAAAAAAAATGCCAGTTGCTTAAACTTGAGTGATAAAAAAACACTCAACGGGATACAGGCTTCTTAAAAAGAGAAATGATGGAATATAGTATTCTCATGGTTTAATTATGAGGTAACAGAAAAAATACCAAAATATAAAAGGAAGTTTGTTTTTTCAGTGCCGAAACGGAGTGTCGAATAATAGAGTTCCGAGGGTGATAAACGCTACATTATTTTATATCTTAAAACAATTCGAACAGAGCTGCTGGCATTCCTTTTGTTAGATATAAATTAAAAAAAACATCGTTCAGTAGCCGATCGTACAAAAAAATTGTTTAGTAGCCGATAAAAAAATCTATCCCAGTCCACGAAGTACAATGTCATTAGTACATACAGAATGGCAGTGAGCTAGCATTCACGCCCGGCTGCGCTCTCTCGCCACACGGAGTACTATGTCAGTGGACAGTACTCACTGTGGGGGGCTGCTTGATGAAAGGTACAATTTATATGAGATTATAAATATATTGTTTTACAAGTTTACAATATCTGAATTTGTTTTAGAATGTAACATTATTTTACATTGAATTAAGTATGTAATTTATGTACATCAGGCCTGTTTTGACCCGATGTGGTAAATTTAAGAAGAGAAGTGCAATCTCGTCATGTTTCTTAAAGCATGACGAGATTATTATGTGATTGAGATGTTTGAAATGCTAATTTATACATATAATAAAGCTGAAGATAAATCTGAACATAGAAGATATTAGGAAAAGGATTTGTTTGGGTATACTCTAAATCCATTACAAAAAACGTTGCAGCAGTTTTAAAACTTTTGTATCTGTTTGTCTGTTTATTTAAACGCCCATATCCCAAAAATGGCTGAACGGATCATCATGATCTTTGGTATTTTGGGCGTCCACTAGTGGATAAAAAATTATGTAAAAAGATTAATAATTTTACAATGATTTTATAAAGGAATGTTGGTGTGTGCGAATCTACAATTTTGTTCCTTCTTGACACTTGAGAGGTTAAGCCAATTTTGATGAATTAGAGTATAAATATAAATCAACACATATGCTACTTTTAACTCTGAAATAACGCCAGGAAAACTGTATACTAATAAAATTATACAACTGCTTGTAAACAAATTACATGTTATTTCGAATAGTAGGTCTTTTCTGACCTGTCGTGGTTAATTTGAGGAGAATGACACTAGCACGGCGACATTGTAACTTGAAATGTTAGTTTATGATACAATAGATACCGTTTTGAAGTTTAATTAGTTGGTCAGGAGTTGTGACGGAACAGTAGTTGGCTAGTAAGTTGTAGCTGATTTAATTTGTAGGGGTTTCTTCTTTAAATACCAATTATTTTCATATTATTATATTATGCTAGAAGCCCCTAGGGTGGATTGAATACTCGGTCAGTCGTTGGTTGGGTGACCGAAAAGTGACATTCCATTTTGGGCGCTTCCATGGGTCGGATGACACGTTAAAATGTAGGTCTCGGCTGTTTGTCTAGTTCGGCGGTCATTAAGCCAAGTCAGAGGCCCTTAGGGCGGTATGAAAACTCTCGACACCAGAGTTGGCCACTCTCATTCGATAAGAAGAAGAAGAAGAAAAGTTGACAACTCTTATATACAAACTTATTAAAGCAAATTTTAGTGGTTTTATCTTACTCTATCACTTTTTAACAGTATTTCTAAAAGCCCCGGGTACTAGATAACGGATATAGATACTTTTTTTTTAATTTATTTAGACTAACTTTAAACTTTGGGACTATTTATATGAAAACATCATATTTTTCCATCAACTCGACCGTGATCAGCTTATTTAAATTGTGGGTTAAAATAATTATTTAACGTTCCTCTAACCGCGCGCCTCAAAGCCTTCGTTTGCAGAAACGAAACATAATTAACTTCTTAACACAAAAGGCTGGTTTGTTACAACGACATAATTATTTACAGACTCCTCCTTATATCGCTTCATCATCATCTTTACAGACGTATTGTAGGTGGCTTATCATGCTACGGCAGTCGTTAAGCCATGCCAGAGGCCCTTATAGGGCAGCTTGATAAACTCTTAACACCAGAGTTGACCACTCTCATTCGATAAAAAGTAAAACAGGCGGTATTGCTCACCAAAAAAAGTAAGTTGTTAACTACCCCTCCAAGAGCCTCTCGTATTATTTTATAACTTTTGTACCCTAAAAACAGCTAAAATATACATACTATTAAGTCTATTGTATGATACAAAACTGAAGCGTAGATGTCACTTTTAACGGCAGTTTACAATTATTATCACGCCATATATAATTCTCTTTGCTGATTGGTTTATCATCATGGATGTGTTATTTTACTCGTTGTTAAAAAAGGCGTGAAAACGGACCTGCGTGAGCTGCAAGTTGCAGATTGGCAGGTGGCTCAAGACCGGCGAAAATGGCATTCTCTTGTTTCGGAGGGCAAGACTCACTTCGGCTTGCTGCGCCAAAGAATGCTTAAAAGCCTTGCGGTATTAGTTTGACAGAGATTTATTTAGGAAATAAGTAAGTAGTTTTATTTATTACAAACCAACGTAGACAACACAAAGTCTAGACACCCGTCTAGACTATGTGTTGTCTACGTTGGTTTGTAATTAACCTTATACTTATTCTATCTTTCGTTTAAAAATACTTTTACCACGGAAATTGTAATTGCGTTTTAATTGTGGCATATTTTCTTTTAATTCTGACGTTTTCAAAGGAGTAATTAAATATTAAGGATGTTCGTTATTTCGCATCAGTCGTTTGAATAAAAGGTAAGAAACATATAGATAGATAGATATACCAAATAGTACTCTAAAATGCAGAATATATAGTTATTTAATTATGTTTTTTATCACCAGAATATAGGCTGTTCCGTTAGAATGTAGGGTTCAAAAATTGAGGAAGTTCTAAATCCATAAATAAATCTGACTTTTACAAATCTACCCTCAAATAAGTATCTAGTCTCAAAAATTAGGGAATACTGAGATACCAAATTTCTATTCTTTAACAAAATGTTATCAGATTAGCATCTAAAATCGAATAATCTCGAAGTAAATCAACATTTTTCCACCAGATATCCGGATCCAGGCATTACTCTCCATTAAGATTCGACAGGTAGAGTCAAAAGTTAGGGAATCGCTCCACTGGTAGTACGTATTTGAGGCACGTAGTGGATGGTGTTATGCAATATGGTTGAATTATTTTGTGCAGTGGGTTATATTATGCTTTAGGGGCATGAATAGATTTGTAACGGGTGGAAGAAGCTTTTCTTATGGAATTAACGTGGAAATTATTAAAATTTTTGCTGATTTTTCTTAATCATAAATTTATCTACAAAACATTTTTAGTACCACGTGTCTTTGATTAGAATGTTATTTAGAAACTATTTATGTTCAACATTGTAGTCGGATATTTTTTTTTATTTATTTAACTCAATCTGATTTGTCTATACAATTCATGTAAAAATAATATAATCGTTTTCAATTCACATAAATATAAAATCCCTATATTCCGTGACATGAAATGAAAATATTTATACTGTTACTGGAAATCATTACGGCTGTCATTCTAAATCCATTTTTTAGGTAACTAAAACAGGTATATTTAGATCAACCACAAATTTACCTCGTAGTAAGCAATAAATAATTATCTAAAAAGATCGTACTAACTAAACACAGAACAGTTCAAACTTTTTAAAAACGGCAATGCTAAAAATTCTTGGTTCCTTCTCGCTTGAAGCGCACCCGAGTGAATTTTTCCGTCGATTGGCAAATTAGAGCGTATGCGAGCGTTCTGCAGATATCGTAGCCGATTCGACTTCATTTTAGAGGCTACTTTGAAACGGGCGTGTTATGAGCGGAAGCGGGAGCGTTTATCTTTATATGTAGGTAACAAATATTATAAGATGTAGCGGAAGCATTTATAAGTGCTTCGCTACAAATTTGTATTGTCCACCTAAAAAAATACAAAAAAATATGTTATATCAAAGCTTTCCGTAATGTTAAAATTGTTATGTCCCGCTTAAGTTAGTAAGTTTATTTACACTAAATAACTCGGTCTGACTTATGATAAACGAGTCGTTGATAAATCATTTTACGAGTGGGTAAGTAAACAAAGAACGAGGGCGGAGGAGGAGAGTTCTGAGGGGATCCTGGCCCTCATTAATGAGCATTACTACTTGAATAGAAAAAAATAGAAAACTAAGTAGGCTTACTTAAAAAAAAATAAAAAATGCCGGGACATTGCACACAGCGCCATCTAGCCCCACACTAAGCAAACGCTTGTGTCGTGGGTACTAGATAACGGATAATAATACTTATATACTTATTATACATACAAGCGACCAGACCCAACACAAGTAAATGTATATATATATTATATATATATTTAATCATTAAGTTGCATTTAAGTATACTTATGCCTATTATATAATATAGCTAAGCTCATTAAAAATGACTCCCGTAAACATAAAGAATAAAGCAAATCTTTATTTACATTTAACCTTCATCATTCCAACTTAAGAGAATAAAACAGAATTATTTCCCAAAGGATAACGGCACCAAAGACATTTTAAAAACTTTGCATTTGTGCAACAGATGAAATAAAATAGGGACCTCGCAAGATATTGTTTAAATTTAAGTAGATATAAAATACAATTAAAATTAAATTATACGCTAGTTATTTCATACTATTATACATCACGTGGAAGGACCTGGTCGCCCACCAGGATGTATCTGCCCAAGAGAACTCCCCTAACTATTAGTTCTACGGGGAAGTCACGACCCTCAGTCATGAGAAAACTCAAAGAGAGAGAGAGAGAGAGAGACAAAGATTTTATACATAATATTACTAAATTTCGGCGAAAAATCTGTGACCGAAACTCTATTTTGCTCACTCCGTGAAGAAAAGTAATTATTATTTTTTATACGTGCTAATAGACAGAATCAAGATATTTTACTGTCAATACTGTTACTGAGTACTTCGTAATTTATGATTTTGTTACAAAGCTTTATATTTTGTGGAAAAAACACACAATATTTTGAAAGGAAATACACAAGGTTCAAACCCAGCTTCAGAAAAAGAAGGTTCTTAATTTTTAAATGATTGTTTTTTTTTTATATGTTGGGTCTTCTTTGTACTTGTTCAAAGTTATCAAATTCCTCATTTTACGAGGAAGTAAAGTCGTTAAAAACGTTAAATTCACTTAACAACGTGTTTTAAAAAGATAAATGTTATATTTTCCAAACGAGTGCATTTTGAGTTGTTTAAATTGTTCTTTTTGTTTTGTATCGTTGTTGCGAAGAATCATTATCAATTTTATTTACTGTCCAGGTTTGAAAATTGTGACAACGGAGTTGGCCACTTATATCTATACATATAATAAAGCTGAATAGGGACAAAAATCTGTACATTGAAGATATTAGAAAAAAAAGTTTGAATATACCTGCATTAAATCGATAATAAAACGCGTTCCAGCAGTTCTTATAACTTTTGTTTGTTTATTTAAATGCTCATCACACAAAAATGGCTGAACGGATCATAACAATTTTTTGGAACGTAGGTAGTATAAGGTCTTAGGAATGTCATATGCAATTTTTATTCTGAAATATTGGAGCAAAGCCGCGGCTGTCCACTATTAATATATAAGATTACTTTTTTCTATCATTTAGTCTTATTAAAAATTAATAATATCGTATGATAGTGGTAAACTCAAGTGTCGAGAGTAAGCAAACCTCCTAAAGGGCTTTTGAAATTTTTAAACCACTGTTATAGTATGACAAAGAGCTGGTACGTTCATAATGTACGGTCACCCAACCAAGACCTGACTGCAATTGATTGATCAACATCCTGTAGTAAATTGAGTAAAAAAAAAGGATTAGATTAAAGTGCGTCAAGTTTTTAGTTTACAATCAAACTATTTTAACTAAAAAGAAACTTAAAATGACAGAGTGAGTAGAATTTAATTTAATCATAGAATACTATTTTTCACAAAAAAACATAAAAAAGTTGAAATACTTACCTACGTTATTTCATTATTAATAATAATAATAATAAAAGCGTTTATTTCAGACAGAATCCATACATAACTAAATTATTATACACATACCTACTAATACAAATGTCCAAAATCTTATAAATGTCAAAAGAAATAATCTAATCTAATTTACACACACAAAATTACAATCACAACAAAAATTGGAAACAAAACACATTGTGAATACAACCAGCTGAGCGAAATACGGACTTACAATTAAAAGTCACGAACTTTACGCTACACGACTTCTGTGCGCAAATAACTTTCTTGTTATTGTTATTTTTAATTTGGTGCGCGATTAGTATTAAATGAGAACTCATTCACTACCAATATTTTTCTCATAAAACAATGTAAAATTAATATTTATTGAGTAATGAAATTCAAACTCATTTATTACGGACTATTATTCGAATGAAACAAAGTTTAAAAACTACCCTCAAATATACAAATGAAAGGGTTTTGCATTAAAAAAGTTAAAATATGAACCGACCGGCGGTATGTAGTTTGTTTTATTATCCTCCGGGGATGGTACGCAGTGAATATGGCTAAAGTAGGGATGCCATGATTACTGAAATTTACAGGATTTTCCTATTTTTTATAACATATTCACAACTTTGAGTCATTGATCATCTGGTTGCCTAATTTGTCGATAATGGGGCGTCATGGATTACAATACCGAAGTATTGTCACCCAGTGTATATAAGTTTATTTTAGGCATGCTACAGCAGTGCTTATAGTGATTAATCGTAAACGTTTTCACTAACATCACACGGGCTGTATTCAAATATAAGCTATTCCATAAAAAATACGAAAGCAAGCATTGAGTACTCACGTAAAAACAAAAAATAATTACACGAGATATTATTATGAAAATACAAAACAGTGTCCGTTTACAGTTTATTTAAAAAAGGTAATTTTACTAGGTGTCAAAAAATATTCATTGGCTATTAATATCGGTGACGCCATTTTGTTTGTATGAGCGAAAAAGAAAACAAAAAAAAACAATAAACCATGGCCAACCTAATTTTGTGAAAGATATTGCCGTTTTACGTACCCACACTCTATATGTATGTATATATGTATATATATATACGTGTAACGTATATATATCTTAGTTTATGACCTGAGCAGAGTAGTGTAGTTTTGAAATAGCACGGCTTATAGGTTTATCTACGTAAGGATATTGACAATTTGCAGGCTTTTAGCTGATAAATTTTGCAAATGTTTGGGTAGTATTGCCCGATTTTGTTTTTATTTACTTGTGTTCTTCAATTCAAACCTTCTTCTTCTTTATCGTTGGTGGTTCAAATGAGAAGAGGCAAGAAAGAGAAAGTAATCCGAAGAATAAATGCTAACGCTGTAATATTATTTATCATGAATTTTATTCTTCTTCAGGTGCAGTTTGTATGTTTTTACCTTCAATATATATCTCTTCAAGTCAAGAGCTGATCGGTTTCTTCTAGGTAAGCACGCTAGACTCTAGGCCACAATACTTTATACACGTCAAGATAATGTCATCAACAAAAAATATTGCCATCATGCGATAAAGCTGACCAATTTTACTGATGCATAGTTTATTTTGACTGGCCTGTTAGCTTAGTTGGTAGTGGCTCTGCCTTCTAATCTAGAGGTCGCGGGTTCAATTCCCGCATGACACAAGTATTTATGTATTTAAAAAAAAATATGATTACTTGTGTTGAGTCTGGTCGTTTGTATGTATAATAAGTATGTATTTACATAAGAAAAGTATATAAGTATTATATCCGTTATCTAGTACCCACTACACAAGCGTTTGCTTAGTGTGGGGCTAGATGGCGCTGTGTGCAATGTCCCGGAATATTTATTTTATTTATTTATTTCTACGTTTTACTATTATTAGTAACTTAGATTGTATTACATCGTGATATATGAGAATTGTTGGACACTTGGTGAGATGTACTGACGGTAGATTGAGCAAAGCAATAACTGAATGGTACCCACGGCTAGGTAAGCGAAGTGTAGGAAGACCTGTGCAACGGTGGCTGGATGATATTAGAAAGTTAGAAGGAAACATCTGGGCAAGAACAGCACAAGACAGGGAGTATTGGCACTAGTTAAGATAATAATTTGTTTTATGTACTGTTCATTTTAATGTGTCGACAATAAAGAGTTTATCTATCTATCTATCTATCTATTGGCGTAAGAGGGAGGAGGCCTATACCCTGCAGTGGGTCTCATTAGGCTGATTATAATTGATAAAAAAATCAATACAACTGTTCCTTACTTTTAAATTTGTAAGTAAAAAGCCTGCAGTTTATGGAATCACACATCTCCCATTCAATAAGATTCCAACTACATTTGACTTTCAAAACACTGCCATCCGTCACTCAATGTTGACATCAAAGGCCTTCCTTTTATATCATAAGACCTCACAAGTTGTAAGTACAGTCAGGTAAGTAAACTAAGTAAGATTGTATGTGAGTGGACTACTCTAGTGTCGGAGTTTTTATAACGCCCTAAGAGCTGTAATATCACCTTGATGATTGAGGGACTTGTATTAAAAATTGCCTTAGTTTTTTTGGTGCGGGGTTGATCACAAAATCTATACAAATGAACTTATAAGGAACTAATAGATAGGAACTGCAATTGGGATATTATTCTTTAACACTAAAATTTCTATAATGAAACATGATTGCAACAAATTATTATACGAAATCAGTAATTTAATATATATAAATAATAATAATAAATTAAGGTTATACCGAAAAATTAATAACATACCTACTCGTACCTCTGAATACTGCTAAAACCTAAAATTAATTAGTATGTTTCTAAATTAAAAACTTCAAACTATTAGTGTAAAAGTAAAATCAATCTAATACCTACATCATATCGTTTCACCGATTCACAAATCTGCCTATTTCACCAATAACATAAATAAAATCTCCCAATTTAAATAAACCTTTTTGTGCCGAAATAAGCAACAGATGGTACATTTTAAATTCAGAACGATTCATATCGTCGTGTCGTGTCGGCGGATTTCCTTAATTTTTGTTTTTTCTCTCGCAAATTTATAAATACAAATAAATATAAAACTGATTGTTTGTTGTATGTAAGTAATTGGTGAAACGAGAATCCAAGGTTTCACTCAATAAATAGTTTTTTTTTAGAAAAAAAAACTATTTATGTTATGCAAATTTTCTATTGCAATTATTTAGTAAATTGGCTTAATCAATTTATGAGTGACTTTACACTAGTTGCTTCCAATTGAAGAACACACAAATTTCACATCCGTTTAAAAAAAAAAACTAATAATTTATACACATCATCCTTCTACCAGAGTCGTAACTGCTCATTCTCTTTCTTGAGTCGATTTCCTCATGATTGCGGGTCGTGACTCCCCGCAGAATTAATTCGATAGGGGAGTTCTCTTGGGCAGATACATCGTGGTTGGCACCGAGGTCCTTCCACGGAAGACACATGTCCTCGGATATTGTGGTTCTTAAACATTTCTTCGCGATATTTAAATGATTTCTATTCGATTCTATACCTGGAAAATACAAATCATTGGTGTTGGGCGAATTCGAACCAGGTCGAAAAGCACACACTGGAACCACTGAGCCACACTCGCTGTTTTCTGTTGTCGCACATAAGCTAATAATACTAACATTTCCTAATTACTTTATAAAACCAAAAACAACCATAATTTCAGCAGCTGCTAGAAACAACAAAATAAACCCATCCGTGTGTCATAACTTAATCCACATACTAAACTAATGCACAAATAAACATAGTAACAAATGACTTTTGAACGAATTGTCACGGACTTAAAAAATACAGACAGAATTTATTATTGAATTTATACTACATAAATTGACGTATATATATTTAAGCTACAAAACATTTTATTCATATTCATACATTTATTTATTTCAAGTAGGTACATGGCTGTATACTTTTGAACGTCAAATTATACAATATAAGAATAAAATGTCAAATAAAATTACATACAAAATATATAACATATTAACTAACAATACTTGATATAATGCTAATTTAACTCGTTCAAGTTATCTGTCATTTTGTCAAATGTTCCATAATACCTATTTTTTTATTCAGTTGTTAATCAACTAATAAATTGGCAAAAAATTACACGTCTATATATAAATATCTACATATTTATTTTTCTTTATAATGAGTTTTGGTAAAGTACTCCGTTATTTTTCATGAAATTTGGTCCTGCGCATTGTGGATAGGTTTAAATTTTCTCTTTTATTGATGCACCATTGCACATTGATGCATTTTGGCTGACTTTTAAAATGAAAAAATTCTAAATTCCTCTGAATTTTACATACGTACCCCATGAATCGAGTTTAGTGTTCCTATATAATAAGGTGTATCAATTATTTTACCTGTACTCCGCAAATAAATCCCTAATCCTTAATCCTGATTGTTTAATGTTTTAGATGATTGCATTTTAAAGACTTTAATCCGTATTTGATTCAACAATAGGGTATATGCATGGAACTGAAGTTTGATTTTTGTAAATAAACTATAAAAAAATACCAAAATACTAAACGAGCTGTGCAAACCCCATTTATGTCCACTGAAAATAAAAGAAGGTATGACCAATTGAAGATTTAATTCCATCTCTTTCTTTCACAACAGAATTTTCTATATTTTGTATGGCGTTAGTGCCATGTGACGTCACATGGCATGTCGGTTCTCTCTATCTAATCGTACACTAAAAACGTGTATAATTTAGTTTTAGCGTTAGTTGGCATAAATAATAATGCATTCGTTACTCATCAGAGTTAGCCATTCTCATTCGATAAGATGAAGTACTGCGTTATTGTTAAAGCTAATTGAACAATAATTTCACTATGCTGATTGTCTATTAAAAACCTTTCATTGAAGTAATAAAAACAAGTTGTGCATATTGTTTTTCTTCGATGATCGTGTTGCACCTCCATCCGTCCTTTTTCTAAGTCTCCGGTCCCAAACGAGTTTCAAACATAGCGTTAGGAAGTTCTGGAATGATCGGCGACCGCATCGCTATTTATCACGCGACATCTGCTCCGAACCAGTTCACACTGGTTCATGCTAGTTTCTACTGGTTTTCGGAGTAGGTAATATTTTTGTACAGAATAGACTCTTTTTGCTGCATTTTTTTTCTCGTAAGAATTGGTTCGATTGACGTCATTTTAAGTCCATAATTTGGAGATCTCATTGGTCTGCGTAATAATTTTATCGCGTGATATCTGCTCCGAACCAGTTCACACTGGTGCATGCTAGTTTCTACTGGTTTTCCGAGTAGGCAATATTTTTGTACAGAATAGACTCCTTTTTGCTTCATTTTTTTTTCTCGTAAGAACTGGTTCGATTGACGTCATTTTAAGTCAATCATTTGGAGATCTCATTGGTCTACGTAATGATTTTATCGCGTGATATCAGCTCCTAACCAGTTCACACTGGTACTACTAGTTCCTACTGGTTTTAAGGATAGGTAATATTTCTGTCCAGAAGAGGTATGATTTTTGTAAGGTAAGGTTGTAGTGGTAATTTTTACGCAACCGAGTTTTTGTAAACCTATCTGATTGGCGACATGTAAGACTCCAAACTAAATAGATTTTGTCACAATCACATACAGATCATACCTTACAATTCTTTTTTTCCCAATTGAAATAAAAAGGAGGTTACCTATCGATTCTTTTTTAATTTTATTGGGTGTCAATCTTCTACTATATAAATATAAGTCGGGTTTTCCTTCCTGACGCTCTAACTCCAGAACGCACGAACCGATTTCCACGGTTTTGCATTCGTTGGAAAGATCTCGGGCTCCGTGAGGTTTATAGCAAAGAAAATTCAAAAAAATTCAACAGAAAAGCGGGAAAACAGGTAAAATCATTTTTCACATACAGCGCCATCTCTGATACATGGCGAAACGGCGAAATTTTTTTATCACTATCTATGTACAGACAAATTTGATAAAACAATAGTGAAATGACATGGTATTTAGGCCTGATATTAAATAAACATACGTTCCTGTTCTGTATCAACTTCCTTATTCTATGTAAAAGTTCTCACCAGTTCACACCGGTTATGTGTGAAGTTAGAACAAACGCTGACTTGGCAGATTTCCTTGGCTTGCGTTTTACGAGTACTACTCCAATATTACCTATCGGAAAAATGCTTTTTTTTACCTCTTAGGTTCCTCCTATTATAATGGATATTTAATAAAACAGATGTAATTAATTAAATATAATTTCAAGAAAAGAAGACGGAAGGTTTTCTATGTTAACGAAATTATAATAAAAGGTTACTGGCTTTTTTTAATGCTGACTTTAGCAATATCGTCCGACCCAACAGTATTTTTACACAAAAAAAATCAAATCGGCAATATGATATTACTTTTGCATTTATTTTCAGTTGGAAAATATTAAAATGAATAAAATGCATAATTCAAAAGTATTTTGGTAACTAAAGCCGACTTCAAAAAATCATGTGTTTTAATTACTCGACATCCCCAAAATGTTAATAGCAGGTAATCGAGAAACAAATCCACATAAAAAAAAACTACACTACTATAGTTGAATAGAGAACCTCTCTGTTTTTGAAGTCAGCTAAAAACCACCTACGTCGTTTGCCGTAGCAATATAACAAAAAAACAAAGTCAAAACTCCTTTAAATTCAAGTGGCCCTCATTTTCATTACATTTCCTTTCAAACACAATATTTTATAACATACATACATACATATACAGCACAGAACAACGATCGGGCCACATCGCCCCCGCGCGCGCGACAAGCATGGACTTCAAAGCTCTGTGATATACAGGAACATGTATTTTGCTAAGCCCTTTTCTATAAGCATCAAACGTGGAGGACAATTGAAGGTTTATCGCTTGACCCGTTCTTCAAAGGCTATCTCCCTTGAAGCCTTCATTTGGCAAAACAAAAAGCGTGCCCGAAATAAATAAAGGTTTTTACGCACTAGTGCTGTATTGAAATGAGGATTTGGATAGTTAGTTATACAATATAACGAAACCAGTTAATAACGAAAATGTTGTAATCATATATTGTATATATATGATTACAACAAAATTATTGATTAAATATATTAAATGATTACAAAAAAAAACTTGTAAGCCGGAGTGAAATTGTAAATATTTTAATTTCAGCTAATTAATTAGTAAACGTTTATTAGTTTGTCTTACTTATTAATGTGTGCGTATATTGGCCAGCTCTAGGGTAGAGAGTTTTAAAACTGCCCTAAAGGCGTTACTATGATAAATAGCTAGGACATGATGCCATAAATATATCGCATCATTTCATCTATGGAAAATGACTGAAAGAAGTGTTTAATTTTTATCACTCATTCAAGGACTGACCATAACGAAGGTTGCTTAATAATTTCATTAATTAATGGATCAAATTAAATGTAAACAAAATGATCCCCAGTAAGATATTTTTACAACACAGTGAACACTACAGTAGAAGGCAGAGATAACCTAAGTTATATATCATTTACCTGTTTAGAAATAAATATATTCTACCTTTCAATCTTATCTTGCATAATATCGGTGATTGCATGTCAATATCTTCTACAGCTGAGATTCATCCACTAGCATTTAACTACAGAAGTCAGTGTGTTTAGACTTTCCAGGGTCTTGACCCATTATAACTGACAATTTGCTTTGTCCCGCACAAAAGATACGGAATTAATCAATTTCACGCCGAAATAAGCGGAAGCTTTTAACTTTCCGTCGTTTTGGCAAAGGCTCTTTTTAATAACATGTTTTTAGGCTGGAAGGCACTTAATTCGGAGATTTTTCACTCTTGTTTTTTCAGGGCTGTTTTGCATGATGGAAAATTTTAAGCTTCGTCGCGTAAAGGTGGCTTAGTTTGACGTTTCGGTCTTACTATAGTTTGTAGAGTTTAAGCTCAAAAAAACATAACATACCTATATAATTCAGCAATCTGCAATCGGCAATCTTAAAGCAAGGGTGAATCGTTTCTTATTGGGTAAGCACGCTCTATCTTTGATCATAGCTATTGCTTACCATCAGGCAAACTGTAGTCAGTTAAAACTAGTTTTAATTAAAATATAAACCGATTCCAAAGGAAGTTCATGATTTTGTAAAAAGGTTTTTCAGAGAATTTCTTGTGTTTGTTACCAATTATTTATATACCATTTTTACGATACGTTTGACTATCAGCCCGACTTGTGCTAAGAAATTCTGCACCTTAAAATATACCTAGATTTATTTATGTAAAAATACCTATTCTGTAGATCACAGAAAACACTGATTACATTCAATAGAGCTAAAGATTTGATGTCAATCAGGTATTAAAATAACAATAAATTGAGTCGTTTTTAGAAAAAAAGACTGGTGATGATGAGATTGAGGTTTTGCATCATTTTTGTAACATTAACATTTTTTTAATAAACTAATTTTGTCTCTATTACGTTAAAAATCTTCAAGCTTTTTCAGGCAATAGAGAACTCAATATTACTGAAAACAAAAGTAAAAAATCTTGTTTTAATACCTTTTCTTCATCTGAACTGCTCTTTCTGGAACAAAAGGTGTTTCAAAAACCTCTAGCATTGAAGGAACAATTATTATGAATTATGAATAATTATGTCCCCAAGTTTACGAGTTTCAACTGTAATGATGCCAGTTTTTTCTCTGGCTGAAGATGGTTGAAGAAAGAATTGTTTGAAAACGCTAAGCTTTGTTACGATATTTTATTTATAAACCGCTAAAAAATAAAGGTCATCGTAAATTATCTCCATTTTAGAGATAATTGTTACGTTACATGCATTATAATTTGTTCTGGGAGTTGATGGTAATAATATTGAATCACATTTTATATTCATAATTATATATATTCATGTCCTCGTATATTGTGGTCCTGTGGAGGAAGACACATGTCCTGGGCGCCCACCAGGATGTATCTGCCCAAGAGAACTCCCCTTACGAATGAATTCTTCGTGGGAGTCAATACCCTCAGTCATGAGATAAAAATCTAGAAAGATTATATTTATTACATTCTATGTAATTTCTATAATATATTTCAACGAATTAGAAATTTGTTCAACAATAATTCACAAAGCTTTCCGCAGATAAAAGCATTCTAACCAAATTGGCTCCCAATCAATGTAACATATGCAACCACAAAGCTTTAACAAGGTAACAAATGTGAAGCTTTTCCTCCTCATTTTCTTCTCTTTTTACTCCTTTTTCTTTTTGCTTTCCTTTTACCCCTTTTTCCTTTCAACCTATTAGCCTTGAACCATAATCATTATACCATCAATAAAACGACGCCAAATCGTCCTCAATATGAAACGGTACAAATGTTACTCTCGCGAATTCATCTGTCAAATTTCCTGAAAACTATCACACAGAAATAACCCCTATAGCTTCAAAAACAAGGTTGGTATTGGTTTGGCAAGTACGTTGCTTTCAGGGACCGATTTAAGTGGAAAGATTTAAATTTCAAATAACCGCTTATCGGAATAGAGCAAGTCGATGGATGGGCCAATTCTCTACCAGCTATTACGAGAGGTGGTTAGAAAGATATTAGTCGGCTGAGGAATGTTTTTGTCGGGAAACGAGTGGTGATTTATTTAGTTAAAATTTAGGAGGCTAAACAAAAAGTTTCGTCCTGTAAATAATTCAATATTGATAGATAAACGTATGATTGATTCTAACACACATAACCAACTCAAAAATAGGACAAAATCTCATATGAATGCCATAATTAGCATTGATATTCTGAACGAATGAGTAGATTAAATTATAATTATAATTCTAATTGAATTTGTTTTTATAATTTGAATGCATTTTCTTTTATAGTATGCCTTTGGCATCATTTGTTATGTACTAGATTTTGACTTTCATAAGTGTACAAAACTAAGTTTAGTTTTAACCCAAATGAAGAAATAAATAAATAAAATAAATAAGCCAAATCTGGGACTAACAATTCGGCATATCTATACTACATATATTATAAAGCTGAAGAGTTTGTTTGTTTGTTTGTTTGATCGCGCTAATCTCAGGAACTACGGGTGCGAATTGAAAAATTATTTTTGTGTTGAATAGAACGTTTATCGAGGAAAGCTTTAGGCTATATAACATCACGCTGCAACTACTAGGAGCGAAAAAGCAATGGAAAATGTGGAAAAAACGGGGAAAATTATTCATCTTTGAGCGCTTCCGTTGCGTGCGCTGCTAAAACGGTCGGTATCAAAACTATATATACGAAATAATTAATCCTCTTGAAATGATCTAACAAAATATCCGCGACTGTCGCAGGTATATGTCTACTTTTTAAGATTAAATCACTAGAACCATTTTTATGATAATAACTATTCCATGCGGACGAAGTCGCTGGCACAGCTAGTTATCAATATTTAAGGTAAACTAGGAAAAAAATATGTTGATAATTTATAAATAAACTAACGTATATGTTATTGTTTTATTAAATTTGTAAGCAACCTCTTCATTTTTACAATTTTACGTATGAACATATGATATTAATACAAATAGAATATTATTGCCTTTGGCAAAAAATATCTCATACCACATTTTGAATCTCCATTACAAAAACACAAACATAAATTTGTAACATTAACATTTTTCACTAACACAATATTACCTAATTACCCTATCACCCAAAAGACAGCCATTTTAAAACCCCAATCTTATTTCTCGTATTTACAGCGTATCCCACACAAAATGGCCGGTCCTTCTACCTTTACCGTGTACGTACAAAGTGATAGCTAACGTTTTCTATCGCCACGTCCGCCAAGGAAAATATAAACATTGTAACTTACAAGGCGCCCGGGGCACTACAGAATCGAAATACTGACAGAATAAAAGAGGGTCTTCGCATTGGCTCTATTAAATTGTAGGAAAGTTAGTATTAGTGGCAAGAAATTTCAAATATAAATAAATAAATATTTCATGACATATCACACAGCGCCATCTAGCCTCATACTAAACTTACGCTTGTATCATGGGTACTAGATAACGGATATAATACATATATACTTTTCTTTTGTAAATACATACTTATTTTACATAGAAACGACCAGACTCAACACAAATAATTACAAATTTAAATTAATATTCATAATTACTTGTGTTATGTGGGAATCGAACTCGCACCCCTGGATTAGAAGGCAGAGCCACTACCAACTAAGCTAACAGAGCAGTCAGTCATATCTTGCTACCTAAATGATTTCTGGGGCAACACATAATATATGTAAATACTGATAGAAAAACAGAAGGTATAGTTTTAAATACACACTATTATATATAGCTATAATTATGTACCTTCTCTTTTGTATGAATTGTGTCAGGGCGTTTTGACTTGTAAGATCGATTGATTGATTGTACTTGATTTGACTTTGGTGACATAAACTATTCTGTATGAGAAATTTAAAAAAGAAGATATGGCTTTCAAATGAGACTATTGGTTTTTTTTTTGTGTAGACTTACCTATATCGTATTTTACTCAGCATTTTAGTGTATATTAAGGTACATCATTTTTTAAGAAACCAAAATGGCTAAACATTGTTTCGGAAGCACATCGGTACGGGTCCAAAAAACCTAAAATATACATTAACTGAGCCTTTCAAAGTTCCAAAAGGAAGCCACTAATAAAAATAACAACGGATTCCTACGTGCAGAAACCTGTTTTACATTCAACTACACAGATTCAGTTTGCACAACATTGTTTGCGATCTGCATTACCGTTGACAGCGCAAATACGCTAAAAACGACATGTTCTGTTTGCTATAGGTGAGCGGAATAGGTGAAAAAAGTATAATACATATTAAAAAATAAATGCAATTCAATATCGTCATTTCATTTATAACTTGTGGGGTAGTTTTATTTGTTGGTGTTTTTCTTCCCTTACACTTTAAAATAATAGATTGATGTTTTACAAGGGTCCCGAGGCTAAAGCTTATTTTTATGAAGACTTTGGTAGTGAAAAGTCTCGTCCATAAATAAAAATAGAATCACAAAATTATCACACTTTCTTATCACAATTATTTTAAATACTCTAAGGCACACTTGCACAAAAACCTTTAAATACATTTACCCATTTTTTGTAAGTTAAGATTTTTTTATTTAATACGTTTAAAAACCTTTGTGTAAGTGGGATTAAGTTTTGAATTTCAAAACTCAGCGTGTGACTATCTTATCGACGCGAGACTTATAAAAACACAATAGTACATTTAAAATATTCTGATATCTAGATTTTTCAGTTCCAAGTAAATTTCAAATATTCTAACTAAAATAAAAATAAAAACTGTTATTTCGGGTTACTGGGACCCTCAGTAGTAGGCTAACTAATGCCTAGATTTCAGGTCACTCTTGAGACTATTCTTGCACCGTACCAAAAATCTCAATGCTAAATCGTTACGTTCTATCTTAAACGTGGAAAAGACTAACTAACAAACTCACTATCCTTATTATAACCATTCTTCTTCTTATTATCAAATGAGAGTGGCCAACTCTGGTGTCGAGAGTTTATCAAGCCGCCCTAAGGGCCTCTAACATGGCTTAACCACTGCCGTACTAGACAAACAGCTGGGACCTACAGTTTAATGTGACATCTGACCCACGGAAGCTATTATAATTAAAGGCATTATAATGGCTAAAGCAATGTCACCATCACACAAGGTTTCAGTAAAATCAATACCACAGGTGGCTGGTACCACAAAAATGAACGCTTTAAAAGCAGCCTGCGAAAAATTTTAATTGCATTCCATGCTCTGTATTGTTTTCCATACAACTGATGTATTATCTGTGCCTTTGTTTACTTTTTATGTTTGTGGTTGGGTTTTAGTTTATTGACAGGCACTAAATTTTGTAGGTTCTATATTTAGTTCTTTTTCCGTCTATTCCTGTCCAGTGCTGTTGTATTCCAGTCTGATCGTTGTTTATCCAGGTCGTCCCTCCATCGCTTTCTGGGTCTGCCGCGAGTATGGGTAGGGAGGCCTTTGCCCAATAATGAGACAATAGAGGCTCTCAATCTATGCATAAATAACTCAAAGGTGACTGACTGACTGACTGATATAGCGATCTATAAACGCACAGCCCAAACCACTGGACGGATTGGGTTAAAATTTGGAATGAAGGTAGATGTTATGTAGACGAAGGCATCCGCTAAGAATGGATTTTTGGAAATGCCTCTTTTAAAGGGGTGAAATAGAGGATGCAAGTTTTACTTCTTAATGCGAGCGAAGCCGCGAGTACCCACTAGTAATAATAATATATTTAGTTACAGGTAACTGAAGTGCACAGAACTTGAGGTATAAGTTGTTTAGAGCAATACCTTCTAATCAAAGACTATGTTTATTTTACAGACAATTCTTTAAATAAAGCATTTTGTTTTTATGATGGTATATCAACGGCCTTAACTTATTATGTGTGCAATTCCTCACTGATTGACTGCTATAAGATTTTGCGCAGGCGCTTCATACGTCATTTCTTTTTGGATGAACTACGGAAATTAATACTGATTTACTTCAGAAACATATCTAGTCATTGTATGAGCATTTATTAAGTCTGGTAAAAATATTATAAATGTATTATCTTAATAGACAACCACCATAAAGAATTGTAGGTCCCAGCTGTTTCTCTATCACTACGCATTGGGGCTGCTTGATAAACTCTCGACACCAGAGTTGGCCATTCTCATTCAATAAGAAGAAGAAGTCCATAAATTATATATAACAAAAACAAATGTAAAATTCTTATACATTTGGCAATTTTACCGCCTTCCAGGCAAAGTCGTTCAACTAAATTATATTGAACTTATCTAAAACATTTTACTTAACACTTTTAGTACACCTACCAACCACCAGGATACTCAGTGTGCTAAAAGCCGTCAAATGCTCATACCTAGTGCTACAGCGAGCGTCGTACAGAGGTTCCCATTAGCATATTAAAATGGTAAGAAAGGTGGTGAAGGAAGGAGGTTACTACACTCTTGGAAAGTATTTATACACTAGTGGACGCCTGCCGCTGCGTTCGCATTATCTCAGGATAAAAGTAGCCTATTACACTCCTAAAACCTCATACTACCTAAATACCAAAAATCATGATGATCCGCTCAGCTGTTTTTGCGTGATGAGCGTTTAAATAAACACACAAACAGAGACACAGATAAACAGACAAAAAATATAAAAACTGCTGAAACGTGTTTTACTATCGATTTAGACATTTTTATGTTATATATTTTATGTTTAGATTTTTGAGCCTTTTCAGCTTTGTTACACATAAGTATATGATACAATCTTACCTAAATATTTTTATACGAATGTACCTATGTAAAAACAATTATGACAAGAAATCATAGTGTTACATGATAATAATAATAATTATTTATTTGTTTTGTAATATTTATGATTTTAATAAATATTTCTTTCTTTCGTTCTTTCTTTCTTTCTTTCTTTCATAATAATATGTATGTATAGAGATATTATGGTGCAGTCAACCGACCTCTATTTCCATACAAACTGTTTTATAAATTGTTAGACTCAAAAACTAACTAAGATAGACTAATGGTTTATATTTCAAACTGAATGTATCATCTATATTCTCGAAAACCAAAAAGCATAGGTCAGACTCAAAAACTAAGAAAGATTGAGTAAATTACAACCAATTAGTTAGGTACCGCTATCACGAAACAAGTTGATAATTTCGAGACACCCTAGTTCTTACCAACTTTGTGCTTCCACTATGCGCTTTGAATTCCAATTTACAAGAGAATATGAGATTGGGCTCCTGTGTTCTGTGGATGGAGATAGGGATTAAAATAGATGAGAAAAATCTAAGGTTCAGGAAATACTAAGATATTTTAGACCAACTTCAAAAAAATAGAAAGTAAGGTTCAATTCGACTGAATAAGATATTGTGTGTGTTTAATATTTTTAGTGGGTATGTCTAGTTCAAGTGATATTAGAAAAAATTACAAGTCGATTTAGAAAAAACAATTTTTCTAAAAAAATACTTCATACCTACAAATGGTAACGCCTTAAAAAAAAAGTGCGCAATCTGACAGAAACCAAACAAAACGTAACGAACAAATCACTTTGTTTAATTGTTACCTATACAAAAGCAACATAAAAACAAACCAATCTCTTCAAAAAAATAACCCCGATCCCCACAATCAAATGAAAAATGGCTCAATTCAACAGAAAAGTATATCAGACAGATAATAGTGTGGCCAGGAACATAAAGAACCAAGCATGTCAACACGAAGTTTAGTCACATTTTTTATGCAAATTTATGTTATTTTCCATCCATTGGCGAGTTTTTTCTACAAGTTTAGTTTAGTCTGGAACAAACTCGTCAATGTAAAGCGAAGCAGTAATATAATTCAAAACAAATGACACGTTAGAAGGCACTTCTAAACTGTAATGTCACTGGAGCACGCAAAGAAAGATTTGTCGCCGTGATGTTTGACGCGAAAACGAAATTGGGTGAGCTTCTAGGTTTTACGGAAATTAAATAAGGAATGTAGATGTTTTTTATAAGACATATAGTTTTGTTTTTAAACGTATAATATATAATAAATATCTATGTAATTTTTTTCAATTTTTGTAATTATTTTCAAATTCAAAATCAGTACTGTTTCCGTAGGATCTTATGACAAAAATCATGTCCGAGGCTAAGCTAGTTAAAAATAAATTTAAATTTGCAAATTTTGTGGTTCATTTCAAGATTGACATTGAATACACTGTTAACAACTGTAGTTTCTGTTAGACGGATTTAAAAAAAAAAATATTTGTAACGCAGAATTTAATCACACAACCAAAATAATTGACCAAATGTATGTAATAGAAAAGAATAAGAAATAAATTTATTCAACCATATAACATTTTTCAACCATTTTAAATTCCTGCAATGTCATGATAACAAACTCCATTTTAAACTCACGTCCAAAAAGTACGTGGATCCAAAACTTAACTACTTTTACACTAAATTCCCTTTCCACCCCCAAATTCCCATTTGGCCCCCTAATTCCCGATTCATTCCTAATTCGCGAGCAACTTTTAAACTTTTTGATGTTTACGCGAACCCAAAAACTTTGCTAATTTATTCCGGCAAGGATTTTGTGATAATTATAACTAATGTTTTATTTGTGTAATTACAGGTTTGAATTGTTTAATGATTCTGAAAGCTTTTTTCTTTATGCAATAAATTACATAACATCGTTTTTATTGTCACATTATTTACACTAAAGCTTTGCTGATCAACAGACAAAGTTTTTCTAGGATTACGTTTATTTTATGGATTTTTATGCATAAAACTTGCTGATGAAGATTATGATGTCAAATGACAAAATATTGTGCTTTCAGGAACGATCCAAGGAAGAGGTTACGACACTAAGTTATGAGGAACACTTAGCAAGGAGGAGGAGTTTAGTTGAGTTGAGTATCATCCTAAGGTTAATGACTAATTTAGGTAGTATCTATCATAAACAGTCGATATCAAACTGTGAACGTGTCATTCAAAATTTGGAAGCGCCCAAAAGTAAATATACTGATCTAGTGAATGCTCGCGGCTTCGCTCGCATTAAGAAGTAAAACTTGCATTCCCTCTTTCACCCCTTTTAAAGTGGCATTTCGAAAAATCCTATCGGATGCCTACGTCATAATATCTACCTACATACCAAATTTCAGCCCGATCCGTCTAGTTGTTTTGGTTGATAGATCACTATGTCATGTGTATTACTATGTCAGTTCGTAAGTCATTAAGCCATGTCAGAGGCTCTTAGGTTGGCTTGATTAACTCTCGACACCAGAGTTGGTCACTCTCATTCGATAGGTAGAAGAAGAAGTCAGTCATCTCTGAGTCTTATAAATTAATGAACAACTATGTTATCGGTTGCTTAAATTTTGCGATTACATAATAGATATTATGTACCTAGACATATACAAGAAGGTTCAGATACGGGCGTTTCGAACGTTGCGTAATATTTGTACAACGTACGAGTATATACGAAATTCACATAAGAAATAAGTACTTAACAAAGAACAACAAAGTTTACAAGTATTAAGTCGTTTAGCAGAATAAAGTTAATTAAATTTATGTACAGCTGTAAAGGAATCTTAACGAAGCTGAAAATCTAGAAATTGGATAATAATTTCTGTTACTTTGTAAGATGAGATATTCTGTTTATTAATATATTTTGTTTAGCTTAGGTTTAATTTTAAGAGGGTACGCAAAAGTTGTTGGCTAATTAGTCTCTTTCAAGATTTACTTTTAAAGATCTCTAACCGTAAAAGAAAGTAGTATGTGTAAGACAAATTTTCTCATAACTTTGTGAATTTCAGTAGTTATCCATATTATGAATATCCTTATCCAAAAAAGTACTTTGATTTTGGTTTAATTTAAGTCGGTTAAGTTGGAACATGCCTTCTTAACCTAGGAGGATCACAATATCCGGGGACATTTGTGTCTTCCAATGAAGGACCCGGGCACTTACCACTTACTTAATTCTGCGGAGGAATCACGACCCCCAGTCATTAGGAAATAAGACTCAAGAGAGAATCGGTCCAAAGAAAATCGTGTTCTGAACTTATGCAAACTATAAAAAAGTTCAAAACTCGTTATATAAATATCAAATAACTAGATTCAACTTTCCAACTACAAATTTCTCACCCGAGTTCCGAAGCACTATTGCTACATAGCTCGACGAATTCAATATGAAAATTGTCAATTCGATATTTTGCTACCTGCCTTTGCAAAGAAATTGAATTTTTGAACGTAGCATATATTGCCACCTATTTGGAAGTATTGCGAGTTCCGTAGATGGTTCGGGATAAGTTTTTATTGAGTACGGTAAGTTGGGCCTACAAAGAAAGATCCAAAACTTATACGCCTATCATGACCTATAATTATGGAATTATGAATAAGTGTATTGTATTGTATTGAACAATATAAACACCTGCTTCAGTGTGCTAGCATGTGATATTAAGATAAGATAAGATAAGATAAGATGTGTCTTTAATGCACACCAAAGAAATTACATAATAAAAAGATATTTAAAAACTAATTTGCACATTGGGCGGCCTTATCGCCTGATAATGATGATGATTTTAATATCAAAACTTTCGTGAGACCTTTTATCAACATGTAACTAATACGATTTACACTTACATATAATTCGCGTATGTTACGCGATTATTGCGAGTTCCGTAGATGGTTCAGGATAAGTTTTTATTGAGTACGGTAAGTTGGGCCTACAGAGAAGAAGATCTGTACACATAATAAAGCTGTAGAGGGTCGAAAGTCTGAACGTAGAAGATATAAAAAAATGGTTGGAGATACTTGAATGGAGAATTGATAGTAAAAACGTTCCAACAATTTCTATAAATTTTGTCTGTTTATCTGTTTCTTTGTTTATCCGCGTCACTTTATTTAAACGCCCATCACGCAAAAATGGCTGAACGGATCATCATGATTTTTAGTATAAAGGTAGTATGAGGCCTACAGATTGTCATAATCTACTTCTTATCCTGAAATAGGGCGAGCGAAGCTGTTAGCGTCCACTAGTTTATAATATTTATAATGATATTTTTATAAGTTCAAAAATTATTTTTCTGTTTATTGTTAATACATAATATGTAGGTACATAATAGCTACCTACATACAATTTATTAAATCAGTTAACATGGCTTCTGCACTACCGCAGAAAAGTCGTCTCACTCGTAACAAATAGCTTGGTACCTTCTACAACTAAATTAATTACAGATATAAAAGTAACTAACTAGAAGCTAAGAAGGTATAAAAACCAGTTTTTATTGCCCTCTAGAACCGGAAATGGGTACCTTAGCCGTAACGGGCGTTTACGGCTCTTTCGAACTGACTAATTAAACGTGATGAAAAAATATTGCCGATACTCCCGCAAAAGTAGCTATAATTTGTACCTAATTATACTTCGGGTCAACCGAAGACGATTATATTGTTTACTAAGCAGCAGTCTGTGGAATTGTGCTGCCACTGTCACACATTTAGATAGTTAACTACTTTAAAAAAACAAAATTCAACTTCACTCGTTTCCGTATCCGCTCTACTCGGCTCACCACGTGGGAAGGCGCCTGCAACTCGCCATTACGTGATTTTGTGTCGCCGCTGTCGCACGCCTTAAACAATTTGTTTAAAAATCTGTTTAATTTTAAATATTCTTTACGTGTTGTGTCCAGTGATTATTAAAGAACATTGTGAACCGTTCCAAATACCTATAACGTTCAAATTTATAAATTCGAAATGTGTTAATAACAAAAAACTAAATTAAACAAAAATAACGGTTTTTAAACGTTGTTAAATCATTTAACCAAACATTACGACAAAACCAGTGAATATTAATTGCAGGTTACTGGAATTCTGTCGAAGACGGAATTTTATGGATAAATTTATCTTTGGTGAGTGACTTATTTTATTAACATACGATCTTATTTTGAACTACCCTCGAATTTATGATAATGGTAGTTTATGTTTTTACTTGATTGTAATAACTACTCAAGTACCAACGTTTTGTACTTTTTCTTAAAAAAAAATTAGTCCTTTATAAGACTTTAATACTACATGTAACAAAATAATGTACAAATAGAGAATGAGCATGCAACATCGCGCCCTGGCGCAAATAAGATTTAATTGTTTTCTATCATTATTCACAACGATTCTCAATTTAACTGCTCAGATCAACCTAAACGGTTTATTATTCGATCATAACCTTTTATAATATATGATGATGATATGCGTTTTACTCGCGTTAATCGTAGTAAATTAGTGAAAATCCATGTAATTCCTGTGGAGAATATTTATGATGCATCATGTATATCGTGTTAAGTAATTAATATGCATTAGTTTACAGCAAATCTCCATGTCAATCATGTTGAGAATATTTTAATGGTTTCACGTGTATCGTGTGTAGCAATGAATGTGGATTATTATCCACCAAAGTTTCATGTTTATCATGTTGTGTATATTTATGCTCCTTTACGTATATCGTGTTAAGTGATTAATATAAATGAGTTTACAGCAAATCTCAATGTAAATCATGTTGAAAATATTTATATAGCTTCACGTATATCGTGTAAAGCAATTAATGTGTATTAATTTCCACCATATCTCCATGTAAATCAAGTTAAGAATATTTATGATCTTTCACGTATATCGTGAAAAGCAATTAATGTGTATTAGTGTCCACCATATCTCCATGTAAATCATGTTGAGAATATTTATATAGCTTCACATACATCGTGTAAAGCAATTAAAGTGTATTAGTGTCCACCGTATCTCCATGTTAATCTAATATTTATGATCTTTCACGTATATCGTGTAAAGTAATTAATACTAATTAGTGTACATCAAATTTTGATGTGAATCATATTGAGAATATTTAAGTGACTTCATGTATATCGTGTAAAGTAATAAATTGGTATTAATGTACAGCAAATGTCAATGCTAATCATGTTGAGAAAATTTAAAATCCTTCACGTTTATCGTGCAAGGTAATAATTGTGGGTTGCTTATTTCTTTTTTCTCCGCGTGTGGCGCGTTGAGGTACTACCAATTACCAACACTTATTTATGATTTATCTTTAATTACAAATATAAATCACAGAATGAAATAGCTCAATATAATAGCATGGTAATAATGCCTCCCTAGAAAAAGAGGCCTAACAAAGAAATACATTCGAAGCCTCATAATCAAAGGCAACCACAGATGTATTATAAAATCTGGTTCCTGAAACCGTACGTTTACACAATCAGTATTCAATACGGAGTACAAAGCATGGAAAAAACTAGGATAAGGATAGGATAAGGATTTTGCTATCTGGTATTGGCTATCCATGAAAAGCTTGCTTTACAAAAAAAAAAAGATATTATGCAACTAAACGAAACAGTCTTGCTGTTAATCAGCTGTCAGAAGCGTTTGGCTGGGCTTTATCATCAAAATTTAAAAGGTGAAAGGCCTTCAATTAGTTATGGCCAACACATAATTAAATTATTACTTTTTTATGGCATAGTAGCATTATAGCATATAGCATAGCATTGCACTCAATTTCAATTTCCAATTTTTATCGTAATATGACTTAAATAAAATAAGAAAGTCAATGTAGTTACATTCAAGTCACTGTACTAAATAAACATACTAAATATTATTATGCTGTAAAACTAGTAAAATTGGTAGCATTTTCTTTAGTGCTATTCTAACTGAGCACATACTCATTGAATCTTTACAAGCAGACACAATATTGGGGGCGGAAATAAGATATACTTACCTCGCATGCACCGCTGAGACCTCGTGTCCACAACCAGCCGAGGTGCTTTAAACTTGGGATGTCACGGCCAGCCACGAACTCTGAAGCCAGTAGGCATGCGCCGGCCGCGGGGCCGCCGCCAGGAATTCTCAAACAGCCGCCAGGGCTACATGAAGTGAGGAGCCCGAGGATATTAATTCTAATACTGCAGGTACTTATTACAGAAAAACTTAATAGTTGTAGAATATTTCTATGAACAATGGTGTACCAAAATGAATGACTGTGTAACATTGTTAACATTGTGTTGGGACCTGGGTGACAGTTTCACCATTTAAAAAGAAAACCAATATAGCATATTACTACTATTGATACCGAACTTTTGTAAAACAATATTCAAAGTCACAAAATTGATAAATATATCATAGATATAATCTTGTCGCATGACTGAAGATGCAGATTAATTTCTATCACGACGTTTACTATACAAAAACCTAATATCATGGTCACCATGATCATCATTTGATTGTTTACAAAAACTTATTCATTTAAAACATTTTCAAATAGTGAATATGGTATCTTCAAATTAGTGGACTACCATTATAACCGAAGAACTAAATTATATTTATGTACACGATGCTTACATTTACTTGTTACAAATGCAAATAAAATAGAAAGTGGTTACGTTTTACATAGAATACATAATGTATATGTACAAATTTAATTTTCTAAATATTGATATGGCTTCACTTGTGTACACTAAGCTAAATGCAACCTTACGGTGTTATATCTATCTCATTAAAATGAGTTTATTTTATTTGGCTGGTTATTAGTCTGACCTTATATATTATTTTCATGTTCGGTGCCTATGCCAAGCAAGTTATACCTATACATTATAGAGTAACTTATGTTTAGCACCCAAAATCACATTCTACCTACCACGCGAGAAATAAACAACGGATCATTTTAAAACTCCATTTTGCCCAGCCGTTTAATATGATATAATTATTAAATAAGTACAGCGCGAATATACTTTATGTATATTATACAAATAAATTTGAAAGTAATAAGTTTATATTAATAGCTCTACCTAGTATCGGAGAGCAAAGTGCATTAGAGAATATTTAATATAGTAAAATTTAAAAATAAATGATTGAAAAATGCATCGTACGCAACTGTGACTAGTTATTTAGTCTACAGTGACTCCAGTACTTTATACAAAATGGTGTTTTCGGTGTATCAAAGCTCTTATGGGCATTGGATAGAATCAAAACTCATTTTACATATAAATATGTACATATTTATAAATATTCAAGATGAAAATTTTGTTTTTTATTGTTTTAACATATTCATTTGCATCCAATAAAAATATTGAACGTTGCAATATACCTACTTTTGAGAATTGATAGTAGGTACTACCACAATATGCTATATAAATTGAATTTGAGGTTACTTGAAGTATTCGTCAAGACAAAGGTGCGAACACAAATATATACACGCGTTTTTTTCGTAAAAAAAAAAAATGTTTGTTATTGGTGATTGTATATTCCGAAAATATAATTCTGATACGGAATTGGAGTTTGTTAGCGATGCCTTCGTACAAATTACAAAATAAAAATGTACTTACCAGTTCTGTTTGCAGCCCACAAAACTGCAAATATTTGTGGTCGTCTTCATTCAAGCTCCGTTACTTTTAATTGGGAAGGTTATAAAACTCTTAAGTATAATCAGTATACTGTTATACATTATAGGATGGTGTACTAACTTATCGATATTATGTTTAAATTTAAAATGATTACTTACTTTCTACGTTTCTTGAGAAATATAATAGTTGTAGTCACTATTAACTTAATATACCTTATTGAATAAATTAATTTGACACATGCAGACCTGTCATGGCATATATGCCTTACAATAAACATTTTTGCTTTAAATGGTTCAAAATTTAGGGTGGGTGGGAGTATAATCGTCTTCGATTGACCCTCGCATAATTGGAATCAAACATCAAACAGGTAAGTTTTCGTTTGATTCTTAATTATGAGTACCTAGTATGAAGCGAGTGTGACTCAGCGGCTCCAGTGTCTGCTTTTCATCCAGACGCACCCTGGTTCGAATCAGGCCCTATACCAATGACTTGTATTTTTAAGTTATGTGTGGATTTGCACTCGGTTAGCGGTGAAGGAAAACATTACAAGGAAACCGACATGTTTCAGGACCACAATATCGGAGGACATGTATTGTGTCTTCCGTGGAAGGACCTGGGCGCCCACCACGATGTATCTGTCCAAGAGAACTCCTTTAACGAATATATTCTGCGGGGGAGTCATGACCCACAGTCTTGGGGAAATACGACTCAAGAGAGAACTATGAGTATTAGGTTGGTTTTGAGTAATGTATCTGTCTATGTAGCAAATTACAAGTAGCAATAGAAAAGTTAGTAGTTTTTATGTGAGTAACTACATCTTTCTTGATTAAAAATATGTATTACTTACATCATCTTCACTTATATGAAAGCTGAAGAGGGTCAAAAATCTGTAAAGTTCAAAGTTCAAAGTTTTATTTCTGTAGGCAATTACATGCTCTTAGAAACGTCGACATGTACATAGAAGTTATTAGAAAAAACATGACTGGGATTTTTTTTAATCGCAAATAAAACAAGTGTCAGAAGTTTCTATAATTTTTATCTAATCACGCAAAAACGGCGAAACGGATCGTCATGGATTTTAGTATGTAGGTAGTATAAAGTCTTAGGAGTCACATAACTACTTTTTATCCTGAAATAATGCGAGCGAAACCGCGGGCATCCAGTAATAAGTGATTAAATGGATATGAATGTTCATCACCGCATAGTAAATAAACTAGTGGAAGATTGTATAAGTAATAACATTTATTATTCATAGGAAAATATTAAGGACGTATTGCTATGTAAGATAATGCTTAGGTCTAAATGACGCATAAGCGGCGCGATAAGCGACGCGTCGAGCGGAAAATTCAAACCAAACAGCGACTACAACGAACTATAAATCGCCCCAAGCAATGAGGTTTTACTAAGTCAGTTTATATAGAAGATCATTGGCCCCAAGTAATTAATTACGTGTTTATAGAGAAGCGATTTCTTTTACAATTGACTAATGTAAACCATTTCATATCACCTACATATATAAAGTCATTATTTAATGAGTATTGGCGTAAGAGGGAGGAGGCCTATACCCTGCAATAGGTGTCTTTAGGCTGATGATGATGTTGATGATATAAAGTCAGCAGGTTGTTGCTATATCAAAATATTTTTTGCAATTTTACAGTACTTAGGTATCAAAAAAGATTCCTCATAGATATGTATATCTTAATAATTCTATCTTTTCCGTTTTACTTTGTGGTGAAGTGTGCCCCTAAATACTAAATGCTCCTTAATTATTCTTAAGTAGATACTATTATAGTGATTAATTCTATTTATAACAATTCTTAAGTACAGAAAATCGTGATTATCGCTGTGAATCATCCTATTTATCGCTTGTCGCTGCGCTTATCCATGTACAATGCTTTAGTGATATTTTGTCGGCACGTGTAACACTACTATCAAATCTTTTTGGTGTTCCTAAAACACGTGTAAGAGTGTTTTTTTAAACTAAAGCAATTACGAAATCTGGTACTTAAAAGGTTTTTTTTATCGTAACAATTTATTTGTTATTCTTATTTTCTGAAAATATAGAATTAAGTTAAGTTAGTAACTATAAGAAAAGAAGTGAAGTCAGTTTACGTATAAATTATCGTACTAATATAATAAAGGCAAAATTTTGTATGTGTTAAGGTGTATTTCTATGTATTTGTTACTACTAAAAAAAGCTGAACCGATTTGTATGAAATTTGGTATTACGATAGTTTAGACCATGGGTTAGCACATAAGTTATTTATCCCGGATCAACGCGGGTAAACCAGTGGGATGCAGCTAGTTTATTTCATGTATGACGAAATATCAACGAATTAATATATTAATATATATAAATTATATTATTGTACATATTGACTTCGTTTTTTTTTTTTTTAATACATCTGATTTCGGACAATATCGGGGGCCTTATTTTCTTTCTCATTCATACTACTTCTCACTTTTATGCTTCTCGCACTTTCGCGCTTCATACTATTTTTCCTTTCATCCTTCATCTTTCTTACTTTTGTTTGTGTTTAATATGTGTTTAATAAATTGACGATCGATAGGGAATATGGGATGCTTTATTAATCCTACTTATAATTATATACATACAACTTATATATATACATCTGGACCAATTAATTTTAAAAATAAGATCATTTACTAATTTGATCCGATTTTGCTTATAATTTACCGGATTTAGATATAAGGTGGGTGGTCCTAAACGGATGACTAAGACAATAAAATTATGAGAAGCTTTTCGTTCTGTCTATTTTTTATAATAAATTGCTTTTTTGTATAAACATTTGGAAGGTCCCGTAGTTTGAAATTATGAACAATGCAATAAAAATTTAGAAAAAAAATGACTTGAAATCATTCAGTTTCTTACAAAATGAATGATAAAAATAATCATTTTTTATACTTAGTAAATGCATAAATATTTATTCTCTGACAATTTAAACAAAATTAAAAGTTTGTTATTATAGTCATTCAGGAGTTAATCAGTTTCTTCTAGGCTAACTCACTAGACCGTTAGCTGCAATTACTTTTTATGTAAGTTAAGTTAAAGTTAAGCGAGAACCTACACATTATATAAGGTACTAGTGGTTGCTCGCGGCTTCGCTCTCATTAAGAAGTAAAACTTGCATCCCCTATTTCTCCCCTTTCAAAGTGGCATTTCCAAAAATCCTTTCTTAGCGGATGCCTACGTCATAACATCTACCTTCATTCCAAATTTCAGCCCAATCCGTACAGTGGTTTGGGCTGTGCGTTGAAATATCACTATATCAGTCAGTCAGTCACCTTTGAGTTTTATATATTTAGAAGATGATTAGATTTGTATTTTTTCTTGTTTTTAAAGTTTTCCACATTTTTTTGTTATGTTTCATTGCATTTTATTTTCTTAATTTAGAACTTTACGACACTGTTCCTTAATGTATCTAAACTAAACCCTAAAACCACTGACTCACTAAACAATAGAACACTAACAAACCATATTAGGTTTTTTAGTGTCACTAAACTGTTCAATATTTCAAATTTGGAAACTGTGTTACGCAAGAGACGGAGTAACGTAAAACTACAAGGAATTACATTGCTGGATATGCTGAAATATCTTATTTAATAAAAATATGATAGAAGTAATAGGTTACATTTGCATTATGACATTGCTTACATTTTAAAGTTACGAAACACTCAAAACAGGCAAAAATATATCATATCAATTATTTTGACTTGAATAGTCATTATTATTATAGTTTGATCTATAACAGATTCCGGAAATGCAATTTCAAACTTACTTTAACATTTACATTACATTACTAAAACATTTTTCCTTTGTAACCTTTCAAGTTAATATTCTTCTTTTTATCGAATGACAGTGGCCAATTCTGGTGTCAAGAGTTTATCAAGTTTTCCTAGGGGCTTAAGTTATTATTGCCACATCTAGTCATATTAGTTTCCATCTCGGTCTAGTAGAAACTGTTGATAATCTACCGACGTGGCGCCGCGATGGCAGATTAGCCGGCAATGGCGCGGATAAGTTCATACGAAAGTATAGTGTTGATAATCTTAGCTTAACCATAACTTAATAATATATGGAAAATTATGTCTACTCAAAATGTTACTTGAAGATGTAATTTTTATGTCTGCTTTGGTATTGAAATATTCGACTCAATGACTCAAGACTACAGAGGAGATTTAAATCAGATAGGAAATGATCAGAAGTGAGTAAAAAAACATGTTTCATCGAGATCAAAGTAGTATTATAATGTCACCTTACCGAATCAAATATGACTAAAAAAACATCATCTTTGAATGTCTTCAAAGAAGACTTCACAACAGTTGATATACAACGCACTTGTAGAAATTAGGCATTGCAATTTACAATAAAAAAAAACTATTTATATAACACCTGCTCGTCAATGGCATATTATGTGTCATGCAAACTCAACTTAAAGCAAGTCATTTGTGTCCTATGGTCTAGCCGGGTCATTATAAATGTACTGAACTTTATAATCCCCTAGGGAATAATGACATTTGAATTTGGAATGCAATCAACATTGAATATACGAGCTCCTTGCAATCCATGACCAAACGTCAAAATTAGAATATAAACTTTTCATAGAGCCCTACACCAAGAAAAATTTATTCAAAATTAGAATGAAAACTTTTTATAAAAACCTGCATGAAGAAGAATTTGCCACTACAAAAAAAAAACAAATGGAACGAAAAGGCGCTAAACTGCAAATCTTTGTGTTATTTTGTAACAAATAACGTATTTTTTTTTTTTTTTACATAAGTTTTTTTCTTTTTTATTGTATTATGTTTTATTGCCTCGCAGTGTTTATATAAAGTAGAGTATGCATTTTGGGGATAAAGCAGTGTATTTGTCTCGGGCGTTTTTGAACCCCTCGGCCTCGGGATTCTAGCTTTAACTCTGTAACTCCCTCGCTTCGCTCGTGAGTTTACCCTAGGATCCCTCGTCCTTGGGGTTCAAAATATCGCCCGAGACATAATACACTGCTTTATCCCCTTAATGCATAATCTACTATTATGTCAAGTAGGTACACTCGTATCATAACGCTTAAATACAAACTTTCGTAGCCATTTGCAATTTTACGGTACGGGTGATTTATGTTTATATTATGAGAAATGAAAACCATGCCAGTATTTTTTCCTTTAATACACAACAAAATTAGACAATAAAAGACTTAAAAAAACAAACAATTTCATACAATCTAATCTACTTTATCAAAAAGCAGCGTACCCAAAGTACTGGCTCATAAAATACAAATTAAATTTTCAAACTTTGATATCTCAAAAGTGGCCATTTATATTTTTTATACAACTATGTACGTACACAACGTTTAATCTTTTGTGGTTTAATAATAAAACCTTTGTTTTTTATACAACAAAATTGCTAAGGTATATCCACACAAATCCAACGAGCTTATAAACAAACGTTACCAAAAAACCTTGTAAATTTGCGTAGGTGTCACTATTTAGGTCGTGACCAAACTGACACAGAGTGAGTGATTACAACACATATTATGTATATTGTGTTACAAACGTAGTGATGTGTTTACAAACTATTTATCATTGGGTCATACATTTTGATGCAGACTTAAAAAAGCAAATAAGAATCTTGATAGAAACTGATATACAAACAATGAAATAAAATAATAGTCTGATGCCAATCATCAAACCATCATAAAAAAAAATATTAGTCGGTCAGTCAATTAAATTTATTATTTTGTCCTTAGCGGTCTAGAATAATACTTTGACAGGCCCTAAAATTACCTACAGTTTTGTCGGTATTTCGAAGTTGTGCAATCTACTTTTTATTTTATTGTTATTTGACACGTTATATTATATTAATATATTTTGTTTGACTGCTCCGTTAGCTTAGTTGGTAGTGGCTCTGCCGTCTAATCTAGGGGTGCGGCTTCGATGCCCGCATAACACAAGTAATTATGAATAAAATTTGTAAATACTTGTGTTGAGTCTGGTCGTTTCTATGTATAATAAGTATATTGTATTTACAAAAGAAAAGTATATATGTATTATATCCGTTATCTAGTACCCATGATACAAGCGTAAGCTTAGTATGGGGCTAGATGGCGCTGTGTGATATGTCCTGAAATATTTATTTATTTTTTATTTATTTATTTATTACTATTGGTACTGCGCTGGTTGCTACTTGGGCAAAAAATTGTTTGGCGTGCTACAGATAGCTATCGAGCAAGCCATGCTGCGAAGGCAGGTGTAAAAACCTTATTATATACAACGGAACTAAGACGATTACAAACCCAGTATACATATACCAGTATATACTTTAACGTTCTGAGGACGTTTACGAATATAATTTTTACGTTTTTATAGTAGTCCACGTGGTTACTTAGTTCTAACCACTTAACTAAGAACGACTTTGTTAACAGTAAAAATGCGTAGAAAGTATATTCCCAAACCTAAGAACCAAGTTACTACTTATACCACCAACTCGCATCTCCAAACCCTCAACCCTACTTCAAAACTTGGCTTCGTAACTCCAATTAATTAGACAGAATAATGAGTGGGGTCCCGCAGACCGTGCTACGTGATTTGAGGGTTAACGTGACGGTTCTCTTTTTCAAAATATCTGTATTAATCCTTCTTGTATTTCGGACTTTTGTATAGACTAATATAAATATGTACCTACTAGATAAACAAGTGTGCCTAAGCTGTTCCAGTATTTGCTTTTCATCCAGACGCACCCTGGTTCGAATCCGGCCCTACTCCAATGACTTGTATTTTTAACATCGTGAGGAAACCGACAATTTTGAGGACCACAACATACGAGGACATGTGTCTTCCGTGGAAGGACCTGGACCAGAATGTATCTGCTCAAAAGAATTCCCTTAACGAATTCGTTCTGCGGGGAGTCACGACCCTCAGTCATGAGGAAATACGACTCAAGAGAGAGAGAACATACTAGATGACTAGATGATGATTTCATACAATATGTAGTATCGAAATTGTAGTTTAGTTTTCTAGTTAACTTTCTACCGTAAGTGAATTCTCGAATCCTAGCTAGTAAGTCGTATTAAAATTATTTTAGCTAAAAATATTGCTTTGCTATGATTACCCGACTACGGAACAGCAAAATGAGGGTTATGATGACCCAAACCGAATGTTAAGTTTCATTGTAAATAGTCAAATAAACTTTTTATTTATTTATTTAATGTCTATCTTTATTACCTCTTTCACTGACATGCATAATTCCCTTTACACTTTAAATTCTCTCTAAGTAGTGTTGCACTTTAAAAACAATTTTTTAGATTAGATTAAAGAAATTAAATTTGTTAATTGATTATTTTTTGACATTCATTGCGTCAAACGTATTAACGAATGAAAGAGGAAAAAAAGATACCCAAGCAAATTTTCATTCACTAGTTTTTATAAGCAACAAAGCCTCAGTTATTTTAATATCATCACCGTCCAATCAACCTAAATGTCACCGATACAAAACCAAGCGAATGTGACCCTAATTCCTAGCTACGTTAGAGTCAACTAGTTCATTATCTAACTGTTACATGTCATTATAGGCGTAATAAGTTCATGCAACGGTTCGACTTGTCAGTTATTGGGTGTGTTGCACTTGGATCTATAATAATAAGTAACTAGCTGTTACCCGCGGCTTTGCACACGTTATCTATCTAAATATATTAAACTCAAACGTGACTGACTGACTGACTGATTGACTGACTGACTGACATAGTGATCTATCAACGCACAGCCCAAACCACTGGACGTAACGGGCTGAAAATTGGCATGCAGGTAGATGTTATGACGTAGGCATCCGCTAAGAAAGGATTTTTGGAAAAGCCGCTTTTAAAGGAGTGAAATAGGGGATGCGAGCGAAGCCGCGAGCATCCACTTGTTATACATATAAACCTTCCACTTGAATCATTCTATTTCCAAATTTCTTTACTATTATAAGATTCAACTTAAGTAACATTGTCAGTCTACGTAGTTGTCATATCCTAACAGTAACAACAAAATATAAATTGTTTTTTTTTTACCCTGTTAACATACAAAACTTTCATAAATTAAAACCTATTGAAAGAAACTGCATCAAAATTTCTTGTGTAGTTTTTTAGATCTATGTAAGCATGCATAATATAAACGTAAGGACAGACGCGGAAAGCGGCTTTGCTTTATACTATGTAGTTTCATAGTGATAGCTATTTATAACTAGCTGTGCCAGCGACTTCGCGCATGGAAGTTATTACCATAACAACGGTTCTAGTGAGTTGATCTTAAAAGATAGACATATACTGTTGCAGACATTTTGTTAGATAATTTTAAGAGGAATAATTCTTTCATACCTACATATTTTTTTGATATCTTGAACCGTTTTCGCAGCACACGCAACGGAAGCCCTCAAATATGAATAATTTTCCTCGTTTTTTCCACATTTTCAATTGTTTCTTCGCACCTATTAGTTGCAGCGTGTTGTTATATAGCCTAAAGCCTTCCTCGATAAATGGTCTATCCAACACAAAAATATTTTTTCAATTAGCACCAGGATTTCCTGAGATTAGCGCGTTCAAACAAACAAACAAACAAACAAGCAAACAAACAAACTCTTCAGCTTCATAATATTAGTATAGATGTATACTAGCACAGAATATATAATAGTAAGACTGCTTCTGTGGTCGCTTGTAGTGGTTGCGCGCTTGCTTTGCAAGGTAACAGGTCGTAGGTTTGATTTGGAACAAAATTAAATAATAAATTTACTTTGCTTAGGTAAAGTGGTGCGACAAAATACGTATAAGATGAGGAGTCGGGGCAGCAATAACACAATGTGATTCATCTAAAACAATAAAGTTTTATTAAGTAATTTAACTAGGTTTCAACAAAATATGAAGTGAAGAGGTACCTACCTAAAACAAAAGAGAATCGACAAATAAATGTCCTTGCTTATCTTCAGCCCGTCGATCCTCTCTTGCACTGTTTTACTAACACTAAACACAACTATATTATGAAACAATGTGATTATTTTATAAGATTTTTATGTACATCATTTAAACAATATTTTACTCACATGTTTTTCTTTTGTCTGGCACTTGTGGCTCCCACTTAACATTTTAACCATCCAAATGTCAATGTCAACATGAGAGCTTTCATATATTACATTCATATAAACAAATTATCGATCAACTCAAAACATGAATTATATAAAGTCAAAAACCTACTTACGAAAATATGCTGAGCCTAAGTTGAAATTTAAGTGTAAGGAACATAACTTACAACTTCCCTGGACAAAAATCCACAGTCAATATCAAATCATGTCAATTAAAAAAATAAACAATATGATTACCAAAATTCACAAAAAAACTTTGTTGTTGTAACGAGCGCATCAGAAAAGTTACAATTTAATTTATTTCATGTTCTTCTTCTTCTTTATTAGTTCCAATTGCAACCCACCTGCTAATAACCATTACCAAGTACAATGCAAGGTCAAACAAACTGCATCTCAAAACGTACAGCAATTGTTTAACATAAATACGAGTACACAGAAATGAGAGGAGCTACTTGTTAAATGGAGAAGGTATTTGAAATACATACGTTTTTACATTATGTTGTAATATTGAGTTTACAATTAATTAAAGAAAACCCGTAAAATAACATCAAATTATTCTAAAATATTTGTCCCAAAAAATAGTTTATTTTTTTAATTTATAAAAATGTACTTATTTAAAATTAAATCAGTCATAATTATATTTTTTCTTTATGAGTAATGTTAGTCATATCTCAAACATAAACGGCTTATAAAAAGGCAAATATTATTGTGCAAATGTATATTATGTACGTTTTATGTAGCTCATACAGCTGAACCTATTCAAATTTCGGCATAGAAATTGTGTTGAAACGACTGGTTTGAATTACCAAGGATACTTTTTACTTTCCGTCTGTAATACCGCGCAACTCTAGTTAAAAAACAAACAAAAACTTGATTTACAAACTACCACATCCACACTGTCCCACCTCGTCTCCACAAAAACCTACACATACGAGTACATATTCACACCCGGCCCGGTTTCCGTGGGACCCTATTTTACACAGTTAGGCGGTCTGGAATGCAAGCGGTGGGACAAATTATAACAAGACAAGAGATGTAAAGACTAGAACAATTTTATTGCTCATTGAATACACTTAGAAATAAATTTTAACTATCTGAGGTTGTATGAAATTAAATTAAACTTTTATTTGGAAATGGGCGAAAATAATCACGACCGGCAGGATTCGAACCTGCGTATTTCCGATCTCCGTCCGGAACGCCTTAACCAACTAGGCTACGGTCTACTAACTGCCAGGCGCGAAAATCCATACACATCAGACTGAGCGGCTGATGGCGCCACTTGTGCTGTCAGAATATGTCTAACAAGCACTCATATCGATGTACCTACTATGGACACCTGATATGACGAGAAATGGGCCTTTCGCGTTTTAATTATGAGTTAATTTATTAAGTGCTAAACCTGCACTATGGTTGTTTTAAATTAAACTTTTATTGGAAAATGGGCGAAAATAATCACGAAAATGAAATTGTAGAGAAAATAGTTTGCTATGAAAAAATATGATAACTTAATACACAGATAGGTACAGTTTTTTGACGAAAACTATAACGAGTACAAAATGTAATCCAAGATCAATCTCTGAACATTTATGCATCTAGTGTTTCACCAACAGGTTTCCTAAACCGATATTTAGATATACGATAACCTTGTTCCCAAACTACGGATATCGATCAAATAAGAATGAAAGAAATATTCATTATGGCAGATTTACTACAAAATATGTAATTACTAGCTGGTTCCCGCGACTTCGTCCGCGTGTAATAGTTATTACCATAAAAACGGGTCTATTGAGTTAACCTTAAAAGATAAACATATACTGTTGCGGACATTTTGTTAGATCATTTCAAGAGGAATAATTCTTTCATACATATTTCTTTGATATCTTGAACCGTTTTCGCAGCGCATGCAACGGAAGCCCTCAAAGATGAATAATTTTCCCCGTTTTTTCCACATTTTCCATTATTTTTTCGCTCCTATTAGTTGCAGCGTGATGTTATATAGCCTAAAGCCTTCCTCGATATATGGTATACTAAACACAAAAAGATTTTTTCAATTTGCACCAGTATAGTTCCTGAGATTAGCGCGTTCAAACAAACAAACAAACTCTTCAGCTTTATAATATTAGTATAGATTTACACAAAATATCTATACCTTAAATGAAAAACACCGTTTCACGATGATCGTTCAAAATCTCAATTCAATTTTAACCACCGCTTTCCTACTTGTTTTATTGTTCGATGCTTTTTTACGGAAGCATGATTACAATCTCGATACGCTATCAATTAAAATAGAAACACATATCTTAATTATTAAAATCTGATCTGTTTTCGGGTCACGCGCAGTTTAGGGGTCATATTCTTATAATCTGCGATAATATTATGATTACTTTGTGTCCATTATTTGCAATAGAGTTGAAAAATTCTTGTGCATTCATAAAATGGCCATAAATAATATTTTTTTGATATTATTTAATTTTGACATATTTATCAAATAACTCTTTTTCACCTAGCTATCTAAATTGAGCTACTAATTTTTTATATTAGTAAATGTATTTTTGTGTAATCCTGAAATTTAACACTACATAACTATAATATCAATCGTTTCAATTTAAAACGAAAACTTTAACGTAAAAGACTTTCGCTGGTAATTCTATAGATTGAAATATCGTGCGACATTAAAATAGGATACCAATCTGAAAGCATATTTTAAAAAGAGTCTATACAATGATGTTATCATTAGTCACAATTTTCACATTAGCGACGGGATGTTTAGACACTTAAATCAATAGAAGATTCAAGAATAATATACAACTCAATAGAAGATCTGACGATACTTTGTTTTCATTGATCGATGCTTTAGTGTCTGTCGTTTTGCACATTTTATTCACTAGTTGTAAGTACTTATATTGTACTAGTGGGTGCTCGCAGCTTCGCTCGCATTAAAAAGTAACACTTGCATCCCCTATTTCACCCCTTTAAAAGTGGTTTTTCCAAAAATCCTTTCTTAGCGGATACCTACGTCATAACATATACCTGCATGCCAAATTTCAGCCCGATCCGTCCAGTGGTTTGGGCTGTGCGTTGATAGATCACTATATCAGTCAGTCAGTCAATCAGTCAGTCAGTCACCTTTGAGTTTCATATATTTAGATTGAGTAGGTACATAATGTATATATGGCTAAAAGATATAACTTAAGGTGATAAGGCCGCCCACTTGTAAATATATTCATAGTTTACATAAGTCTTTTTGCTATGTTTATTTATATGTTGGTGTGCAATAAAGTGAATTGAATAGGTATATTGCATCAATACAAAAAGAGATACTTAGCCAAATTTAGCATTGATTTTTTTTATGACAAAACCTTTATATTTTATAGCATTTTGCATATTTTTTTTTTTAGGCTACTTTTTTTCGTGTATCAAAGCGGATAACTCCGCGGGGCCCTTCTAGTTTGAAATATATTTTTGTTTTTCCTATTTTTGGAATAAATTGTGAACCTTGTGTTATCAATAAATAATGGTATTGTATTTTTATAAAAGCGACGTTTCACTGGCTGGATACATTTTACAATGACATATAAAGTAAATTCAACGACTCGATACATGTATCGTATAATCATATAAAGTTACATAGTAGTGTAGCATTTCACAAAGTAGGAAGACAAACAGCTTTCTCCACGCTTCAAAATTAAAAGAAAACTCACCCGTGGTATTTGAAACGACCGTATAATGTGCAAAAACAGTCCATTGCACCTTTTCCTTTATCCCTCTGTTAACATTTAAACTGGCCTATCGTTAGACAAATTAAAAGCCACTGTTAACAATACCCTCTTTACTACTAACCATTAGGGTATCGCGTTCAAAGGCTTAGTTATTTTCTTGTTTTTGTGACACATAGCATAAAATAGATTACAATAAAAATTAAAGGGATTACAACGAGCAAAATTAGGAAGTTATTTTGGTTTAAATTTATTTATGGTCTTCTTCTTATCGAATGAGAGTGGCCAACTCTGGGGTAGAGAGCTTATCAAGCCGCCCTAAGGGCCTCTGACATGGCTTAACGACTGTCGTACTAGACAAACATTCGGGACATTAAGTATAAGTATGTATTTACAAAAGAAAAGTATATAAGTATTATATCCGTTATCTAGTACCCACGACACAAGCGTTTGCTTAGTGTGGGGCTAGATGGCGCTGTGTGGAATGTCCCGAAATATTTATTTATATTTATTTATTTATTAAATAACGTGTCATCCGTGTCTTTATGCTAAGTAATAAATGGATGTACTTATGTATATCAAGTCAAAATACTAAACTGCTTTTGCTATAACTCAAACTTTATACCATCTTATTTAAAAATAATGAACTCACAATTTTTGTTTTGATATACAATATAATATATATGTACATTGTACATATGTGTAGGTACATTGGAAACAGTTTTCTGTCATAATTTAGCATAAATATGATTCAAAACCTAAATCTAAATCGAACAATATATTCAACTCACATCTTGTAAAATAATACTACTTAATTATATTATTGAGTTGTAAACAAGAGCCCCTGGCATAACCTGCCTCCCTACGACACAGATTTTTACTAATGTTCAAGAGGCAGTGCTATTTGTAGGATGACACATATTATTTGTTTACAATAAATTTATCTTTATCTTAATTAATAAGCAGATTAAAAACCGGCTCAAAAATACTTACAGAACCTCTATCCTTAAAGACTACCGACCATTAACGCATTTATTTAACAAAGGCCATAATCATGCCAGTAATTGGTATCCCTTCAACAGAATACAGTCTAGTTACAAATTAAGCAGTAACGAACTTAATTAAATGCTAAAACGCAGTAGAAAAGAGTGAATGAGTTTACTGGCATGTCAAAAACAAACGAATAAACAAACAAACAAACAAGTAATAAGGTGGTATGATGCTTTAAAAAAGCGAGTGTGGCTCAGCGGTTCCAATGTCTGCTTTTCATCCAGACGCACCCTGGTTCGAATCCAGTCCTACACCAATGACTTGTATTTTCAAGTTATGTGTTGATTTGCACTCGCTTAGCGGTGAAGGAAAACGTCGTGAGGAAACCGACATGTTTGAGGACCACTATATCCGAGGACATGACGTGTCTTCCTTGGAAGGACCTGGGCGCCCACCACGATGTATCTGCCTAAGAAAACTCCCCTAACGAATTAATTCTGCGGGGAGTCACGACCCTCAGTCGTGAGGAATACGACTCAAGATAGAGAGAGACGCTTTTCTAAAAGCTTTTATTAGCAAAAGTTTATGAGTATGCTTACGAGTGAGTATTTCCGTTAGGTACTTAACGTTACGATCAACTAGTTGAACCGATTTGTATACAATTTGGGCAGGAGAAAGTTAGGCCGTGTTTTATAATTATTACCATAGTAAAGGACCCTTATCATCACATGTCATCAAACGTAGAAATCATCATAAATCCTTGTCAGGACAAGAAAAAAAAACAAAATGTTGTATTAGGTAATGTAGTAAATCCAAGATGGCTGCCCTGACGTCACATTAAGTTCCATGTACTGACTGGTTTGAAGTAAAGTGTGATTTGCTCACTGCGTGTGTATCCGCAACACCGTAAATACAGTCTTTGCTTGTTTTAGCACCACAACTTTTGTCAGTCTGAATTTATATGGCTGTCTGTTACACCGTATGATTCATCAGCTTCTAACCCCCATATAAAATACTAGCTGGTGCGCGCGACTTCGTCCGCGTGGAATAGTTACTTATTACCATAATAATACCTAACCTTAAAAGATAGACATGTACTGTGCGGACATTTTGTTAGATCATTTTAAGAGAAATAATTCTTTCATACACATTTTTTGATATCTTGAACCGTTTTCGCAGCGCACGCAACGGTAGCTCTCAGAGATGAATATTTTTCCCCGTTTTTTCTACATTTTCTATTGTTTCTTCGCTCCAATTAGTTGCAACGTGATGTTATATAGCCTAAAGCCTTCCTCGATAAATGGTCTCTTCAACACAAAAATATTTTATCAAATCGGACCAGTAGTTACTGAGATTAGCGCGTTCAAACAAACAAACAAACTCTTCAGCTTTATAATATTAGTATAGATAATTCTAAAGCCTGTCCATCCAAAGGTTGCCTGGAAGGAATCGCCTAAGGCGTTAAGGCCACCCAATGTACATTAAATTAGTTTTAGTTTCTTTAAATTTCTATTATTGTTTGGTGTGCATTAAAGATATACATATCTATATATCTATCTATAAACAATCTTCTATCTATATTCTACATTTAAACATAATTAAAAAGCTAAAGAGGATTGAAAATTGTACAGAGAAAATATTAGAAAAAAAATATTTTGCCATACCTAATCGATAACAGAACAGTTAGTAGATTTTAGAGTTATTGTCTGTATATTTGGTTCTGCATCATACAAAAACTTCAGAACGTATCATCATGATTTTTTGTATGCAGTTAGTATGAGGTCTTGAAGTGACAGGCTACTTCTCATTCCGGAATATCGCGAGCAAAGCCACATGTATCCATTATTTACACATAAAAAATGTTATCGACTTACCAGATATGGACGTTGTGTAAGCTTCCAAATAATTTTGTCAATTTTTTTTCCAAATAATTTTGTGTATTACTGAGTGATTGTATCGTTGTAGGTACTTATGTTTTCTTGGAAATAATTTGGATATGATAGTTTTATTATAAGTACTTTAGATTATATTACTCTGGTAACGTTACAAATTACTAAACAAAATAAGTTTATTTAGATACTACCCTCCGGCAATGCGTTATGTGTAACACGTTATGCACTGTCCTATACGCTTATGGATGCTGTGAAAAATTTGTTTAATGACTACTTACATAAATAAAAAAAAACACTTACGGTGTAACAACAACCCACGTTAGCGCCAACATATAGTGAGAGAGCAACTTCAACTTTCCAGTTTTAGTTCTAGCTGTACTCTAGTTGCTGTTTATGTGTTCTCAGCTCAACCTACTGCAGGGGAGGGAAGGATTTACTCTATCTAAATGGGCGCAGGATATGATGTGTTAATCTAGAATTAAATCTTATGTTTCCTTGAGTAAAAAAGACTCTTGTCAAAATTGTTACAATCAATTTTATTACCCAATTAGCTAAATGAGATACGAATATTTATTATATATTATGAAAGAGGCTTATACCCAGCAGTTGGATGAAACCGTCTGTGATGATGATGATAAGAATAAAATAATACGAATTAAAAATGTAGGTAATATTGCCAGTCCTGATACATTGTACCTGTGGCTTAGCACGCTTATATCAATAATAAAAAAGGTAGCGTTTTTCAGTTTTGCTACTTCTTAATAGTACCTCAATAATAAACGAATAATAAATAAATTAACCTATTTCGCGTTTAAAATTTACTGCACTAATAAAACAAAAACGAAAAATAAATGTCAATGCCTCTTTTAAGTTAGCTAAGCAAAACAATTTTAAGCCCCATCTTAGGCCATAGCTATTGCTTACCATCAGACAAACGTTGGTCAAGAGCCAAACCTGTTTTAGTTTTAAAAAAAAGGTAGGTACATAATCATGGACTTTTTTACTGACTTCATTAAATGTCATACTTTCGTATTTTTTTTAATTCTTCTTTTTTTTGAATTAGTGTGGCCAACTCTGTTGTCAAGAGTTTATCAAGCCTCCCGAAGGGCCTCTGACATAGCTTAACGAATAATAATAAAGTGTATACTTTCTATGAAGCAATTGTACCAAATTGGTAACAACGTTTCCGTCACATCAAAACAGATGTCAACGTCTTTGTTGACTTTGTTTTTTTAACCATCACGACTTAGACATTAACATTGTAAAGTAGTATTACGTTACGACACTTGCTCGGAAATTGAGTTATTTCTTACACAAAAAACAAATAGGAACAACACGTGCCTTTCCTCAGGCGGTGTTGGGTTAGGTTTGTGTTCCACTGCTTTAGAGATGAGAGAGGGAGAGAGATAGAAATTATGGCGGTTTTTGTAACGTAAATATTTTGTTTAACAGCAAATCTCGAGAACGGCTTGTTTATTTTTATGTTTTCCGAATTCATTACATTTTTACCTATTTACTTATATATTATATGCTTAAAACTTATTGCCAGTGATTTTATACTTAATTTTTTTTTGTATTAGTACGACCACAAAAAAAACTCCGTTAGACATATCAACTGTACCATACAAAAGATATGGTGAAAAGATTTTTATTAATTAACTAGCTGTGCCTGCGACTTCGACCGCGTGGAATAGTTATTTTGGGCATCATATTTATTTTTGCAAACAACCTCTTCAGCTTTATAAATAATAGCTGTTACCCATGACTTCAACCGTTTTCGCAGCGCACGCAACGGAAACCATCAAAGGTGAATACTTTTCCCCGTTTTTTCCACATTTTCCATTGTTTGTTAGCTCCTATTAGTTGCAGTGTGATGTTATATAGCCTAAAGCCTTCCTCGATAAATGGTCAATTCAACACAAAAAGAATTTTTCAATTAGTTCCTGAGATTAGCGCGTTCAAACAAATAAACAAACTCTTCAGCTTTATAATATTAGTAAAGATTTACAAACTTGATTGATAAGAAAAGAAAGGTTTATTACAAAAACGTTGTAGAAATACTATAAAGAGCTATAAAACCATCACAATATAAGTATGTGATAGACATAAAAAGCTTTTATTTATCGTGGCTTTAGTCCGCTTCAAAACTGTACTTCATAATAATTGCTTAGCTTGTAGTGAGACACAGGATTTTCTGAGAAACTTTGTGTTGACACAATAATTGTAGGTTAAATAGAAGGTTTTTATGTATCTTTTAATTAGCATTCCGATAAAAAACAGAACCTTAAAGATATTTTTGATTGATTCAATTTTAATCAAATGTTTTCTTGTATTAATAACTATATGTACAGACCAACTTATTAATTACGATGTTTTGAATTTCTTACTCGAAAAAAGGAAAATAAAAGAAATATATAATCACAACACAAAGTTATATGATGGATAGATAGATAGGTAAACGCTTTATTGGACACACAAATAAAATAGAACATAACACAAACAAGAGAAAATTTAAACCTTATGCCACAAATGGCGGCCTTAAGCGATCTCTTCCAGGCAACCGTAGGATGCAGAGGAAATCATAAAGAATAATAGACGGGGTGTATAACAAAGAACACATGAAATTTAACTTAGTACTAAAACTTAAACAATTTACAGTTTACAATTAAGGCGAGTCACCAGTGAAAAAGCGGAAAAAACGTTTTACTATATCAAATTTTTTAGGTATTTACTCCTTAATATCGGTCTTGCAAAAAATATACAATATACTTAAGGATATTGTCTGAGGAATGTGCTAATTTGTTACACGATAGGGTATACTTTACTCGATCATAAAAAAATCCAAAGATAGCTTAATGTAAAAGTCTAAATCGAATATCTTATTAATAAAATTTCTGACTTTACACATCATTTTTATATAGAAATGTTTCTCTTTAAATACTACAGAGAACCTGCTAAAATTTGGGTTTCAACTAAAGTCCTATAATTTTGAGTTAATTATTCATCCCAAAACTTGAATATTTCCCAGCAGTTTGACAAGACGCCGCGCCGCCCGCTACCCCGTCAGTCGCAATCGGGCGCTTGCCAACGTTAGACCTGTGCCAAATTTTCTCCGCCCGTTCTTACATTCTTGCCACAGTGTAATAATTGAAAATGGCTAACAAAAAAAATAAAGTTAGGAAGAAATCAGTGTTAATATCTAAAAGAAGGACTGGGAAAGAGAACTATAAGAAACGGTATGTAAATTACTCCCTTTTATAGTAAAATTATGAAGTTTACTCTTTTTTTTAAAGTAAAATTACTAAGCACGCAACAATATTTTTAAAAGTGGCCCAATTTTTTTATTCTTTATGTTTCTCCTCAGGTATATGAGAATTTTCTATAATTTTAGTTGATTTTGTAAATTTTCGTCATTACTTGCCACAGACTAAATTATATCAGTATGACCAAAAGTATGTACCTATGTACGAGTACTCTATAATTAATTAATAATTATGGTAATTTATATTTGTTGTTACGACTGTATGTGTTCGAAATAAATAAAATAATTGCGGCAACAGAAATACATCTTCCAAAAAAAAAGTGTCTAACTATCACGGTTTATAAGATACAGCCTGGTGACATACGGACGGACAGACAGACAGACAGACAGCGAAGTCTTAGTAATAGTGTCCCGTTTTTTACCCTTTGGGTACGGAACCCTAAAAACAGATCCAAGCAGAATATCCAAACAGAATGTATACGATAATAAACGTAATAAATGTGGTGATATTTTTTTTTGCATGTTATCTAAGCAGCGAATATACAAAGTCACGGCAATTTTATTAATATAACCATTTTTTTTCAAACAACAAACACGACTTTGTTTTATATTTATAGATATAAAGTAATAAATTATTACTTAGCTTATTTAAAACTGTCAAAAATAACATTTTACATTAATAGAAGTTGATCATAGTATAACAGCTGAAATATTTATACTGTGGCGTAGTGCTAACGTTACGAGAAATGGACAGCGCGCGGAGTGAGACGCGCGGGCGGCCCCCCACACCTCACCTCCTAAAATCGTAGTTCGCGCGAAAATGCCTCGCCTTAATAATAAACTACTTAAACCCATATATAATGTACATAAATTATACTTCGGAATAATTAGAAATTAAGTAAAATGCTATGTACTAATACTACACAAATAACTACTATAATCTTACATATAAGTAAATACAATATATATTGTATTTATATACATATATAATATATAAATACAAATTCATAGACATACATAAACTAATAAGCAGCAGGTTTAACTTGTTTGCCTGGACATATACCAGTTCTTTATTATGATATGGAATGGATTTAAATTTAATTTAAAATATATAATGTCGTGCGTTCCATACAATCAAGATCCTTTCCATCATCATCATCATCAACCACAGCCATATGAATTCAACTGCTGGGTATGGGCCTCCCATTGTACGTGCCACCTGCTACGATCGTTTCCATACTCCACACTAACGTTAAAAAATAAAAGTTTTAAAAAATATATTAATGCGGAAATTAACAAGCCATGGAACTAAATTACTAATCAATTTTGTTATCCATATCAAAATAACAATACAGTATCACTAATAATAGCATAACTAATTGGTATATTTTAAATCATTAAAATCCATTAAATTGCACCGGAATTAAAAGCAGAAAATCAATTTTTAAGGTATGTTTGCAAGTGTTTTGTATATATACAGTGAACGCGCAAATTGTATTACTATTGAGGACAGTTCTTGCACTGATATTCAAAATGGTGGCTTTGGTTGGTCTTGTTTTTCTTGGTATTTTTGTAGCTGCAAATAGTCAAGGACTATGTATAACGAAGTATACAGCCTATGCAGGTATGTCTTAAAGCTCATATACGTTTGAGCGGTCGCGTTCGGTCCACAGTCCTTTTTTTAATAATATTTTTTTTTATCATAATAATGTAAAGTACATGTTATGTAATGTAATTTTCTTCTGTACGTTTCAGTCATTTTTGTGTATCTGTAAATAAATCATGTCTATTTCGAGTAAATGTAATGCTTTATTTAAATATGTATTCAAAATTGTCATTTTTTTAATTCCAAAACGACTTATTTCTTAATCAGATAATATCAAGTTGAAATTCCAAAAATATTGTAGATTGCTATTAAATAAATGCGCATATAATTACTACCCTACCCTTTTTCTAAACCTTAATTTTCATCACAACCGTGGGTCGGATGACACGTTAAACTGTAGATTCCGGCTGTTTGTCTCGTGCGGCAGTCGCTAAGCCATAATAAAGGCCCTTAGGGCGGCTTGATAAACTCGTGACACCAGAGTTAGCCACTCTCATTCGAAGATCACAATCGTTTAAACAGATTCAAACCGCAACTTCTATCCGTTCGGATGAGTGTGATGAAAATGCAGCCTTAAAAACAACCAGGGGCGTAAATAATATCTACAAATTCAATGTCGAGTTTTTTGGAATTATAGCTTGATATCTGATTAATAGTGAAACGACGGTGACTCGGCGCAAAAGCTTGATATCACCTGAATAAAACAATAAATGAATTGAAATTAATAATTATTTTTTACTATAATAACTTTATTTACAATAATAAAATATAAAAACAAAGGAAGAAACACTAAACATACTACTTCTAACTACTACAAAAAAGGGGGCACTTAGAAAATCTTTAGAAAAGCCTAAAGTGATAATCTATGTGCTCCAGCCCACTACCACTACTTTTTTTACTTAATTGTAATAATCAGCTAGCACTTACGTCAGTAATAATTATGTCGAAATCATCAGGAGGACGAGTCAGCACGCGCGTCCTGGTTGACCGCCTCGTCCAGACTTATTACTTATTCATTTGTTTTTGGCATTTGTGGGCAGAAACTTAGAGTTACGACCGGTGACCCCCGCTCTGGATCGTTTCTGGTGCAACGGCTAGCTATTGCCATCCAGCGCGGAAACGCAGCGAGCTTGATGGGCACATTTGCACCGGGAACGATTAAGGGCGGGTTATTTAGTTAATTTGTCATTTAGTTTGATTTGACATATAAATATATAGTTGTTTTGTTAATAAATTGTGTTATCTATTTGTTTTTCTTTGCATTATTATTTCAGGGTCATTTTATGGGGCAACGCCGGTAGAAAAACAACTTGTTTTAGATGAACTTGATATTGAAGATAGTATACAATTGCATAAAGATCTTTACAATTATGTAAGCAAACCATGGTTTTAATATACATTATTACATATAATATACATTTACAATGATCGTCATCATCACCATCAGCTCATTAAAGCCCATAAGCTGGGCATAAGCCTCGTCCTTTTTTCAAAACATATATTACAAACTAAATACATATATTACAAACCAGAAAAAACATACCTTATTGCTTATACCATAACTGTTTATTTCTGTTGAGAAGTATTTACTATCAATTTTACCCATTTAGAAAGTAAAATTTCCAAACATCCATTTTCTGCTAATAGTCATCTACTGTCTGCATGCCAAATTACAACCCTATCGGTCCAGTGGTTTGGGCTGTACGTTGATAGATCAGTCAACTTTACTTTTAAATTTTAAATTCTATAGTGATACTAAACTTAATCCGTCTTATTACAAAACGTGGTTTAACTATTAGTCCAGAACTTTGAATATACAAAGTCCGTTTTTGTTGTCCGAAATTTGTCTGTCTACTGCTATAATAATCAAACTGTCAAAATGTTGTCAATGATAAAGCAACGTCCCAATTTGAAGTTGGCATTTGATTGTTTGTATGTGGTGTTTGAACAATAATAACAGACTTTTTATTTTCAAAGTCGTGGACTAATATTTAAACCTCGTTTTGTTATAAGGCGGAACATAAATAAGCCCAGCAAATAACATACCCTTTAATTATTACTAGCAGTGCCTTGCGATGTTACCTTCATTAATTTAGTCCAGAGTCTATTCTACTTTACCAAATTTAATTTAAAAAAATAAGAATTTTCATAAGTTGTGTAAAATTTAAAATAATTTATAACGAACAACATAAATTAATTAAGGTTAACATTCAAATATTCAGAACCAATATCACAAAAATAGCATAAAAAAAAAAACTAAAACTGCTTTTAAAAGGTTTATAGAAAGATATATTGATTGAAATCATATACATTACAATTAAATAAATATATTTATGAATTATGCATCAGTATGATTCCTTTTCATAATTGTACATATTATTATTATGTCATATTAGTAGTTTATGCAACTGTCATATAATGAAGAAGTAAGACACTCGTTACTATTATGAAACTCGCTGCGCTCGTTTCATAAACTCACACTCGTGTTTTAATACCCGTGTTATATGCAGTTGCATACACTACTTTATCTTCACTAATGTTGTAACATTTAAACTTTTATTTATTAAATTAAATTCACGCGTACGTGTATTGTCACAGTGATTTTAAAATCTAACCAATGAGAGCGCAGCTATGCGCGCATCAATAAAACGCGACCAACCTGATTTTGGCCCTGCAATCAAGTTGGTCGCGGTTTTATCGATGTTATAATGAGCTATTACGATATCGATGTGGATATTATAACATCATGTGAAATTGCTTAAATTGAGTGTTTTGTTGTCTGCGCTATAACAGTAGTAATTATAAGTCAAGTATTGGAAACATAAGTAAAATGTTACAACATTAGTGTAGATAAACATTCTTACAAAATACTTGAGTACATTATATTTATAAGTATTATGTATTGTTAAAAGTAAACCTTTATATTATTATAATATATCATAAATATTTTTTACAGGGCCAGCCTCAAGTGACCGGCATAAAGGCATATGTATGTGGTCATCATGAAAACTCTCATGTGAGGATGATATACAGAAATGGTTATTTGTACGCTGAAAAAACATCTTATGCTGTTGCTGATAAAGTCACAATCAGCATTCAATATGTGGAGTTACCTTTACCCTACGCACCACTTGCAGATGGAACCATATTGTACCCAGAAGTTCAATGAGATTTCTGATATCATGTTCTTTTCTAGCTAACTATGGACATGTTGATTATTTTTCTTTTTGTAATTAATGATTTTTTTTTTAATATTGGCCAATAAATTAGTTAATGCAATGTGTTTTTTATGTTTTATTTACCGCATAGAGTGTAAAGGAAGGTAGGTATAATATAATAATATAAATAATAATATAATATAATTCTGAATCTGTGTAAATTGGATCCTTATCAATATTATATGCGTATCACTATTATCACCAAAACTAATTTGGATAATATAATAATTGTAATTTAACGGAAATACAAGAAGAAAATCATTTTTCAATGTGTATGTGTGTTTAAAAAAACAAAGCGCAAATTATATTATAGTTTAGTATTTTTTGCACTGGTATCTAAAAATGATGCGTATTGCTCATTTACTACAATAAGTAAGTAAAAACAGGGGAACACAATTATACATACTTGTTCTTATAAAATATAGAAACACTTTATTGAAAACTAGCTGGTGCGCGCAACTTCGTCCGCGTGGAATAGTTATTACCATAAAAACGGTTCTAGTGAGTTAACCTTAAAAGACAGACATATACTGTTGCGGACATATTTTTAGATCATTTCAAGAGGATTAATTCTTTCATCCACATTTTTTTGATATCTTGAACCGTTTTCGCAGCGCACGCAACGGAAGCCCTCAAAGATGAATAATTTTCCCCGTTTTTCCCACATTTTCTATTGTTTCTTCGCTCCTATTAGTTGCAGCGTGATATTATATTGCCTAAAGCCTTCCTCGATAAATGGTCTATTCAACACAAAAAGAATTTTTCAATTCGCACCAGTAGTTCCTGAAATTAGCGCGTTCAAACAAACAAACATACAAACTCTTCAGCTTTATAATATTAGTATAGATATGTACTACTTATAATAAAATTGTTAATTTGTTTTTTTCGAATCCAACATAAAAATCAAACTATCAAAATGTAACCAAACATATATTTTTTTTCTTATTTGGCCATAATTTGGTATTGTGTCAGTTCTCAAGTAAATTAAAACCAAAAATATAGCTTCAAAGTTTTAATTTGAAGTTGACATCTGATTTAATTTATTTGTAATAACCGGCTAGCACTTACGTCAAAAATTACGTCGAAAAATTATCTCGACAAGTTTCGGAAATCTGAGGTTTCCATCATCAGGAGGACGAGTCAGCACGCGCGTCCCGGTTGGCCGCCTCGTCTCGTCCATGGTTCGCCGACCCGCTGCCGCACCCCCGCGACTCTGCGCCCGCTCCGCTCTCGCAGCCGCTCGCGCACCGCGACGGGTGAGGATAGGCGATCGAGGCGCCACCGGAGGATCGTGTATTTCTTCCTCATCGCTTGAGACCCGTTGCACCAAGATATTGGGGTCCGCGCACACTATGCTGACCGTGTCTAGTGGCAGATGTTCAGCTACAACGTCCTCCCGGCCAGAGTTTAAAACAGGTCTCCACGCAGGTGCCAATGTCCATCCTCGGTCTCGATTAAAGTTTGGATGTCGATCTATTTCTATTGCTTCACATCATCATTTCATTGCATCATTTCTATTGACATCTGATTGTTTGTATGTCATGTTTGACACCAAGAACAGACTTTTTTCATAGTCCTGGACTAATAAATAAACCACGTATTGGAAATAATACGGTCTGTTTTTAACTATTACTTTTTTTTCAAGAATGAACCTTATGTAAAACTTGTGTTTCAAACACTTAACCTAAAAACTTTTATCATAAGATATTATTATAGCAATGAATGCTCATAAAACTGAATAAACTGGTGATTTAAAGGTTCTTTTACATTCAGCGCTCTTAATCTCCCAGTTAAATGGCTGAAAATATGTTTATTGTTGTTTATGACTATGAGTAATGGTCTTAACGCCAAAGTTTTGCCTTTAAAAGCTTATTTAGGGCATGAAATTTTCAGAATAGGTTACCTCTGTTGTGTTAGCATAGTATTAGCGTAGGTACCTAGTAAGTGTTTTAGTTAGCCTTGATATCGTGCAACCTTATTGATAATCATTGTTTTTATTAATAAGGTAACATGTAATGTTTTCAACATAAAACATTATTTCTTTCATTAGAAATACACTGCATTGGCACTATAATAAAAAACGCTATCTTACTTTTCTTTTCTTCATGATTTTTGGTATGTTGGTAGTATGAGGTCCTGACAATGGCATATGCATTTTATTCCCAAATAATGCGAATGAAGTCGCGGGCGTCCACTAGTTTTCTATTATAAACCAAAACAAACAGACACAAAAAATCAAATCAATATGTATCACAGATAGTCTAGACACCTATCACACCAAAGTATGCCGTCTGACAAAATGACTGTCATTAAGAACGGACAATTATTTTTTTACACAGAGTAATGGTCTTGTAATCTATGTGGAGTGTCATTACACTTGATACGAGAAAGTAGGAGAGGTGGTTGTTGTTAGATTTTTAGGGAAAAAAAATGTGACTATACACCTGTGACTCTCTTGAGTCGTATTTCTTCATAATCCTAATCAATTTATTGGTAAAGCCAATTTACACGTCACATTGGTACATATTCATATGCAATTACTACATAATAACAAAGAACATAATAATTTATGAAGAAACATGACAATTAAATAAAAAAAAAAATACATGTCAAATTGTGTATATAAATGTCAAAATTAATAATATCTTATCATTAATTAATATTATCTTATTAAAATTATTAATTATTGATATTATTATATCTTCACGACTGAGGGTCGTGACTCTGGCACAGAAATATTTCGTTAGGGGAGTTCTCTTGGACAGATACATCGTGGTGGACGCCCAGGTCCTTCCATAGAAGACACATGTCCTCGGATATTGAGGTCCTCAAACATGTCGGTTTCCTCACGTTGTTTTCCATCACCGTTAAGTGCAAATCCACAAATAACTTGAAAATACAAGTCATTGGTGTAGGGCCGGATTCGAACCAGGGTGCGTCTAAATAAAATGCAGACACTGGAATCGCTGAGCCACACTCGCTTCACACCTCAGATTACATTGAAGTAAAATACTTAGCATAAAATTTGCAAGTTTATCTTTTTTGCTTCAATTTATTCCAGACAATTTGATATCAATTATTGATCATTATTAAGGTGCTCAAGTTATTTTATCAACTGACAAACATTTCTTATGCAGAACCTATTATGAAACGAAAGTTTTTCAAAACACGATGTGATCGTAGCTAAAACGAATAAAATATGCATAATGTCCAGTTTCCTCTAGATTCTCCAACTATTAAATTACCACATAACCAAATAATGCAAACGATAACCACTGTCTCTTTGACTACCTACTTCATTTGCAAATAGAAAAAGCTGTAATGCCTTAATCTTGGCGCGGCGAAGCCAGACTAGGTGCAAGTTCTTTGTAAAAGTAATGTAAAGTAATATTTGAAAAAGTGTCTTAGCAATGTGTTGATGACGAATTTTGATGTTTTTATGTGGAGATAAAAGTAACGTTATTAGTTGAGACCTACTTAATACTTTTAATTTTTTAGTTCGTCACGTTGACACGAATTTACTTACCTAATCTAAACAAAGATCTGCACTAGGCTGATCTTCGTTTTTTACTAACAATTTAAGATATAAAGATAAAAGATAAAAAATCTTTATTGATAATGTAAAGTTGTAACATAGGTATAACTAATATCATAGAATATGCTACACAAATTACAATATCTCGTAAAATTGAATTTATAACATTTAGTTTTAATAAAATTTTAGAAGTTACAATGTCAAGTTATATTAATAACATAATGAAAATTTTTGTTATTAAAAACATGTCAAACATAGGTAATAATAGGTATATATAATATAAACCATAAGTCTATTTTTCTAAGTCTTTGAGTTTAACTATACAACAGTTTGTATGGGAATATCGCACGAGCGACTGTAACTGTAACATATAAGCCAGTTTTATGTACTATTTTATATAATTATTTAAATATACCTATGTATCCTAAATTTCTTAAACGACGTTTTTACCGAATGGAAAAAAAATATCGTTTAAGAATATAAAAAAAATTGTAGGTAATAGAAGAAATAATTAAATGAAAAAAATCAACGCTTTTACAGGTTATTTAAACGTTTTAACTTGTATTTGAACCTCAATTAACAATGTGAATAAAAATCATTCATACAATCATCATCAATCAAAAACTAGATAATGTCCCAATCACCATCCACCAATCAACAAACCCGGATAGACAATTCACTCCTCTCCCTGTCAGCTAGGCCGGAACCGTTTGAAAACACGAAATTCCAAATTCCAATGAAAACTTTTCAAATAACGGCTTTAGGTAAACGCTGTTAAGAGTTCCGGTGATCTTAGCAGATCGACGGGTGGATGGAGTTAGGTTCTATTTAAGTAATTGGATTCATCATCATCATCATCATCAGCTCATTAAATCTACTGTAAATAAATAATAATAATGCGGGTTGCTTCCACACAACCAGCCTTTTGCTGAGTTGAGGCTGTGCTGTGACAGATTCTAATGTTGTTTGTATTATTGTTGCTGCTGTGTTCATTCTAGAAATCTTGTCACAATATAATGTTTTCTTTCTTTTTTTAATTTCTTTCTAAGCCTCCTATGTATATCGTACGCCAATAATTCCTGTTTTGGCTTGTTTATATATATTTTTTACTCAATGGTAACTAGGTTTCGGTAAGGGGTCTTCCTACACTAGTAGGAAGACCTATGCAATAGCTGGATTATATCAGATAGATTGAAGGAAACATCTGGGCAATAACATTAGTAATGCTGATTTACTTGTACACTGTTTAGTAAATAAGAGAGGCCCATGCTCAGCAGTGGGCGATAACGGGCTGGTGATGATGATGATGATGATGTGCAGTCAAGCATTCATCATCGGGTGACCTGATGCCAAACCCGTAAATCAACACTTAGGTCCTGTCTAACTGAGAGAACTGGTTTTTATATATTATAAGGTAATTGTCGGTTGGAGAATCTTTTAAAATCACACTTTCATTATGACTTCACTGCACTAAAATTAATAACAACCTGTTTAAGCAACTACCAAGTCATCAAACTAAGTCACATATGAGACTTATTCATATGAGACAAGCTTATATGGCAGCTCCAATACAAACTTTCCTTAGTACAGTGAACTTTCTTCCATTTGAAAGTTCCCCCCACTTTAAAGTACGCCCCTGCGCAACTTGAAATTCGAGCCTCTAAAAGAAAACTTAGATTGGACTTTTGTGAGCTTTCTGGGTTTAGGTTGGGAGATGGTGGTTTAAATGGTTAAACCATGTTAAAAATAACAAATGAAACTCTTACTTTGACACATTAAATTTTCCGTATAATAACGCATAATTTTTTTTTTGTAAAGTTTTCTTGTATAATTAATTAGTAACCGCATAGTTCCCCAGATGTCAATATCGTGATTAATTTTCTTAAAATATTATCTTTCGCCGCTATTTAAGTGAATATGTGATTTTGCTAATATAATTAGGAAACTAAGGCTATACCTAGTGTAAGTCTGAGATCTAGTCACGTATGTTGAGGGTAGTCTTAGAGTTAACTTTAATAAAAGACAGTTGTCATTGTGATGCATAACCGAGCGGTTTAATTTATCAATACTCCCTGCTACAACATGGTGTCAGGTGTAAACTAGTGTTTGGAAAGTATTGTTTTGGTTCGTTGACCTCGGGGGACAACTCAGTCGTGGAACAATGTCGAAAGACATCGCGTTCACGGCTTTGCAGCAGCCAGCTGCCATAAGCGAGGACGGCAACATGGCAGCGAACTGGCGAGATTGGAAATCTGCCTTAGATTATTATCTTATTGCGTCTGGCAAAGATAATGCATCGTCTTGGGAGAAGTGTGCGTTATATCTTCTTCTTCTTTCTTATTTAAAATTGAAATCTATTCTTATCTTGTTTATCTTTGAAAAATATATTGTGACCTAAAAATAAAGGTGATTATATCACACAACTGTCTCCCATACTTTATGAATTTCGTTGCCTAGGCAACGAGGTTGAAATTACATTTTCTATCAATCTTCGTTAGTTTCATAGAATTATCTTATACTAACAGTTTACTTAGCGTTATTCTATTAAAGCGAAATTAAATTTGATCCAGCTACGATTTCATTATCATAGTAAATCTATAATACAGGGTAAATATCTGAGAAGAGTCTTAGCTAACCTTTACTTAGAAATAATATTAATAACTTGTGGACGCCCGCGGCTTCGTTCGCATTATTTTGAGATAAAAGAAGGTGGCATTTTCTAAAATCTTTTCTTAGTCGTCGTTATAACATCTACCTTCATAACAAATCACTGCCCGATCCGTCCAGTGGTTTGGGCTGTGCGTTGATAGATCACCTTTGAGATTTATATATTTAGAAGGAAAATTAACCCCAAGTAATGAATAAGTACAATATATTTGCCATTATATGCCAATTACGCCCAAAATAATACCATAATAAATAACACATACAGAGTAAACTCGAAATCCCGACAGGATTATATTAACAAAATTAATTAGGTTTATAACTTTATTTTATTAATAACGCTGATTACCTGTCTATAGATATTGCATAAATATCTTGCAGAGAAAATTGCATGTTTAGTTTTAGATTTTTTAAAATTGAGGAAATAGGTTTCTTATAGGCAACTATGCTACACTGTAGACTACAGCAATGCTTCAGGCGGATGATATCAAACTTGGTTCTTATTGGGTAAAAGTCCGTTAAAAAACGATAATGGTATTCAATATAAATATTACATACTTTAATATTTAACCATATTTAATATAACAATCGTGTAAAATATATGTAACCAATTTATTAAATTTTTTGAGCACTTGGTTTGGATGACACGTTAAATAGTAAATGACGGTTGTTTGTCACAATCAGGACAGTCGTTAAATTATGTCAATAGCTTAGAGCGGTTTAAAAACTATAACACTAGAGTTGGCCACTCTCATACAAACGTGCTTACTCTTTTAATGTGATATCTATCAAGTGGTAATCTATGTGTGTTAATGACAATCAATTTGAGCCGCTCAGTTCGTTCGGATCGAACTTATGAAGCGCCAACTCAGTGAATACTAAATTTTGTTATTATAATTACCGAGCTCGTATTTTGCTATTGTTTTGGGAACGTTATTGTGGAAGTTATTTTAATTCGTTTGATGTATTTTATTAATTCAATTTTGTTAATGTTTTGTACAAATAAAGAGACTATAGATTGTGGGTAGCTACTGTATACTACTACTATTGTTTACCACGTCCTTTGTAATCTCTTATTCATTCCTTTCCATGCAATGGTTGCCTGGGAGAGATTGCTTTTAGCAATAAGCCCACCACTTGTGGCGTTAGTATAAGATTTTTGTTTTTGTTTTCTTTCTCTGTAATTTCTATCGTGTGCTGCAATAAAGAATTTTCTACCCATCCATCCATTGTTTTTTGGTGTTTTTCACATATTTGTTGGATTTGTATTGATTACGACGAATTTTCTATTTATGTTTAGAAAAACTCGAACTCTAAGTAACCGCTAGAACAGCATATATCTACCTACATCTTCCAACCTGTATTATAATAATGCACACACGCTATATATTTTTTTTTTCTGGACATTCCACACAGCGCCATCTAGCCCCACACTAAGCAAACGCTTGTGTCGTGGGTACTAGATAACGGATATAATACTAATATACTTTTCTTTTGTAAATACATACTTATTATACATACAAACAACCAGACTCAACACAAGTTTTTTTTTTTTTTTTTTAAATTAATAAATACTTGTGTCATTCGGGAATCGAACACGCAACCTCTAGATTAGAAGGCAGTGCCACTACCAACTAAGCTAACAGGTCAGTCATAAATTACGTAAGACATAAATATAGTGTTTGAAGTCGGCTGCGAGATAGGCTGGCTACCGAAACCAAGAATTTCATCCAGCTTCCGTCCTTGGTTGAGTTAAGATGGTGTGGAAAGAACTTTATCCAAAAAAATGATGATTGAAGTAAAAAGGTATTGTAGGGTAAATAAAATATGATTATGTCACGTCCTTATTTCAAAGTTTTATTAAAGCACACGAAGCGCAAACTCTTACTGTTGTAACATACCCAATCTAATGCAAAAATAACCATATCAGTATCACTTATAGTTGATCTTGATTTCATCCATGCGAGAGTGAATCGGTTCTTACTGGGTAAGCACGCTCCATCCTAGACCGTAGTGATGGCTTACCATCAGGCGAATTATGGTCAAGCGCAAACCCATTCCTTGTCGAAAAAAAGGAGTTTTTGAAATGTTTGAAGTCAAACATTCGTAATAGCATGCGCTTAAAAAAATTGGCTCACGTATTTTAAAACTTATTTAAAACAAATTTCATTCAATTCTGACATCATTACCAAAATACGGGACCAATTCATAATTAATCTTCATTAAAGCGTCGCTAAGACTGCTTTAATATTAATATTTTTTTATCTAATATAACTCAAAGGTGACTGACTGACTGATATAGTGATCTATCAACACACAGCCCAAGCCACAGAGACAGACAGACAGCAGAGGCTTAGTAGGTAATAGGGTCCCGTTTTACCTTTAAGGTTAGGAACCCTAAAAAACCGTCGTTAAAAAATTGCTTTAATTTTAAAGAATTGGAATTGGAGTTTTGAACGATTTAAAAAAAAAAGATTTATGTTAATTTTTAAATTTTTTAAAATCGTTTAAAACTCCATCTCCACACCAACCAAGCCCCCGTTCTATAGGTGTAACCAACGGTTCAAATATCAATATCGGTAAAAAAAATAACGAGCGGCACGAAATGAAAGGCTTCGGTATCAAGTTAAGGTATTATATTCATTATGTTATACTTGGATCTTGCGGCCTTGAAATGTTGGAGTTTCCAGAAACTCGTAGATTTTAACTTACGAGTTTTTTTTTTAACTTCTTCTTCTTATCGAATGAGAGTAGCCTACTCTGGTGTCGAGACTTTTTAAACCACCCTAAGGGCCTCTGACATGGCTTAACGACTGCCTTACTAGATAAACAGCCGGGACCTACTATTAAACGTGTGTACATTTTTTTTAACTTAATCGGTTTTGCACTTGGCTATAGTTTGCCTGATGGTAAGCAAAGGCTATGGCCTAAGATGGATCGTGCAATGATGCGTGTTTTATATGACTCATGACTGAGGGTCGTGACTCCCCCGTAGAATGAATTCGTTAGGGGAGTTCTTTTTGGGCATATACATCGTGGTGGGCGCCCAGGTCCTTCCACGTCAAAAGTACTTAACGGTTTTATGTTTTTTTCATTAGTAAGTATGTTCTAAAATAAAAATTCAATAGTTACTCGTGTCTTCTTTAAATAGCTACAAAGTCATTAACAGCGGCTATGATCAGCAAATTTCTTTGTAAATCTTTTTGGAGGTCGATTGCTAAACGTAAAAACCTCTAAAATCCATGACAGGGCAAATTTCTTTTCAACTTCCTGCAAAAAACACGCTTGCTTTCAATGTAAAGCCTTGAAAAATAAACCTTATAAATGTAGGTGTTTATTAATATACTGTGTCAGTGGTTCTGTTGTTCTGTTTAACAAGAAAGGAATGCAGAAAATATTCCATGAAATAAATTGGATAAAATACTGTGTTTATTCAGACATTGAAAATAAGAGATATCGCCATTTGCTTGTGTTTTTTTTTGTGTGATACCGTATACCATTTTGATATTAAGCATCGTAATAGTAATTATCAAATTATGAGCGGGTTGTACTGAATTCAGAGGAAATGCTGGACAAAATAACGGAAGACATTTTAAATAATCAAAATCTTGGATCATGGTCACCTTTCATAGGTTTTTATCAATTTGAGTCATGGAAAAAAGAGCTTTTTTCAGTCTTCTATAAATAAATAAATAAATAAATATTTCGGGACATTGCACACAGCGCCATCTAGCCCCACACTAAGCAAACGCTTGTGTCGTGGGTACTAGATAACGGATATAATACTTATATACTTTTCTTTTGTAAATACATACTTATTATACATACAAACAACCAGACTCAACACAAGAAATTATACATTTTTAAAATGCATAAATACTTGTGTCAGGCGGGAATCGAACCCGCAATCCCTAGATTAGAAGGCAGAGCCACTACCAACTAAGCTAACAGGCTAGTCGTTCTATAGTTTAAGTAAACAATTAGTTTAGAAATATAATTGGGCTATATTATGTACGTATAATTCAAAAGAAACACACAGTTTTTAGAAATTATAAAATAAATAAACAAACAAGCAAATTTTAAACTTTTTCAATGTAAACTAAAAAGGGCTTTTTCACAACATGCCATAGCCGTACCCCAAAAAAAAACTTGCTAATAAAAAGAGCCTTCAAAAACATTTCTGAATACCAGAGTCTTGCCTAAAGTTACTTCAGTGTGTGTACATTCGTCGTCATAGAATATATAGACTGGTCTTAGTACAGCATTTTGTAAGCGCACTTAGCATCCACAGTTTCAAAGTAAGTACTTAAAAATTATAAAAAAATGAGAAATTTATTTCAGGCTTAACCCATAGAACAATGGGTAACTAGTAACTAGTAACTACTAGTAACTTTACTAATACTAATTTGGACACTGAAAGAGTAAATAAGAGTGTACACACTTAAGTTTTTTTTTAACATATATCATTATTTATTTTATATATTCCTATAGTGATCGTTCATACTACATATATTACCGACCGATTAATAAAAATAGAATATATCTATGCTCACTAAAACACAACAAATCTTACAAATTCAAGCACGCACTACTGATCTTCTAACCTATGTCTGTGGTTAAAGAGTGTGAGTGTGTTTGTAATTCTTCTTCACGGTCAAACCTCTGAATTAAATCAGAAAATACTTGATTTAAAGTAGGTTTCTTGCTGTGGATTAATACAAACATAGAAAGCTCACTAGAAACTGGCTAAAATTAATAAATAAAATAAATAAGTGAATATTTCATGACATATCACACAGCGCCATCTAGCCTCATACTAAGCTTACGCTTGTATCATGGGTACTAGATAACGGATATAATACATATATACTTTTCTTTTGTTAATACATACTTATTATACTTACATAGAAACGACCAGAACAACACAAAGAAATAAAGAAAAAAATTAAGAAATAAGAAAGAATATTAAGAAATCTATTTATGTATTAGGCCAGTATGCTGGGCACGCTGCCCTCTGGAGCACTTAGATTATCTTTAGGCTTTTTTAAAGATTTTCTAAGTGCCCTTTTGTATGGAGTAGTTAGAAGTAGTATGTTTAGTTTTTCTTCCCTTGTTTTTATATTTTATTATTGTAAATAAAGAAATCTTAATTTCTAGCTCATAATTATTTATTAAGCGTTTTTACAAGGCTTGTCGTTAACTAAACCATGTCGCTGTGTAAATAATTATTATTTAGTGCACGAATCACGTTCCAAAAGCTTTAGGTAAGCCGACGAGGCCACGTGTGAATCTGTGGAATATAAATGATATTTTTCTTACGTTTTATATGTATACCATACAGGGCGACGTTTAGAAAGAAGTAAGAAGACACGCTTGAGGGCCATTGCCCTTACAACTAAGAAAATAATCATACATATATTGAAAATTTCTGTAAATTCAATTCAAATTCAATACAGTACAACACGTTAAATTAAATTTAAACTCCTTGGCTGTTTTTGATTTTGAGTGTAATTTTATGGTATACTTATTAGGGAATTATTTTTCTTACTATATTGTTTCATGTTTAACACAATTAAATGGTTTGTTAACAATTAAAATTCGATTTTTGTTAGAAGTAAATAATATTATAATTGACGTATATCAGTTAAGACGTTTTTTTCCCAAGTGAGTGAGACCGTTGTAGAAAAAAAATAGAAAATGAAACTTTGGAAAAATTCAATTGGAATTTGAGTTTCAGTTACAAAGGATTTCCGCAAAGTAACGCCTTATTCAATATCTTAAAATAGAAAATATTATCCTATAAATCACCTTGAATATTATATTTATAGGTATGTGCTCTTTTTGTGCGACGAAATCTGTATTAGATTTTCCCTGAATTTCTTTTATGAGTAACAAAATATACCTAGTTATTAGGAAAATGAAGGATCTAGGTAATTTTGATGTGAAGTAATTGGTATGATAACAAGAATTCCCATTACAAACAAAACGCCCGGAGCTTGGCTTACTGAGGCATTCGTTCGCGATGATTAAAGTTAAGCTTCCTAAAATGCAGTTAGTTTGTGGATGGGTAACCGAAAAGTATCGTTAAAGTTTATTAAATTCAGGTCAAAAAAATAAAATAAAATAAAGTCGGTGATGTATTCGTAGCTTTAGCTGGAGCAGGTAATCGCATGCGATTACCAATGCTAAGCAACTGTTAACGCGGTCAGCCCTTGGATGTGTGACCAACAAGTGGAAGACCATTTGGGCGCTTTCGTGAGAAGGATGACAGGTTAAATTGTGGGTCTCGGCTGTTTTTATACATTACGGCAGTCGTTAAGCCATGTCAGAGGCCTATAAGGCAGTTTAAAAACATTGACACCAGAGTTGGCCTATCTCATACAGTTACATACTTTTTTAAAATCGGTAAAAATGTTTACGGAACACTCGATAAGCGAATCCCACCCTTACTCAGTCAATTTTACGCTTACCTTATCTTATCTTACCTGATTGCAGCTTTCATTTTGATCCCTGTGAGAATTACACCTCCTATCTATTACGAAGTTACAAATGATAGTATTCCAGCTACCAAGCTACCTTAGGCACAAAACAATATCTCTTTTATCTGTTATAATTAAATATGTTTTTATTTATGACCTGCTATAAATTCCACCACAGACTAAAAAGGCCGTTTGAATCGAGTTACAAAACATTCAGATGAAAATATAACTCTTCTGATTGTTGTTAGTCTGTGGTCAGATGTAGGAATCAATATAATTTTTAACATTGATTTATTAAGTGAGGCGATGCTATCTAATGGCTTCTTTTGTTTTGTATCTGAATTCGGACGTTTCTTTTTTAAAACCGTTGCTTTTGTTTTAAGATAGCTGTTATAACTTATAAGGTCCAAAATACTATTTGATTGTTCGTCAAAGCGAAATAATGTATGTTGATATGGTATATGTCTTTTGTTTTTAATACCTGGGATTCTGTTACGTACATATATTAGCTCTTATAAGCTTTGAATAGAGTACCAAATAGATTTTAATCGTTATTCGATATGGAGAATTATGTTGGTTGGACATTTTAACGACATGAGAATCAAAGACGCGTAATTATGGCGAATCATTTTCGACTTACGCTAAGCCGAAAGTTTATGTGGATTTATCTCTTTTAACGCTGAAATGAGTTTACCATTTTTGGTATAATTTGAGAAATATGATGAACCATTTTTTATTTAGTACATTGACTAATAAACCTAAAAATATTACCCCCAGAAAATATATTACTACTCCGATGGCATCTATGATAACAAAGTGTGGAGGTATATAATGTATTTAACTGAGTCAATATTAGCTGATGATAATGATGATGAAATGTCAGAGGTAGTAGGCTATTACTTGTATTTTGTTACTTCGTCTATGCCTACTTCTATTGTTTTTATAAGCGGTAAGCGTTACAAAGGCTTTTTGTGGCGTATGATCGGTCCTATTATTGATTAGATTAATGATATGTAATAGAAGTTGATTGGATATTTAATGAAAAATACCGCCTACTTGCTTTTATATTAATACTAAGTACGGTAGTGAGATTTGCCGGTAAATTAAACGATGGATGGTACGAATTTGTGTAAAATTTGTAGAAAAAATTCAAAGGACTTGAAACTTGAACTTGAAGAAAATAAATTTAATCTAAATTTTAGGTCAATAAAATATCAGTAAAATATTCTATTTATGTCTCTTATGCAATTTGCTTAACGTTTTTAAACTCATTTATTTTTAGTCGTTCACCGTATTTAGGGTCTTTTTGTGGCATTTTGATATAGAATTGTAAACAAAGTTAAGTTTTTTTTTTAGTTTATAATTAACCTTATTTCTACATTGTTCTTTGTTTTTCTTTATTTGGAATTGTGTTGCAAAAGTGGTTTAAAGTGACATGTACATTCACATATGTGTATGTGGTATACACTCAGTCATTTTAATTAGAGCTACGTTTGAAACAAATTAATAGCTTCCGCGTGTTCCGTGATAGAATATCCGTATTTGGTTACCGTGCCGTTTGGAGAACTGCGGACCGTGCAATTTCCGATGTTGCCAGGGATACAGGGAAAATCGTGCAGTTGGGCAATTTTAAAAACTTTTTTTACGTATGTTATTGTCAGCCTTTTAAAATCAGTGCCAAAATTAAAAATCTCTTACTTTTTTTATACGTGGTATAGGTTTACGTTTGACTACAGCCTGGCATTGCTGCAGCCTAGGGTGTACCACGCTTACCTAGAAGATGCCTATTAACTCTAGATTTGAAAACCCCTGGATTGTAGTTCGCAGAAAACACAGATTCTGGAAAAGTGTTCCAAAGCTTTGCTTTATCTGATCCATGTAACAGCGCTGACTGTTCGCAGTCAGCACATGCTGAGTTGAGGCCGGCTTGTGACAGGAAATTGTGTATGTGCAAAATGTGTTTGTCTTATTTTCCTGAATGTGTTCGTATGTAATTTCTTGTCACAAAATAAATAAATAAATAATAGTACCGACGAGATGGATCGACGACATTATTTAAGTCGTGGCCGCGTGGGTTCTTTATTGATGAGGCTGCGCAAGATCGACGCAGCTGGCACATTCAAAGAGAGGCCTATGCCCAGTAGTAGTGCAGTGGGATAGAGAATGCTGTGGATGATGATGATGATAAATAGTACCACGACCAAAGAAACTATTACTTACTTGTGTTTTTTTTTATTTCCTCAGAAGTCCTTCTTATCTTTCTACTCTATGCCCATTGCTCCACGAAGTCAATAAAGAGGTACTGTGGTGGCTCCCATAGTTTGAGGCGATGCGTTTCACCAGTATAATGGGAAACGAGGAATAATGGCCGATAGCTGTCCTCCTGTTGGGCGAGCTTGCATGAGTTAGGATGGGTTTAGTTGGAAGTAGTGATGAAAATCATCTTATTTGATCTTCTTCTTATCGTAGGAGAATTATTGACACGAGTGTTGAAAGTTTTCTAACAGTCCTTTGCTTTGGGCCTCTGACTTTTTGTTAAAAAGTATTACGATTGGTTTAAATCATATTTTGTGCAAGAAGAAAAATATTGGAGGGTTTTTTTTATAGGACGGGTTTTCATTTGACTACAGTTTTACTGATCGTTAGCAAAAGCTATGGCTTAAGGTGCAACGTGCCTACTCAATCAGAACCTCGCTTCAATCTTCAATCATTAATTATTTTGACTAAATACTTAACAATTTGACCTTTTTCTGATGTTTGTAATTGTACTATATTTAATTTAATGTAATGTAATTAAATTCTAAATTTTATTTTGTAAAAGTAAATACCTATTTAGAATGTATACTTTCCAAAAATAAGACCCCGGAAGGTGCTAATCACCGTGACACAGACGCACCGGCGTCTAGTACGGTGCTTTAGAGATATTTTGTATGTGTGCATTTTTATGAAAATTAAATAATTTTGAATAATTTTTGAATTTTGAATCTCACCCTCGCTTAAATTTCACTAGTGTATGGTTAACTAAAAAGTTTCAGAAACATCATAAGCGCCCAAGACATAAACATCCCCAAAAACGCAGTCCCTATAGAGTACTAACTAAATAATTTTGTAAAACACAATGTATTATACAAAACTTTAGAAATAAAACTAGTAAAAGCTTACTTTTCGTGACCACCGCCACACATTAGGCCGTGTCGACTGTAATCGGGCAAAGTTACCAAAACTCGCCGACGTATATGATTACTGGGGGTTTTGGTGACCTTCTATGATTGAGTACGCACTAGAAACGATTTTGGTGTGATATGGTATGATATATATATATAAAAAAAATATTTAGATTTAACCCAATCCATAAATGAGTTGCTCGTTTTTTAAATTATATTAAACCATATAGACACTTTTTATCTTGCGATCGATAAAACTAGAGTGAATCGGTTCTTACTAGGTAAGCACGCTCCATCCTAGACCGTAATTATTGCTTACCATCAGGCAAATTATGATCAAGTCCAACCGATTCCTAATAAAAAAAAATAGGTCGCAACTTACTCAATAGGAAGCAAGCATCAAATTTAAAGTATGTATTTAAAATTCATATAATATATTATATTCGTATTTACTTATCGTAATGTTAGCTTGTAAGTGCTTTGAAATAGTTGAAAATATTATTTAGTAAAAACATGTTTTTAATCTGGCTCTGTTGCTGTCACTCTCCAAATTTTGCCCGCTCGTCTGAAATGAAAAGAATGTAAAAAAATTAAGAAATGAAAAAAATGAAATAATGAAAGAATAAAAGAAAGAAAAATATATGAAAGAATGAAGGTATAATGGAATGAAAGAATAAAATAATCAAATACTGAAAGAAAAAAGGATAAAGGAATGAAAGAATGAGAGAAAGAAAGAATGAAGGAATAAATGAAAGAACGAACGAAATGACTATGCTTTATCATTGTTTTTAACGGTCGCAGTGCGTAAAACCACAGAGTGAACAAAACCACAGAGCGATTCAACAAGAAGGTCACGTGACACTGTACTGTACAGGAAGAGAGTAATTCCACAAATTACCCGACACAGTATCGGCGATCAGGATTTCGGTGAACTTGGGACGCAAAATAGTTAGACACAGAATACTCATTTACTTTGACTGGCCTGTTAGCTTAGTTGGTAGTGGCTCTGCCATCTAATCTAGAGGCCGCGGGTTCGATTCCCGTCTGACACAAGTATTTATGTAACTTTAAAAATGTATAATTACTTGTGTTGTGTCTGGTCGTTTGTATGTATAATAAGTATGTATTTACAAAAGAAAAGTATATAAGTATTATATCCGTTATCTAGTACCCACGACACAAGCGTTTGCTTAGTGTGGGGCTAGATGGCGCTGTGTTCAATAATAAATATTCTGTCCCGGAATATTTATTTATTTATTTATTTACTGGCTATGTTTTTTTTTCTTGAACGTGGGATAGGTTTTCGTTTGACTACAGCCTGACTGAAGTTTAGCATTGCTGCAGCCTAGGGTGTAACACGCTTACCAAGAAGATACCTATTTATAGATTTGAAGACCCCTGTTCGCAGGAAACACATGCCCGCAATTAATAAAAGAGGCGCCGCGTCTTCGAATCTACCACCGTCTTTACATCCACAATCCTGAGTGATAAGGATAGTTTAATATGCATAGCAAACGTTTACTTAGCACTTTACGCAATTTTTCTTTATTATAATATTTTTCAACCAAGCAGACCCATTCTTATACCAGACGATTATCTCATAAGTTTTGCAGATTCCCGATGTATAAGCATAGTGTTTACTCAACACAGACAACCTAGTGTGATGTGCACAGTTCACATCATTTGTCATGATGCATTTAACTTATGGCGTAAAAACAAATCTGTTTAAAAGAAGACTATTTGTGTTTTGTAAATTTAATCTAGCGTACCAATAAAGTTAAAGTGGCAAATACCATTATTCATGAAAACAATTTATCCATAGCCACTAGCAGATAGAGAGTAAATCTTTTTATGTGTTCAGCTTCTGTTCCTTAATATTCTGTGAACGCGGGACAAAGTTTGGCACGTTTATGTTTCTAGGTAATTAGGTAGCAGCCATTCGAGGGAAAGTCTCAATTTTACTTTACATTAATATAGGTAGTTGGGGATTTTATCTAGTTAGTTGTAAAAGTACCTAATTATTATCTAGTGAGTTTATTCCTAGTTAATTACATAAGTAATTGTTATCTAGTGAATTAAAACTTTGCTTACCACTCTAAACTAATAATAATATAAAAATAAGTCGGGTTTTCCTTCCTGACGCTATAACTCCAGAACGCACGAACCGATTTCCACGGTTTTGCATTCGTTGGAAAGGTCTCGGGCTCCGTGAGGTTTATAAAAAAAAACGAAGCAATCTGGTGGCGAAACGGAGTTCGCGGGGTTTGCTAGTGCCAATTAAAGCAAAGATGACTTTGATGGTTTGTTGACGATTGTTTATCTTTTATGTTTAAACGGAGCGACGGATCATTGCGATTTTTGGTACTGAGGTAGTACAGGGTTCTGAGTAATTCTATCTACGTATTCTTAAGTCCATTTTAGATCAACATCTGCATTTCTTTTTTGAAATATGAGTGTTTTTAAATTGCTACAGAATATAGTTTATTATTTACTTACTTATTTATTTACATTTAAGTAAGTACTATGTAGTAACTGTTGTTATGACTTACTTAAAAGCTGGCTAATGTTTTTATGAAGGCATAATCTAAATACATATATAAAACTCAAAGGTGACTGACTGATTGACTGACTGATATAGTGATCTATCAACGCACAGCTCAAACCACTGGACGGATTGGGCTGAAATTTGGAATGAAGATAGATGTTATGACGTAGGCATCCGCTAAGAAAGGATTTTTGGAAATGTCACTTTTCAAGGCGTGGAATAGGGGATGCAAGTTTTACTTCTTAATGCGAGCGAAGCCGCGAGCACCCACTAGTTTGTAATAAAATGGTTTTCATAATTAATTGGTAACATAAAATAATAACTCTATATTGGTCAAGTGCTTGTCAAGATATTGAATTCAGTTTGACGCGAACTGATTATTAATCATTCAGAAGATTGTACTGAAAATATTCTTATTGCGTCCTACTCTTATAATTGAAATATCAAGCAATTATGTACTCTATCCCATTAGTTATAGGATTCAAAATCGTGATTAGTTTTAAAGAAATATTTTGAGCTGAAACTGCAACGCTCAGTTCAGGTAGGTTTAAATTGGAACAGTATTTCAGGAATTAATCAATAATAGACTCTGTGGGATGATGCGAATTTGTGTAAAACTAGAATACTGATGTTCTGGGAAAAAGTCTGAGTGCTTATCAACTTTATATATTATTAGTGGGTGCTCGCGGTTTTGCTTGCATTAAGAAGTAAAACTTGCACCCGTATTTCACCCCTTTAAAAGTGGCATTTCCAAAAATCCTTTCTGAGCGTATGCTTACGTCATAACATCTACTTTCATTCCAAATTTCAGCCCAATCCGTCAATTCAGTCCCAATTCCGTGGTTTGGGCTGTGCGTTGATAGATCACTATATCAGTCAGTCAGTCAGCCACTTTTGAGTTTATATATTTTGATATAAAAAAAACACACAAATAATAATGATCAAAGTTATTATAAATGGTAGTCTAGTGTATTAAAAGCCTATGCTCAGCAGAGGAAGATAACAGGTAACAACAACTTCGTCAAGTTCAAAATAAGAGTGGCCTTCTCTGTTTTCGACAGTTGTTAAACCTCCCTAAGGGCTTTTGACGTGGCTTTATAACTGCTGTATAAGAAACAGCCAGGATTTCCAAATTCCATATTATGTATCTATTTACCAAAACCGAGACCACGTGTCTTCCTTGGAAGGACCTGGGTGCCAACCACGATGTATCTGCTCAAGAGAACTCCCCTAACGAATTAATTCTGTGGGGGAGTCACGACCCTCTGTTATGAGAGTATGTATAATAATAGTTTGTGTGTATAATAAGTATGTATTTACAAAAGAAAAGTATATATCCGTCATCTAGTACCCACGACACAAGCGTTTGCTTAGTGTGGGGCTAGATGGCGCGGTGTGTTATGTCCCGGAATATTTATTTATTTTTGAAGAATTACGGCTCAGAAGAGAATTATCAAATCCGTGAACACGTGCATTCCGCGGATAGACTTAGTCCTTCACGTAAGAATACTAAAAACAAAATGTTTTCTTCAAGGGAGTCACAGTAGGTCAGTTCTTGGATGGGTGACCGAAAAGTGACATTCCATTTTGGGCGCTTCCATGGGTCGGATAACACGTTAAAAATTCTAGGTCCCGGCTGTTTGTTTATTGTGGCAGTCTTAAAGCCATGTCAGTGACCTTGATAAACTCTCGACACCAGAGTTGGCCACTCTCATTCGAAAAGAAGATTTTTTTATCTCTCCCTGGAATCTCTATTTCCACATCACTGCATGGCCAACAGTATCGTCTCACCTGAGTCCAGTCGTTAATCTATCTGCGGTTTACCACCAGGAATTAATGCTCTAGTAAGCATTAGATAGTTTTTATTTTTCTTTTTAACACGGTTTGTACGAGTTTTTATTCAAAACAACTTACAGTAGGTAATTAACGAATTATGACTTATCTATACTATAATATTATAAAGCTGAAGAGTTTGTTTGTTTGTATGTTTGTTTATTTGAAAGCGCTAATCTCAGGAACTACTGGTGCGAATTGAAAAAATATTTTTGCGTTGAATAGATAATTTATCGAGAAAGGCTTTAGGCTATATAACATCACGCTGTAACTAATATGAGCGAAGAAACAATGGAAAATGTGAAAAAAAAACGGGGAAAATTATTCATCTTTGAGGGCTTCCGTTGCGTGCGCTGCGAAAACGGTTCAAGATATCAAAAAAAATATGTACGAAAGAATTATTCCTCTTAAAATGATCTAATAAAATGTCCGCGACAGTATATGTCTATCTTTTAAGATTAACTCACTAGAACCGTTTTTATGGTAATAACTATTCCACGCGGACGAAGTCGCGCGCACCAGCTAGTAACCTAATAAAACTACTAAAACTACATTTTGAATTATCAAACTATTGTATGTTCGTAGCTGCGGTGCGTTGTTTTGAGATCAAATAAGTAGCCTAACTTATAACCTTAGTACTTATATAGCATTAACTTCTATAAAATATGTACAAATATTTTATACACACAGCAAGTAAAACCGCACCGTAATTTAGTAAAACGTCTAGCAAAGCGAAGTGGGCGCCTGCGATACAAGTGTATACTTAGACAGGTTGGCACGGTACAGCCTAGCTGGTAGAGGAAGGGGTTTCCAAAAATGATACATTTTTATAGAAACCAAGGACGTTTATTCGCCTACATGGCTACGCTAATACTAACTTAAAATATTTAAAATAAAACTTAGTTGCATACTACACAAAAAAAAGGGTCAAAGACAAAGTGCTTGCACATGTTTGTGCGGGCCGGAATCGGACCGCGCTGCAGGACCTTGGAGCTGTCTGGAGTGTTGACCAAAAAAAACATTTAAATGGTTTCTGCAGATAACATAACTACTTAGTGCAGGAATCACAAGAACACAAACAAACCTTCATAAGTAAGATGACTGTAATGCTATATCTAACATATATATTAGTTTTTAAGGTTTTATATAATACTTTCACTGAATAAATAATTTTGTATTGTATTGTATGGAATGCTCGCGTTTACAACCTACAACTTTTATAATCGAATTTCCTCATAACTGAGTATCGTGACTCCCCCGTAGAATTGATTTGTCACCAATGTATATTACCGTAATAATAAGCGTTTTTTTTGTCCTCATTCAGCAAAACGTAGTATATGGTATTGTGGTATTCTGAAATCAAAGTCAAGATACAAAAAGTAGGTTTCCAAAAATGTTTACGCAAAAAATTGCTTTACATACTCGTATAAAAATGGCAACGGCAATACAGCCTTTATTGTATTTCTTGAATTTGTTAGATATATAATCCATGTTTAATCCCTCTCTCTTGAGTCGTATTTTCGAGGGTCGTGACTCTCTTGCAGAACTAATTCATAAGGGGAGTTCTCATGGGCAGATACATTACGGTGGGCGCCCAGGTCCTTCCACGGAAGACACGTCATGTCTTCGGATATTAGTGTCCTAAACCATGTCGGTTTCCTCACGATGTTTTCCCTCACCGTTAAGAGAATGCAAATCCACACTTAACTTGAAAATACAAGTCATTGGTGTAGGGCCAGATCCAAACCAGGCTGCGTCTAGATGAAAAGCTGACACTAGAACCGCTGAGCCACACTCGCCTTGTTTGATAGTTAAATACAAAAACAAAGAACAATATTTTAGTCTTACTATTATATCTAGTAGGTAAAAATAATTATACTAAAATATTGTTCTGAGAAACCTACGGTGGGAGTTGAAAGGATCCTAGGTAATACACATTAATATCTTTGAAGACCTACGCATTATGCTTTAGCAAGATTGCTATGAATCACTTTATATTTTTTTGGTACGAATTGCTTGTTATAATAATAATATTTTTTACTTTATTCACACAAAAATCCTTAGACTAGTATACATCATTTGTACTTAAAGAAAGTAGGATCAGACAGGGTATATAAAAAATGGGTAAATGATGTTGACTGTGATCCCCACACTAGGTTACCCTGTGTCGTGGGAATCATGCTCTTCGAAAAGCGATCATTATGAATCTACATTATAAAAGAAAAAGTATATATGTATTATATCCGTTATCTAGTACCCATGTTACAAGCGTAAGCTTAGTATGGGGCTAGATGGCGCTGTGTGATATGTCCTGAAATATTTATTATTTTATTTTATTTTATTATAGTTTGTATTCGGAACAGCTGATTTTTTTTTCACGAATTTCCAAAAGTTGTAGAACATTAGTTGTTGGTATAGATGGACTAATGCCACCCTTAAAAGGTTGTGCGTTAGTTACCAGTTACCCAGTATATGAATTGTATGAACAAAAAACATTTAAAATAAGTTGGCATACTAACTCCTTTCGACTGAGATAAATGTGTGGAAAATCTTGATAGTTTTGTGTAGGTTTCTAGTATAGTACTTATTAGGTCGAGTAGTAGGTATTACGCACAGAGCTTTGAAGTCCATGCTTATCGCCCTGGGGGGCCCGCGCGGGGGCGATGTGGCCCGATCGTTGTTCTGTGGTATTACGTTATTAAACTTTTTATTATTCTACGAATATATACATAGATACTGGAGTTGTTTGGATTGCTTGTTTGTTTGAGTTCGGCAAAATTTGGGGTCTATTTGCTGTATCTAGCATACCGATTGTTTGTCATAGCATAACAGTTGTTAAGCCATATCAGAGGCCCTAGGGGCAGGTTTAGCTGCTAGAAAACCTCCTGCCTAGGTGCAGATAGGTATTATTCATACAAAATAGACAATAATTTAAGCAGGGGTATTGCTATTGGACGCTTTTACACGTAAATACTGGAGATTGGCCGGAGGACATCGATGTAACAATGATGATGTTGTTCATACAATAGTTTTGTATGGAATCAAACTTATACATAAATGTATGTACTGTGCATCTATATAACTTGTCAAGAATCTTACTAAGGATAAAACTAAATTTTGAACCGATCTTTCTCAAGCAACACAGCAATTAGTAAAAATCAATCCAAATCCTTAGACAAAGTGACAGTGAAAAAATTTTCTCTTTAATAAAGCTCTGAGTGTAAAAATACCTCCTGTTATAAACCTATACAAACAAAATTATCTAAAATTTCGGTTATAAAATCAATATGGTGTGTGTTTTTTATCAAAATTCCTAATTTTATGGAGTTGTTTCCAGTACTACCTGATATAAAAGTAAACAAATGCAGTACCAACATTCCGGAAAAACATCCAGATAGGTACTAAATTCTGCGTAAAACGTCACTTTACGCCGACTCTTCAATAAAGCTTCGTGTCAGAGTAATGAGTGGCGAAATAAAAATAAAACCTCAGCGCCGATTGAAACGACGATTCCTTGAAGTTGAAGGGATACACGGATTGGAAGATTGAGGAGTTTTATTGGCATTTAGGGTTTTCAAATAAACCGTTTTTTATCTGTGTTTTTTTTTTGCTATTGTATTTAGTGTATTGGGTGCATTAGACGCTTTGTTTTATATTTTATTCAACATTATATTTATGTAGTAAAATATAGTAAAAAGAACAATTATTTTTATTGATCCACTAACTTTAAAAAAGAAAAATTACCATTGTAATGTTTGTTTCACCAATCACATTCTGCATGTAGAAATGTTTAGTTTGTTAAACTATGGCCTGATAAAAAAACTAGTTCTAAGGGAGTAACGCACCCTCGTTTTCCAGTCTCCGTATTTTTTTTTTTCATTTTAAAATCTATACCAAAAAAAGCTATACATCTTTATTCATCATCCATTATGTCCGTGTGTATCCCACACGCAGCATTTATCGAATAAATGGGTTCATTAGACGGAATACGAGACAACGGAGCGCTGGTTGCGGCTTTAAAAGAGTTCTACATAAGGACTTTAGGTAAAAGATACTTTGGAAAAAAACCTTGTTAAGTATTTGTTTACTAGAACAGATTTTAACTTGACCAGTGTTAACTAGCTATTTATTCAAATTAATTAAAAATGCTGGGCACGCTGCCCTCTGTGTCTGTTAAAAAAAATATTTTGTCATATTTTTTTATTGCAAGCAATTCATTATTAAAACACCTATTTCAATAACGGTAATGCGAATACATAGAAATGCCCACTTGATTATGTAATAATAATCCATCCACATATAAAAAAGTTTTTCAAATATTTTTTCCGTAATACATATCAAACCAAACCGATAATGAAAACCAGAGGCTTCCTAAAGTTGTTATTCGATAAAAACTAATCTAGGTCCCTATTTCATCACCGCTTAAAAATCATGTTGATCTGTCGCTCCGTTGTGAAATCAGAATTTACAGACAACTTTATCCTTTTAATAAAGATATAATATGATGGTCGACCAGTACAAAGTAATAAATGATACACAGACAGGCATTGTATTAAAACATCAACAATATTCATCAGTATATTATATACGATAATAATAATTCATTAATTACTTAAAATAAATAAAATAACCAATTATATAAAGTTATGACATCATTAAAACCAAGCTCGGTTCATGTCAAAGAGTCAGCTCAAATGACTGATTTGCACGAATCACAAAATTGCCTTGTTTCAAATTTTTAATAACCTTACTACGGCTTTGTGGAAACTGTGAATTTACGTTGAATTTCATTGTTAAGTTTGTTAGGATTAGGGATAGATCAATATGTTTTTTTTTTAATTATTGAGTCAATAAATTACATATATCTATCTATACATACGTATAATAAAGCTGATAAGAGTCGAAAGACTGAACATTGAAGATAAAAAAATATTGAAAATACTTAGAATTTATGACAGAACACGTTGCAACAATTTATAGTTTTTTTGTCTGTTTATCTGATCCTCTGTGTCTCTGATTGCTAAAAAACAGCTTAACGGATCTTTGTGATTTTTGGTATGCCTGATATTAATTAGTACACAATCGTTCATATGATATGAAAATTGGTAAAAAAAAACATTAAAACAATTTTGAAACCGCAATAAACACCAATTTCGGGTTACGCCGAATCATCAATAACGGTTGCGGTAATACGTACAATTAATTAATAAAAACTCGTTTATTTATTTAAGATATCTGACACCCATATTACCGTCCAAAATTGGCCATTTTCATATATGATGGCTTTATCAGCAAAATCAGCCCCCTTAGACAAGAGGCGTATTTTAGTGAGCGTACTGACGCATATCTCTCTCTGGCCTCTGGGTCTCTGACATGGCTTAACGACTGCCGTACTAGATAAACAGCCGGGACCTACAATTTAACGTGTCATCCGACTCACGGAACCGCTTAAAATTGAATGCCACTTTTCGGTCACCCATCCGCGTACTGACCGCGTCGACCTTTGCTTAACATTGGTAATCGCATGCGATTGCCTCCGCTAGCTGAGCTACGGACGCTACTACTAGGCTTGTACTGAAATATTTATATTTGTATTGTATTTGTTATAGTTACCAATTTGCATTTGGATTGATATTTAATTCACAATGGACTTTGTTGTGAAAGGGTTTCTATAAATGGTCCAGCTTTATTCTAAAGGTTGAATTCGTGCGCACACGCATTTGACGAATTAAATCGATAAGTTAATCCTGAATTAATCGATTAAATCTTAACTCACGGTTAGCGGATCTATTGTTTTATAAATATAACATATGTAGCCAAAATGTGGCTTCTGTGTAATTCAGGTTTTCAAATAATATATACAAGTGGACGCCCGCGGCTTCACCCGCATTATTTTAGGATAAAAAGTAGCCTATGACACTCCTAAGATCTCATAATACCTACGTAACGAAAATTATGATGATTCGTCCTGCAGTTTTGCGTGAAAATAAATAGAGAAACAGACAAAAAACCTCTGCTGCAAAAAACTGCAGAAACGAGTTTTAGTATCGATTTCAAGTATACCCAAACATTTTTTTTATATCTTTTATGTACAAATTCTCTACACAGCTTTATTATATGTAAAGATATATTTTACAACTCGAATAACTGAACCGATTATGATAAAATTTGGTTTGGAGTCAAATTGTCCTTTTTGTGTGATATAGAGATACTTTGAGACGAATTAGACATTACATACTTTAATTACTTTAGGCGAAATTAGTGTAAAGCTTAAACTGTTAGTAGTCGATTATCATCATCATCATCATCATCATGTCAGCCCGTGTTCACCCACTGCTGAGTAGGCTCATGCGTTAGGGGAGTCGTCGACCATATAATTTTATTCTTCAACAGCAGCATCTCAAAAACTTGTAACAAAATAGTGCATTATTATTTATATCAAATTATTATATCTCAAAGCTTCCTGTGAAGTAACAGCAACGGAAATGATAAAATACTTGTTTGATACCAAAACTACACGCCATTTTGATACCTATTTCTTTATTGGTAAGGATCAAAATGATGTATAACTTATTCTCAAGTGTGGTTTGTACTTGAATAGGAGATAGATGAAATAATTGCTCCTATTAAAATGAGTGAAAGGATGGACAGATGTTAGTAATAATTAAAACGTTTTAAGTTCGACCAAAATACTTACAAAATGTTACACTGTAAACATCATATGAATCATCTATAATATCGAAACTATCAAAAATCTTATATTAAAACTTAGGTATAAAGTTATGAAAAGTAGTATATTCTGCTTACTTAACACTTTTTGGAAACCAGTTTTAACATTAATTACTATACAGGAGAAATATTTTGTTATCTCGCATAGGTACTCATTAATTGAGTACAGATATACAAGTACTTAGTTCTTTGGTCAAAAATACATAATATTATGTACAAACGTACCTATATCATGTTATGTAGGATATGCAAATCCAATAATACATAACATTAAGGAATAAAAAAATCTGAATATGGTATCAGAAAAGTTCTTTTTTAAAGTAAATAGATTTGCACTTGACCATAACTTGCCTGGTGGTAAGCGATCACCACAAATCTGCGCTTTAATGTGCTTACCGAATAAGAACTGATTCACTCTAACTTTGAAGATCGCTAGATTTTTTTTACAAGGAATGGGTTTGCACTTGACCGTAATTCGTCTGATGGTAAGCAATCATTACGGTCTAGGATGGAACGTGCTTACCCAGTAAAAACCGATTCACTCTCGCTTTGAAGATCGCAAGATTATAATTCGTTGGGAAAAGAAAGTTGAAATGTATCAGCTTTTTGCAATATATACTTAATAATTTAACCTATAAGCAGTTACTTAAATTTTGGTTGACTCTCAAAGACTAATTAACCTGGATAGAGAGAACTGAAACCGAGTTTGGAAAAAAAGACTATTCAGGGGTTACGATTTACCCAAAAATAAAAAAGATCGTTTGTGACTATTCATTTATTTAAAATCTCTCTTATTCCTCGTTAGCTCTTTTGTTGTTTGTGTGTTGAGATGGTAGAGCAACTGACAAAGAACTTTCGAAGCTTAGAATTTTAACCTTATCATTATTTTAGAAGCAAAGTATGCATTTTATTATGTTTGTTCCTCTCTCACGACACTACGAAGCGACGGGTCATCTGATTTTTGGTATGTATGTAGTATAAGGTATCAATAGTGAAAAGGACTTCGTAACTCATTACAGCACGAGCAAGGCCTCGGGCCTCCTCTAGTATAAAATAATTTAAATTTTGGATTGGATCTCTTTTATAAGCCAAAGTGTCCAGAAAATATTGAAATAATTTCCCAAATTATGTAAACTGTGTTTTTATTAAGGTCCAAATAGTATAAACGATTAAACCAAAGCAATATCTATTCCATCATGTTTTATTTTCTTAAGTAATCTATAAAGCGTGATCCTGATTGGTTTTTAATGGGTTCTGTAAAGTTCAAGTTGTAGTACTTTGGCTCGGTATCGGAAGTAACATTAGGGTCTTGTGTTCTACCTGACCATTTGCATGAATTTACAACAGAGTACGCCTTTTCATCCAGACGCATCCTGGTTCGAATCCGGCCCTACACCAATGACTTGTATTTTCAAGTTATTTGTGGTTTTGCACTCGCTTAACGGTGAAGGAAAACATCGTGACGAAACCGACATGTTTGAGGACCACAATATCCGAGGGCATGTGTCTTCCGTAGAAGGGCCTGGGCGCCCACCACGATGTATCTGCCCAAGAGAACTCCCCTAACGAATTAATTCTGCGGGGGAGTCACGAGCCTCAGTCATGAGGAAATACGACTCAAGAGTGAGACGACAGAGTAAGCAGGGTTTGGCTAATATATTGCTAAAAAATTAGTAACCATTTTTTTTTACTTCGGATCATTAATTATACAAACAACATTATTTAAAATAAACTTATGTTTAATTCTGCTGTTTACAAAATTCCGCAATATTAGACAACCCATTTCCAAACAAATCTTATGATCGCAATTTTGTTCTAGCAAGTTTCCTAAATGAAGAACATTTTTTTTAATTTTATAGGCCCACGTTTTACTACTAGTCGCCAGAAGCTAAGCAAAGTTGTTATCTTCGAACAAAAGTTATTTATATTAATCTAAATATATAAAACTCAAAGGTGACTGACTGACATAGAGATCTATCAACGCACAGCCCAAACCACTGGACGGTTCGGACTGAAATTTGGCATGTTTTTTGCATAAGCCACTTTTAAAGAAGTGAAATATGCAAGTTTTACTTTTTAACGCGAGCGAAGCCGCGAGCATATATAGCGACTAGTATAGTATAAGCATATGCAGTCAGTTTAAATCGTCATTGAATTAAAATCAATTTAGCAGTCATTGACCATTTATATGCCGTGAGAACAAGTTAAATCCATTTAATTACTAATACTTTACTACCTTAATAAATGCAACATTGTATTCAATTACTAATCCAAACAAACCTACTTTAACCCAGCCCATATTCGTCCTTATTCTGGGATCCATTCTAAAATCCGACTCGAGTGAAGGGTACCCACATTCTTCGCCTCGCCTTGATACAACGATTAAATCTATAGACATCTACATTTATAAAAAAACAGATACAAATTGAACCAAGAAGCAGTACGTAAAAAAAAAATAAGTCCACACTTATTATTTTAGGTAAAAACCAAATATAAGGTTTGTAAGCTTCACTGAAATAATTATTACCTATCTTTTGTGTGTTGTGCCAAGTCTAATGACTACAACCTAGTGTAAGACAGACAAAAATTACACAAACACTTAACTATAAAATATTATGTGTATTACCTCTCAGTGCTAATTTAATCCTCTTATCTATCTTATCAGACCTTGCGGTATTAACTTTTGTGTGAACATATTGTTACATCGTAAGGACAAAGTTAAGTACCACTTGAGCGAGTGATGTTTCAAGTGAACTAGTGGTCAATTCCTGACTTAAAATAAATCTAGAGTAAAAAAATCTTTGAATAATATCTTATTGGATAAGCACCCAAAAAGATATTTTCCAAGGTTTTTAAACAATCATTATGGTTTATCACGAAGGAAGTACGCTTTCTTCATGATAGACCATAACAATTGCTTGCCATTACGTGAAAAATGGTCGGATGTAAATCTTTTCCGCATAAAAAATACTGCTGAGTCTCTTAGTTATTATATCTATATCTAGACCGAATCCTTTGACGCGCCTCGCTCCAAAGCGTGTGTTGCAACTTGCACTAACCTGGTTACACTGCAGGACAAGTATATTGGCACTCATCACAACATACTAGAATATACTTGTGTTACTAATTCTGTATACCAGCATAAGTAACTTAGTTTTTGAACTGCTTCTCACTTGGTATTTCCTTATGACCTTGTGATGAGTCTTAACAATTGGTTAACTAATTGATTCTTCGATTGCTGCCAATAAAAAACAGGAAAGAATAATTTCACAGGTGATCATGAACAAGTTGATAAATTAATCTTCTGCTACTGCAGAAAGGCTACAAAGCCAAAAGTTGCAAAACTTTTGAATTCGAAGTAGACTTTCTTTATCCAGATACAACTCGGCCGCTATCAGAAACTAGTAAATAAATCAAAATGTGCCATATTTAGGATTCTCACTGTACAAAATACTATACGAGATAGGTACTAGGATATAATCAAGGCACCCAGATATGCTCGCAGTGACATTCAAAGAGATACCACTTCGAGATAGGTTTGCTAGACTTTACAGAATTTCCTAGGATCTTCTTCTTATCGAATGAGAGTGGCCCGCTCTGGTGTCGAGAGTTTGTCAAGCCGCCCTAAAGGGCCTCTGACATGACGTTACGACTGCCGTACTATGACAAACAGCTGGTACCTACAATTTAACGTGTCATCCGACCCACGGAAGCGCCCAATGTGGAATGCCACTTTTCGGTCACCCATCCAAGAACTGATGATTTTGCAATGGATTTGGGATGTAAGTCAGTTTATAAATATGTATCGCCTCTCATATAATAAACTTTTTTTTTCGTTTAAGGAAAGTAAATTTTTTACTTGCATTCATAGATATAGATAGGTAGGTATAGCTGCTAATATAGATACCTATACCTAGGTAAGTATTTAAACGTCTTTGTCTGTCTTTGAGTCGTATATCCTCATGACTGAGATTCGTGACTCCTCGAAGAATTAATTCGTTAATGGAGTTCTTTTGGTCAGAATATATCGTGGTGGGTGCCCACTGCCCAGGTACTCAAAATTGTCGGTTTTCCACATAACTTAGAAAACAAGTCATTGTAGGGCTGGATTCGAACCATGGTGCGTCAGGATTAAAAGCAGACGCTTAAACCGCCGAGCCACATTCGCTTAAACGTCTACAAAAGGTGGTTTTACACCAAACTAACAAGAGCATTCTTTCGTGATCTACAAAATAATAGATATACATTCGCTAGACGAGAACATTATTGTACGGAAACCATTGAAAATTAAAGAAGAAAGATGGTTGGCCACCTTATACGACATGACGAATTTATGAAAAACGTCATTGAGGGAAAATTGGAAGCCCGAAGAGGAAGAGGAAGGCCGAGAAGGTCATACATGGACCAAGTAAAAGAAAAGGGAGTCATTTCGTATAAGGAGGTCAAGTAATTGACAGTAGATCGGGAAGGATGGCGCCTCCACATAAAAAAGGAGTTGCTCTTAAATTTATGATGAGACTAGAACACAAAAACACTTTGAAGAGACGGTTCAAGGAACAGAGCACATCCAAACACGCCAGAACGCTCTAAGTGACTGCTCGCGCGCCGTTTACATCGAGCGAGCGAGCATTCTTAGAGCATTCCATAGAATCTTTGCCAATGCGCTAAGAACAACGAAAGAATGCTATATGTGCTCCCGTTTACACTAAAATCATTTAACAAATTGGGGGTAGAATGAGGGTTCACTCGCTTGGTGTAAATCCATCTTAACTCTGTACATCTATACATATAATAAAGCTGAAGAGGGTGAAAGTCTGACCATAGAAAATATTAGAAAAAAAAAGTTTAGATGTACATAAATTGATAATAGGACACGTTTCAGCTATTTTTGAGTACTAACTGTGTTTATTTTGGCATAATAAAAAGAATTTGAATTTTATAATTTTCGTCTGTTTATCTGTGTCTCTGTTTATTTGTTTGTTTAAATGCTAATCACGCAAAAACGGCTGGACCGATCATTTAATTTTTGGTATGTAGGTTACTTTTTATCCTGAAATAATGCTAGCGAAGCCGCGGGCATCCACTAGTTACGAAATAATGCTCTTTTTCTAGCTCTAGCTATGTTCGTTTGATGTAAATCCACCTTAAGGTGCAAAATAGAAGTCTTACATTGCACTAAACCGCGACATCAGATATTCAAGATAATATGCAGCTCAAAGCACTGCTTTCTAAAAGATAGTAGTTCTAGATACATTTACTACGTTTCTAGTAGTTTCCATTCGAATGCGGGCTTGAGATGGTAATTATTTTAAGACTTAATTAAATGGTAAATGGGTTTTAGTTTTTGGAGCAGTTTTTTTATGATTTTAAAGGTATGTAGCATATTTTTTAAATGCTTAAATATTATGTATTATATAGAAACATACAGTTTCTATATTTACGGTTTCGAGGTGCCTGGCGTGAGGAAGCCTTCGACTGGACTGGACGCATGGAGGGAGTTGGGGAAGACCTTTGCCCAGGAGTACAGGTTAAATAAAAAAAAAGGTTGTGTGTATGTGTTTTAATTGAATGAAGATGTATCACTTTTAAACAATTTGTAATAAATGCGTTCTGATTGTGATATTGTGATATTAATATACATAAATGGCATACATTAAGTTATTATAACTAAAATTGTATCTACTTATTTACGAATTGGCCCAATGAAATGGAACTTTTTATGATAATTAATTAAATTACAGACATACAGAAAGCAGATAGATAGCCATTATTACCGTATACCATATATTTTTTATTACCGGTGCAGTGACTACATGAGTTATGAATTATAAAACCTAAATTCATACATGGTTTTACTTTATATCCACAAAATGAAACTTACAAATTTTATTAATAGTAAAATATAAGTAATTTATAATAAGTTAATTTACTAAGTGCTAAACCCGCACTATGGTTGTTTTAACTTAAACTTCGTCGTGATTATTTTCGCTCATTTTCCACTAAAAGTTTAAGTTATAAATTTAGTTGTAATACCTTGACGTAAAAAAATTGACGTGAGTGCTAGCTGGTTATTACAACTAAATTTAATCATGCCTCAGTGAAATAAGTCATAATTATAATAATTCAGATGCTAAGCCATGTCAGAGGCTCTTAGGGAGGCTTGATAAACTCTCGACACCAGAGTTGGCCACTATCATTCGATACGAAGAAGAAGAAACTGAAATAATATATATGTATATGCATATATAATCAGATACATTCCTTTTTGTTAAAAATACAAACACTATTTTCCATTAAAATGAGCCAATTTACGTGCTAGCCAAGAAGTTTTTCCAGCAAGTTAAGCCTCGCTACGACCTTTGTAACGACTAGGAACTATAATTTAAGCTCTTGTACTACGGTCATAGTGGAGTGCAGCGTTGGATTAATTAGGAATAGAAGGGAAACTTTGATACAGGAACAAACTTCGTATTTTTATATCTAGTTTTACTCTTAGTGTTCTATATACATAATTATAATTAGATTGATAAGATGATGATGTTATTGTTCTTCTTTTAAGTTGTTTTGTGATTTAAAGAAAATTATTTGTCCTCGATATAGGTTTAAAGAAGGTTACTACGAAACTTACCGTACCTACAGAAAAAGTTAAGCTAACATGTAAGCATAATTTCATACTAAGTAATACAAATACCTACAAAAGTATATTTCTTTTTAATATGCCAAAATAAATACAGTTAATGTTTAGATTTCTTAGCATGCTGTCGCAAAACTAAACAAAACTGAGTCTAAACTGACATGTTTCAAGAACAAGAATAACAATTATGTACTGTGACATAAAACACAGAAAATAATTTTTATAGAAACAAGTATAAATAAATAATATAAAAGTTGCATGCCCCAATTCAGCCTTATTTCAGCATGTGCTTGGATGCAGTAGTTTTTTTAACATATTACATACTAATATAGTTATGCATCTGCATACCTAATTATTCTACATGTTCTGTATAGAAGCACCTAGCTAGTACCTACAGAAGTGGGTGCATCCACTCACAACTAGCAGGTGAAGGTGACTGCTCTATACCAGCTTTATGTTTATAGTTTACTCATAGGTATATAGTTTTCTTGAGATACAACTATTATATAAGTTATGTTTCTACTTATATAACTAGGTTTTGGGGATGCCAGACACCTTTAGGGCGGTTACAAAACGCTCGACAATGGAGTTAATGTGCTTATCATTAACAGAAATTCAGCATAACTAAAATTTATTATGTCTATCTTTCTTTCTCGCTCTCTCTTAGAGTCGTATCTCCTCATGACTGAGGGTCTAAATAACAGGTGAGCGTGACTGCTCCATACCAGGTTTATGTACTATGTACGTTACTTGTGATACTAACATTAAGTAGGTTGTATTTCTAATCAAAGTACTAGGTTTTAAGGTATTTTAGAGACTGTTAGGGTGGTTTGAAAACACTTGACACCGAAGTCAATGCGCTTATCGCTATAGTGGTAACAGGAATTCACCACTTCACTACATACATAATACAAAGCAAAGCCGATTCCTACGTCTCTCTGTATGTATGCTTAGATCTTTTAAACTATGCAACGGATTACGATGCAATTTTTATTTTAATTGTAAGAGTGATTCAACAGGAAAGATTGTATGCAATATATTGCGAGCGAAACAGTAGGAAAAACCTAGTCACCTATAAATATTAAAGGCAGTATACACTGCCTAAATATCACCCTTCATGAAATAAAGCCTGGTTACAGGCAGACCGAAGGTGAATTAAAAATTGAAATTTTAGTAGCATTACCTGTATCCAATAAAGGGGCTTTAATTTCACACAAAAATCATTTAAATGTACCTACACATTGAATAAGCAAACGTCAGAAATATCCTCCATATCTAATTCTGAAACAAACTTTGACACTGGAGTTAGCCACTTTCATACATATTAAACTTACTTACCAATTTCTGAGTTACGGTTGAAAACAGACCTCCAGACTTTTTTTTAACACGAAATAGGCTTACGTTTGACTACAGCCTGCCAGATGTTAAGCAGCACTGTAGTCTAAGTTGTACCACACTTGCCTAGAAGAAACCTATTTACTCTAAATTAAAATTAAAACGACATTAACATAGGCATCCAACTCATAAACGATTAAATAACCATTTTAATATTAGTACAAAAGACAAGAAATTATCGAATTAAAAATAAAACAAGATTTCTTTCTCAGCCTTCGATATGGGGTTATTTTTAAATGAGCAAAAAACTTGCCTCAATCAGGTTTGTAACTTCAATGAAGAAGGAATAAGCGTGCCGTGAGAGCGAGACAGATGTATTGAATTGTGTAATGAGAGAAAGAGAAAAATTATGCAGAGGTAAGAATTGCAAGAACAGGTAGCGGTTACGTATTAATTAAGTCAGTTGTCAAGTTTTGCGTTTTTAATTATACATCGTTATGTTACTCCTTACCGTATACCTACTTTATTACTTTTAGTTTTAATATCATAACATAATCTCTTATAATATACAATAATATATATTATCACTCTTAATATACCTATATAGCCTACTTGATAATGCCATACGATTAAATAAATAAATCTCTTATGGTTAATTTGGTTACGAGAACTTTAAGCATTTAATAAACTTAGTTATTTTAATTCTACATATATATCAGTAAAATTATTTATTAAACTATGCAGGAACTAAAACAATTATTTGTAACAATCTTGTCAATAGACATCTAAAAAAATAGTTTTTTTTTTAACACGAAATAGGCTTACGTTTGACTATAGCCTGCCTGATGTTAAGCACCACAATAGTCTAAGATGTAGCACTAAAATAATAAAATGCATTTAAATCTTCATATCCATTCGGAAAATACAAAATCAGACATAATATACTCAGACACATACCACTTGTGAAAGAAATCATGCAACATACTCGTATCTTGGTTGTCTAAAAACTTATATGAGTAAATCTTGTGAAAAAACAAGAAAGTGTTTACATAGATTCTAAAATTATCTCTCTTTTGAGGCATATTTCCTCATGACTGAGGGTCGGGACTCCCCGCAGAATTCATTCGTAAGGGGAGTTCTCTTGGGGAGATTCATCATGGTGGGCGCCTAGGACTTTCCACGGAGAACGAAAAAAATCTAGAAATCTTTTAAAAAAATATACATATAAAACTTATTATTAAATTTGCAGTAGATACTGTTTTCCACAACACCAATAGCTGCAAGGCTGTCAAAGTAAAATTACGACAAAATTGCTTCAGAATGCAGATCATTGCCACAGATTACTTTACAGTCACTTCGTAAATCATACCTTCAAGTCATCTACCTACAATCACCAACATAACATTATGTGCGGCGAAAAAGGGAACTACGAACCGTTTGGCCACTTTCTTGACTAGTGGCGCCGTAGACAACTGCATATATAAGTTTGTTCGCCGTCATTCGCAGTAATAAGTGTCTCTGCATACATTTGTGTCAGGTTATTTCAATATCAAGGGACTGAAATGAGGTTATTTTGACGTCAATAGTAATTTTTCTAAGCTTGAGTGATGTTTTGAAGTTGATATGGGCGGAATGCTAGTCTTTTATTGAGATACGAATAAGTTGGTAGAATAAAAACTACATGATATAGACTGACAGACAGACAATGAATATTATTATTTCTGGCAGTAATTTGTTTCAACCACTTTGATAATTTCGATCAAAATATAGGATCTTAAAAAAAATATTGGGCATTATTACATAAACGGTACTGACTTTATAAAAAGAAACAAACATTTTTTTATTCAAAAATATGTTATACAAAATACATTATAACCTTACAAAGTTAAGTTTGCTATAAAATGACACCTTATTTAGTCCTATAAAACGGTATGCACAGATTTTTAAACTGATTAATTCCGCTACCAGTAAAAACTCTTATCCTGATAATATGCCTTCAATTCTAAACAATATGCCCTAAACTTACCGAAAACAACAACAAAACCCTAACAATAGGTTTCAGATTGAAAACCTGCCCATATCACGAAACCGCATCAATCAATTTACCTTTATGCTAAATTACTCGTAGTCATAGACAATATTATTCAAAGACATCTAACACTTACAACAATCTTCTATAAAAACTGTTCCTTTATCCATTGGTTTCATAGCAATGAACAAATCAGCATTTAGTTGAATCATGTACGTGGTTAATCTGAGAGCACCTGGATTGAATCTGCGCAGGCGAGTGGCATACTAAATGAGAGGCCTATGCTCAGCAATGGGTGATAATAGACTCAGGATGATGTCGATGTGCAAGGTGATGTCATATTTATTTTGTTACGTGAACCACAATAGTTAAGATAGTTTGGCATATAAATATTTTAACTCATGAATTTTTTACATTAACTTGACGATCCATAATTATTATTGAAAAAAAACATATTTTATACAAGTTAACATGTTTGCAGGTTCCTATGTCTATATAGAAATGGCTCTCAAACGAGACTGTTTCTTCTTCTTATCGAATGAGAGTGGCCAACTCTGGTGTCGAGAGTTTGTCAAGCCGCCCTAAAGGCCTCTGACATGGCTTTACGACTGCCGTACTATACAAACAGCCGGGACCTACAATTTAACGTGTCATTTGACCTACTGCTAATATAAACAATTAGGTGCTTCACGCCAAATCTATATCTATATAACTCAAAGGTGACTGACTGATTAACTGACTGACTGACTGATATAGTGATCTATCAACGCACAGCCCAAACCACTGGACGGATTGGGCTGAAATTTGGAATGAAGGTAGATGTTATGACGTAGGCATCCGCTAAGAAAGGATTTTCGGAAATGCCTCTTTTGAAGGGGTGAAATAGGGGATGCAAGTTTTACTTCTTAATGCGAGCGAGGCCGCGAGAACCCACTAGTTAAACAAATAAAATGAGGAGTCTATCAGATATATGGTCTTTGTTCGCAGTATAAAGGGAAACCTCTAGAACAATTTACCAATTAATCAATTCGACACTATTATAGAATTAGTGGAACAAAGATATTTGAATTGTTTGTGAAATTAACGGGGATGGAGTGAGAGGGGAGTTTTGTTTTGCGTTTGGGAATTAGGTTTTTTTTTATATTATTTGAAAAATTGATACAAAAATAAACTTGTTTAGTCAATTCAACAGTTTATTTATTATGTAAATATAATATCATTATGTTTTTATGGTTTACTTTTTACTTGATGTAGACGTAGGTATTTACTAACAAATTATTGATTTTGTCTAATACATTCATCTATACTAATATTATAAAGCTGAAGAGTTTGTTTGTTTGAACGCGCTAATCTCAGGAACTACTGGTCCGAATTGAAAAATTATTTTTGTGTTGAATAGACCATTTATCGAGGAAGGCTTTAGGCTATATAACATCACGCTGCAACTAATAGGAGCGAAGAAACAATGAAAAATGTGGAAAAACAGGCAAAAAAAAAACGGAAAAATTCATCTTTGAGGGCTTCCGTTGCGTGCGCTGCATAAACGGTTCAAGTCATGGGTTACAGCTATAATTTATAAAGCTAAAGAGGTTGTTTGCAAAAATAAATATGATGCCTAAAATAACTATTCCACGCGGACGAAGTCGCGAGCACAGCTAGTTTATTATAAAAAGCACAGAAAAAAAGTTCTTTGCATCAATCTGTCATTTATTTATTCAACAGCCTTTTGTAATTTGCCTCCTTAAAATCAACTTCTCGGTAACAAAAGTAACTGAAACTTACTTGCAAACTTAAACAATTAAAACAAAAACACAGAAAAAGAGTTCTTCGTCTCTGTCATTAATTTTCAACAGCCTTTTGTAAATTTCAACATTAAAATCAACTTCTCGATAGCAAATCCTAAAACCTACTTACAAAATTAAACTTAAGAAAATACAAGTCTACAAGTCGAGAGTAAACCGGTTTCATCTAGGCAAGCGCGCTAGATCGTAGATTATAACATTGCTTAACATCAAGCAAGTTGTAGTCAAGCGTAAGCCTATATCATGTAAAAAAAAACAACCTCTTTAAAGCTAAACCGTAAAATAACAAGCCAGCTCCATAACGATTTCAGTACACAACCTGATTCTTTGCAAAATAAGTATTTTCTTTAACTGTGCCTTATGTATTATTCAACTACCCACAAACTCGCTGCTTGGAATACTAAAATTTGTAAAACAAGAAAAAACACGACAATTCTCAATTGGAAAATGTCTTTAAAACTAGGAAACTCCATTCTTGTAAAGAATAGAATAGGTGTATCTAATAAGAAGAAAGAATGGGTATCTTCTAGGTAAGCGTGTTACACCCTAGGCTGCAGCAATGCTTAACATCAGGCAGGCTGTAGTCAAACGCAAACCCATCCACGTAAAAAAGATATATTTTATCTTGCTAACTTCTGTAGATGTCGCTTCAGGTGACCTGTGGTCAAATATTTGACTGGCCGGTATAAAAAAACCTTTAAATTTTTATAATTAACTGTTTTTCTTGTTGATTACCTATCCTAGGACTGACCGCGTGAACAGTGACTTTTTATTTACACTTGGTAGGCTCACGCTTGACTACAACTCACCTTTTTTTATGTTAAGCTACGTTGTAGTCTACGATCTTACTAACAATACTTACTATTATACCTAACTTTGCTTACCCCATACGAATACCTAAACTAGCCTAGTTCCGAGCGTTTCTTATTGAATTAACAAAACAAAAAGCCACATGCAAAATTAAATTCCAAAGGTAAACGACGAAAATTTGCAGTGTCGTAAAACAAATGAACTACGTTCTATTACACTATGACTAGTAAGGGAAAAAATCTTATTTCTCACGCACACTTTGACAGGTGGAGCAAAAATATCTCCTTAACTGATGGCAGCACTGTCAATACAAAATAAATATCACGACCATATTCTTAGTAGAACTTATAAGTTCCAAATTTCCCCGCGCGTACAACTATATTGCCCTGTCTCTAGTACAGAGCTTCTACCTCGTTTTTGAGGCTCTGCAGTGGTGCGAGAGCGAGACAGAGCGATACGCTTGCCTCAGGAGCGAGAGGGGCGGAGATATTATTGCACCGGTAGTGAGGAGTGAAAGAGATCAATAATGAGAGGCACGAGGAGTTGAAAAGGGATTTCAGATTAAGGTCGTTGTCGAGTCAAAGAGTATGTAGGCTGGGAAACTCGCAGATAGGCTAATTAGGAACTAATTTTCCGTTGTCAATTGGAGAGCTTCTGTGAGGACGGATTTTTTGTATTGAGAATATTGTTTAGCTTTCATAAAAGGGTGTAAATCAAGTTGTCTGGTTTAATAGTTTTAAAGGTTATCATTTTAATATACATGAATTTTCCAAAAAAAGAAATGTTTATAATTGTAAACAATGTACTCATAATATTGATACATAAACACACATCATTGATTGAAATAAAAATTAAAGTGTTAGTTAAAATTCTACACAAAAACATTAAAGCAAAATAGATTTTATTGTATATATATATTATGCAAAATAATTGAAAAAAAAATATAATCATTATAATCGTAGCTACGTTAAAGGTTATTAAACGGATAAATCGTCATGATGCCATTATACAAATTATATTATAATATATTATGTACAATATTGTAATCTACACTTACTAAAATATTATGTTGACTATAACATAAAATACATGGAAACTATTTTACATAAACCTTTATCACCGAAAACCATTTTAATACTGAAAAAAAAATCACAAACAAACTTTCTTGTTCATTTTATTTCTTACCTTGACAAATTCACAATAATAACCAGACAAGTCAAACTTAATAGGTAATTTTCTACTCACCTTCGCTTACAAAGTCTCATCTTTACGCTGTCATAATCTTTGCCCTTTCCCTGGCCGGGGCAAGCGAGCTTACTTTACTCCCTCAGTCATCGTCTGTCCGCCGACGTCGCCGTATCTACGTCGACCGTTCCGACGTTTCACGCGGCATTCGAAAACGAACGTCAATTATTTAAAAAATAAACCTGCAGTGCGTGTGTTTCGTGCAAAAATTAATTGCAAATAGAACATAGTGGATTATTGTGTATTGTAAAGATTGTGGTTTGGAGTGCTCGAATTTTGAGTGTTGTGATTTGACGGATTTTTATGAGTGACGGATTTTGTTCGGTTTTGAAGGTAGGTTTGTTTTACGTGTTTTGGTGCTGAATATTGTATGTCGTAGGCATTTTGTGGTTCGCGTAATCTGCCCTTCGTAGGCAAGCTTCGTATGCTACGTATTTTGATATCGCAAAATGCTTTCGTATCATGCTACGGGTTACAAAATTACTCTACGCTTGTGTATGCAGACTAAGCATTTTAATTGTGAGGTAGTCATGTAAATGCGTTTTACAAATTCAAGCTAATTTTTGATGACACTAGTTGTTAGTCAAGAGTGAGCCTATTTTGCATAAAATAAATAAAGAACCTTATCTATCTATCGGAATAACCTTACCGTTATAATTATTACTTTATCCACTACAAACCATAAACAGTATTAATACAATGCTGGTCATACAATATCAAATAAAAAAAAAATAGTTATTTAAGCTAAAATCAAATCAAATAGTAAGCCATACGAATTAATTTAAATTTGTACTATATAACTATACGATATTCCATTTAAATGAATACCAAGATTTCTATTTGCTAATAATTACACAAATTAATTAAAAAGCACTTGTCAAGATAACTTCAACTACGATGAAGAAATACAAATAAAATAATTATGGTAGTTTTACAACAAGAAAAGACAAGTAAATACGAATGAAACAATAAATCATCTGGTACAGCAATAAGATTAGAGTACTTTCTATTCGTCTGTTAAAATGACATATTCAGTGTAGTATTTGTACGAGTCGTGGGTTCTTTATGGATGAGGTCTATACTAGATCGACGCAGCTGGCGCATGCAAAGAGAGGCCTATTCCCAGCAGTGGGATAGAGAAGGCTGTGGATGATGATGATGATGATAAGTTTAGCAATATTTGATATCATCTAGTCCTATTTGACCACTTCTTTGTATTACAACGATTTTTAAAACACTATATTTGAACTAAAATTAGAAAGCATGTGTGACTTACCATTTTAGCCTAAATTATTAGTAACTGCTTATAACAAACGCTATAGAAAGAAACAGAATAAAATGAAATATGAAACTTATTGGCCTTATAGCTCAAAGCGATCTCTTTCAGCCTCTGCTTAGACATTAATTATATAATCAGTAACTGATAAGATATTGAAATAATTATTAAAAAATGGCCACGCTGCCAAGTACTGGTCTCATATTTGTGGCAAATTCTGTTATTGTGAGATTTAGAGCATACAAATTACAATTGATAAAGACAAAGAATCTTCATTGATACTTTAAAGTTGTAACATACATAATAATATATAAACACTAATATTATATAAATTCGTTCATTTTTGATACACTAAACTTGACAATAACAAAAATAATTGCAAAAAGCATTTCCCTGTTATTTCATAACGATACAATTTCGCTTATACCGCGACACAATTATATACCTAATTATGTTATGTTATAATTATAATCATTATGTGTCATGATAATTTCGAGACTAACCGAGTGGAGTCGGTTTTGAGAACATGTTTGAGATGTTGTGATTATGATAATGGGTTCTTTGCTCTTGTTTGATTATGCGAAGATTATTGGAGAAACGGATGCTGGTATAAATTGGTGGTTTTTAAAGAAATTTAGTAAAGGTTCAATTTTGCTGTATGATTTCAACTTTCTATGTAATATTGTATTGAAAGCTTTTGGCAATGAATTTCGGCTTTTATTATTAATTAATCTTAAACTCCATCAAATTAATAGAAGTAATGAAAAAAAAATATAACACATTATTTATTAACAATTAATATTAAATTAAAAATTACTAATTAAAACCTTATACAATCATTCACGTAACGTCACTTACGATCTAATCAGATGTTTATTTTTTTAAACTTTTATAGTTAGTACATAATGTCAAATGAATAAATGGTCTTTGTCATAATATAATTAATGAAAATCCTGTATGAATATTAACGTAATTTCAAAAACCACATAAGCACTTATTTAAAAAAAATATATAACTACTTACAAAATATTATGTTTAAAGCAATAACTTAAGCTGTTTTTATGGTAAAAGAAGTACTAGGGAACCAATTAAGGAACCATTTAACTGAGAGGTTAACAAGACGCTTTTTACGACGAAAAATATTATACTTTTGCCTTTTGCATAACAATGGCCTTTAATAGTTTGAGGATTGTTGTAGCAGTAAGGAAGATTATTTTTTATTTAGAACAAGTTGAATCATGAGTTGCTGTCTATATTATTCGGAATACTTGATAAATCTGTCTGATTAGACTACTAGATCTATTCTACTAGATTTAGTAGACTACAAAATTTCACTCAGCAAATTATGACAGCTATTTGGACATGATAAAATAAGTAATTTACCCATTAAAATCTGAGAAAAAATATATTTAAGACGTACTGTTTTTTTTCCTTTTGTTCATTGCGTCAGTACATAAGTAATTTTATATAATATTTCAAATAAAATCCGTAAACCAACCCAATAGCCAAAGTTAAGTCATTTTCATTTAAAGTGAATCTATTTAACCAGAATAATATACCGTCGATGTTTTTCAAGCTAGTTTGCCTGGAAGGTGTATGAGATAATTCTTAGTGATAAGGCCGCCCTCTGTCCCTATTTTATCACAACGTTTCCTTGTATTTATGATATAATCAGTGTACAATAATGAATGTATGATTTGATTATTCTAAGAATGAAATAGTTAATTAAAAAATATTATTTTAAAATATATGTTCAATATACTTACCTAAAATAAAATATGAAGCAAAATAAAACAAACAAAAAGAGCCCACCCCGGATCGCTCCCTGTGCAAAGGTTCCCATTACGCTAGTTACAGTTAATTTAAATCAGATCCAAGGTTATAAAAAACAGGTCTAAAGATCCCATACTGCTACAACCATACGGTACAATAGTAGGTAAGTAGGTAGCCATATTTATGTAAGTGAGAAATGGCAGAGGGTAGAACCTATTGTTTTGAAGCGCATATGTCTGTGATCATAAATAACGTTTACTGTAGATTGAGCTAGTTTTGAAATTGTACTGGAGTAGGTTGTGATTTGTTCGTGGTTAATGGTAGCATGGTTGAACTTAGGGCCGGTTCACACATGGCAGTCCGTTTTACCGGAACGTTTTTAACGTATACGTCATAAATTTATGCTCTGTTCACACATAGGCACCGTATAACGTACAACGGACCCGTCACTACTGGATGCGATGTCCACACATAGGTACCGTATAACGTATAACGTACACCCCGGACACACCGCCCGCCACGCACACAGTATCTATACGTTAAAATTCTACGTATCCGTATATTTTTACCGTTCCGTCGTGCAGTATTCGATGACAAACCGGAACGTAATTTTTTTTACGGAACGCTATTTTTTACTGTATACAGAATACTGTGCCATGTGTGAATTCGCTCATACAAATACATACGCAATCGACGAAAAAAAAACGTACACGATAAAACGGAACAGTAAAACGGAGACATGGTGTGAACCGGCCGTAAGATCAAATCAAGATAAAATAAGATCAAATAAGATGTAGTTTTATTTAAAGTATTTTGCTTTATAAAATAGTAGTTAGTCTTTATGGAATTAGTTTCATTGTGTTTGTTGCCATATTATGTAGTTATTATAGTTTGGGTATTACTTAATTATATTGACTGTTATTGTATGTGATAGTTTTATATATAAAGATTAGATTTTAGTCAGATATGTTATATTATAGGTAATGTTATGAATTGGTAAGGAATAATAGAAAAAGTTGTAGTGTATTTTTCATGGTCATAGTTTATTGCAAAAACTCTTTGCATAAGCCAAGTAAGATAATTATTTATCTATCAACATAAGAGAGTAGATTAAAGAACCGAAACGTTTATTCATGCAGCCACACAAAATTTAAAGCGCTATCTACACACGCTCTGAATCAGCGAACACAAGTCATTAGATAGGCTTTTTGTTGTGTGATAAATGGCAAGATAACAGTTCTAAACACACCTATATATATATATATATATATACAATAGAGATGAGAATCAGGCGGCAGAACGTCTTTTGTAGTGCAAATTTCGTAGGAGGTAAACGTAGATTACTTAAACAAGATACTACCATTTGTCAATTATTTTAGCAAGGTTCATACCAATTTCAATTACGTAGATGTCTGTTTGTGTTACTTAGGGGTCAAATTTCTTTGTGCCCTGTTAAAATTATTTCATATTTTTTGGTTATGCAATTACATACGTATATTTATCAAATTTTATTTTTGTCTTTTTTGTTTTGAAATGTTTAGTTCAGGATGTCTCAAATAATTATTTGTAACATTACAGATCTAGTATCTTTTTGAACATAATTATTTATCATATGTGAGTTGGAATTGTTTTGCCACAGTTAGATGTCTCTTAGGTATAATTTCTTAGGCTGAGGTTTTCAGCACGATCTTAATTGACGTTTATTATGCTTTTACTTTTATGGTGATTAGAGACATGGCTATTGTATTGTTAGTGGTGAAAGAAAGGTTTGTAATTTAGAACAAAGAGTAGAAAAAAAGTTTAGTTTTTTTCTGTAAGTGATTGTAAGTAATGAGATTTTTTAATGGAACACACCATATGTAAAAGTCGTTTAAAATTTTACAGGCATTGTCAAATGGGTTTTAGCCAATAACATAAACCATGAATGATGTTATACATTATAAGACTGTAGAATCGGCAATTAGATTCAGTATAATATCATTTCTATCGTTAGTTTTCCATCGTTGCAACAAATCTGCAATTTATTTTTCCGTTTTAAAATTACATATTTTTTATTATTTTGGTACAATACATTATTTATGATTTTAGATTACCAACAGTTTACGTAACGCAAAACATAAAATATTTAACAAAACTCTCCAATCCCAAAACTCCAAGACAGGAAGCCAAAAATCAAACCAAAACTACTAAAAAAGGGTGAACCAAAAACTACAAAATCAAATTTAGTTCTCCCACCGCCCTTGACTATATAAAAATAAAAAGGCGATGCACCTGTTGTCTCGATTATTACCGGTAAGGGATCTCACAAAAACTGGATTTCGAGTGGACTGGTTGGTCAGTACTTGAGGTTATATTATTTTTAACTGAGTATAAAAATATAAAAGATGGGATTTGAGCTGTAGTGTTGTGTTCTTACAATGTTTTGTACGTTACGTATATGGCTTACAATTTTACATTGCACAGCGATCTGTGTAATATTCTTAATCTGTGAATATGAACATTCTAGTCTAGGTAAGCGTGTTACATTATTACATTACATTATGGAAGCTTATGGTAGCTTACGTGAAACAATTCTTATCTAGTTGAACTGAAAAGCGATTAGTTTAATAATATTAAAAAAAACTAAAAATATTATAATGCTATTCTATTCTAGGTGAGCGTGTTACAACCCTAGATTAGCCGATGCTTAACATCAGACGGTCTGCAGTCAAACGCAAACCTAACCTCGTTAAAAAGAACTTAGTTCACTTTGACTTCAAAATAGGAGGTTATCAAGTCCAAAAGTAGTAGGTAGTCAAGGGGTAGGAGTAGGAAAGATTTTTTGTAATGTACCTCGTTGCAGTATTGCAATCGTCGGAAAGGTCTCGGGCTCCGTGAGGTTAATAAAAAAAACGAAGCCGAAACTGGTGGCGAAACGGAGTTCACCAAGTTTGCTAGTTTTTTTTACAAAATACTATTTTGACGCAGCTTTTTTGGCCATTTTTTTAAATAATTGATAGCTCACATCGTTTTCCTTACTTTTCTGTTTTCCTTCTTAGTAACCACCACTTTTTTTTTTTTTTAATTACCTCTTTAACTTCGCAGCTAATTAGAGCTTTCAAAAGCTTAATAACTGTACCCTTTCTTACCTATCAAAGGAACAACCACGGTCTTCAAAAGATTCACGGACGACCGCGTCGACGTGCCTCAATATTTTTTTTTATTGCGTGTATTTTTTATCCAATAGTATTTGTTCTATTGATGACTGACGAAGTGACGGTCTAAATCTTTTGAACAATACATCGTGTCGCCTATCTGTTACTTTTTTATCTTTGCCATTCGATACGGCTGAAATTTTCATCATCATCATCAGCCGTCGTCCACTTCTGGACATAGGCCTCTCCCAAAGCACGCCACTCGGCCCGATTTTGTGCTTCTCGTCCCCACCCCTGCTATCTTGATAAAAATATAAATTTTGGTTTATATTATGTTGCGTTGAAAAGTTGGTGGTTTGATGGAAAGATTGTAGATTAGGAATGTTGTGTTCTTATATACCTAGGTCTTATTAATTATTTTTCAAAATGTCACAAATAACGTTTAAATATTATAGTTCAAATAGTTATCACATTCTGCGAACACTGCTATACGTAATGGATGGTACCAAAAGCTCAAAATATCCATATTTTCTTAAGATTTTCGTTTTTTCCTCTTGTCTGGGATATTTTTCATATTTACTGACCGCTAAGTCATTAGACTAATCTATTTTAAATTTAAACTTAAATTCAGTCCTATTATCGTGACAGATTATCATTATTATTATTATCTGGAGCACTTAGATTATCTTTAGGCTTTTCTAAAGATTTTCTAAGTGCCCCTATTTGTAGTAGTTAGAAGTAGTATGTTTAGTTTTTCTTCCCTTGTTTTTATATTTTATTATTGTAAATAAAGGTATATTATCGTGACTGCTAAATAACCTCTTGGCATAAATATTGACCTATTTTCAATTTTTTCTAATAAATTTACCACATTCCCTTTTACAGAAAACGTACGTAAAGGTGACGAAGCGACCGCGGACAAAAATAATTTTAATGGCACCAGTCAAAATGTCAGGAACCTTGCGTGACAAAGGATCTACATAGAATAGGCACTAGTTACTTTACTGGGTTAGACGTAGACTTCATCTTAACCTACTTATAAGGTAACTTAGTCTTTATTATTAAACTAGCTGTGCCCGCGACTTCGTCCGCGTGGAATAGTTATTACCATTAAAATGGCTCTAGTGAGTTAATCTTAAAACATAGACATATACTGTCGCTGACATTTTGTTAGATCATTTTTAGAGGAATAATTCTTTCATACATTTTTTTATATCTTGAACCGTTTTCGCAGCGCACGCAACGGAAGCCTTCAAAGATGAATAATTTTCCCCGTTTTTTCCACATTTTCCATTGTTTCTTTGCTCCTATTTGTCGCAACGTGATGCTATATAGCCTAAAGCCTTCCTCAATAAATGGTTTATTCAACACAAAAATATTTTTTCAATTCGCACCAGTAGTTCTTGAGATTAGAGCGTTCAAACAAATAAACAAACTCTTCAGCTTTATAATATTATAGTATAGATTTTACGTTGATTGGTTTGGGACTAGTGTATACTCACAAAAAACTCGAAACGAACAGACTTTTTATTTTCATATCAAAGACTAGTAGTAAACCACATTTTGCCATTTTGGAATAAGATGAACTATGTATGCTTTGTTTGAAGTAGTTTTATTTATATGATCTGTATTTACGTGTTTACAATTTATTAATTTGTAAAGTACTATATTTTTTCAATTTTTTTTTATCTTTTTATATATTATATAAAACACTTTGGTGACTGACTGAATGACTGATATAGTGATCTATCAACGCACAGCTTAAACTACTGGACGAGTTGGGCTGAAATTTGGAACGAAGGTAGTTGTTATGACGTAGGCATCCGCTAAGAAAGGATTTTTGGAAATGCCACTTTTAAAGGGGTGAAATAGGTGATGTAAGTTTTACTTCTTAATGCGAGCGAAGCCACGAGCACTCACTAGTTTTTAATAAATTACTCATTACACGACTTTCTTACCTATACCTAGGAATGATAAATCCGTTCAAAAATCGATTCCATTATACTCTGTATAAAAGGTCTCATTATCACGCGTGGGTGTCAGAATCCCCTAATACGTTACAGTATTACAATCTAGTTGTATAGTTATTTATAACATTCTGATAGGAAAATTATGCAGGTTAATATGTGATAAGTGACAGGATTTCAAATATAATGAAGTGTAAAATGGGTCGGTTAATATTGTTGGTTTGTGTGGTGGAAGAAATTGGTGGCAATAATTTTAACCTATTTAGTACTGAATTAAGAACATGACATAATATTCATATTTGAAATTGTTACATTTATTTCACCGACTTTTTAAAATGTTAATTCCTGTATTCTTTAGCGATTATTAAAGTTGAGTATCTGTTGCTGCGGTCTGTCCTTGGATGGGTGGCCGTAGCTAAGAGATGAAGTGGTATTTACATTTGAGGGCATCCGTGCATCGAATAACAATGGGTTTACAGATATGCTGCATCTATTAATCTGCGTCTTAAAACTTTGACAATCTGAAAATACTTGACAGTTGGCAACACTCCTACAAAATTTGTTATTAATTTGGAATATATTTTATTGTTATACAGAAGTATAGTAATATATATTTATCTCGAAACAACGCTGACCAAGGCCACGGGCCTCAAATAGTGTTTTGATAATCTTAATTAGTGTTTCCTTGTACGGCGTAAGAAGATTGATGTCAAAAATGTCTCGTGTTTTTATCTCATAATGACACTAAGCGAGAGAGTGATCAAAAATTGTTTTTTATCATTGACTATTGTATAAGTGATTTGAAACTACGTCTAAATTGATTGACTCTTTTGAATTATATATTGTTTGACCGTTAGTAACTACACCATATAAAATCCTTTCTCTCACAGCGGACATCCTTTTAACACAATTTCATATAAATGCACAAAATAAATCATTTCATTTAGATCACTTTCACCAACATCCTTAATATGCTGGTTATACCTTTTATTGAGAATTTAAATCTGGCATATTTTTTTCAAGGAAAAATACTTGAAGATCAGAGTTAGTTTAATAGAATGAGACAGTCCTAGTCATATTTATAAAGATAGTTATAGAGATAGTCATAGAGATAGTCATAGTCATAGTCACAGTCATAGTTATTTGCTAATTGAAAAGGTAACAGTTACACAAACAAGATGTGGAAAGTGAACACTGAACAATAACCTTGATAGGGTACGATAATGAATTATTCATAATACCAAAGCTTAACAATTTGTTGACGTGGTCAGCCCTTGGCTAGGTGACAAAAAATGGTCGTAGATGATAATAATAGAAAGAAGTCACAAACCTTATCAGGGCTTTCTACAGCGGTTTGAAATCTTTCACACTATAGTGGTCTACTCTCATAATAAACTTACCTACTTATTACAATAAATAATTGACTACTTATTCAAACTGATTTTATATCCGACATTTGAACTAAATACGATTGATTTAACGATGTCTTTGATTTCCTTATAAGCTGGTTATGATAAAAACATGCTGTTAGCTATTTCCTCTCGCCACTTCATAAATCAAGGAATCACTCAGTGGTCGTTGTGCATTGGATTGATAGAACGAGTGTTTTTTTTTTACTTATACGCGGTTGCACTAGGCCATAGTTTGCCTGATAGCAAGCAAAAGCCTTAGATGGAGCGTGCTTACCCAATAAGAACCGATTCACTGACGCTTTGAAGATCGCTGGATTATAGTTCGTGGGGAACAGGAAGTCAGGGAGTTCCACAACCTTGCGGTACGAACAATAAAGGTAGAAGCGTACCGTTTCGTGCGGGTCTTAGGAACTTCCACCATGAATCGGTGTCGTCCTGCCGTATCTCTGCTCGTCTGGTGATTGTTTGAATAAAAGCTTCAGTGTCAAGTGATTTGAATGAAAGAAAATTGTTGGTCTAGGGTATAAAGCAGGTTCGATTCCTGCCGGTTGTGATTATTTTCACCTAATTTCTAAGATCTAAGATTAGATAATCATATATTCATTAATAGAAATAATCAACTTATGAACTAAACGTTAACAGTTGGTAATTCTATTGTCTCGTCTTACAAAAATATTTATGTCAGTTAAAAGATTTTAAACATGTCTAAAATTTTCCAAAAGTATTACATATTTTATAATGGTAAAAATTTCAGAATAAAATAATATGTCAAATATATTTAAAATTTCAAATTGAAAAAATGTCTACTAAACTAGGAATCATCAAAGTAAAAATGTCAAGTTAAAATAAGTAACTGATTATGGGATAAACTAAAATTTTAGGATAGGTATAGAAATACGAGCTTTTTAAGTATCTTTACACCAGTGGATCTTAATTTTTTTCTGTCTATGTCATTGTACTTATCATAATATGCACGGGTATCCATTTCGTGACGTTTTTTTTGTGATCAGTAAAGTTATACAAACGACATTGTTTTTATCTTTGTGTCAATTAAAATTCAAAGACGATAGTCGTATTTACGTTAAAACAACATTTTTCTTTTGTCCCAATTCTTCATTCTTAACCTATACAATGTACAAGCATCCCACCTCTAAACTAAAGCACTTTTCATTGTATCCACTAGAGCGAAAACAATTCTGCATTTTACTATGCAATATTGCTTATCGTTTCAAATAGAAATTGCTATATTAAGTGCAACCTGAGCAGCTACTTATCGGTCACGGAAAGCTTTCGATCGAAAACAAACGAAAATAACCTCTATTTTGATATATTTAAAGCTGTTAATACAATGATGAGAATGTAGGAGGTATTTTTCTCATGGAAATCTGAGATGTTTATCTGTTTCGTGGCAAAAGAATTGTTTTGAATGTGCTTTGTTCGGTAATTTAAGCGGTTTGATGCAAACTTGTTTATAATATGTTTGCCATTTAGTTTTCTAAAAAACTTGTCATAGTAGAGCCGTGTTGAAGCCATATTAATCGGGTTTGTTATACAATAAAAATATATACTACATATATAATTTAATTTTCATTCTGTTGTCTGTAGATTGCACGCCCTATGGGTAGGAGTATAGCGTTTCATTATGTAATATTTTAACAACTGTATTAACCTATATTCCGCAATAAATATTATTTGAATTTGAATTTGCCCATTAATTTCAAAATAAATATAAGAACTAAAGACCCTTAAGGTTACATAAAAATAAATTTCAGTTTCATTTTTAGCATTTTTTTATCTGTTTCTTTGTTTTGGCTGAACGGATCATCATGATTTTTGGTATGTAGGTAGTATGAGATCTTAGGAGTGTCATAGGCTACTTTTTATCCTGAAAAAATGCGAGTGTAGCCGCGGGCGTCCAACAGTACTTTATAGTTATTTTACAATACCTGCGCAGGACTGTTAAGGAATTACCCTTGCCTATTTATTTAAGCGCACATACTCTCGTAAAAACTTGGAAAAATAGGCGAGTCTAGTTTATGAGCATGTCCGTTGTTTTATAGGTATTTGCTTAGCTGAGATTTGGAATTTGAGAGATAGGAAATTGGAAATATGAGCAAAGGTATGAGCGTCATGTTTACAATTTAACACTAAATTTTATGGCACACTATTGAGTCGTATTTCTTCATGACTGAGGGTCGTGAGTCCCCCGCAGAATGAATTCGTTAGGGGAGTATCTGGTTTACTTATTCAGTATTGAATTACCGTTTGCTTCCTTTCATCACCATTGTGAAATAACACTTTGTCATAAGATCCTCGCTTCAATGAAGAAAACATTCTAATTAAATTCAGAATTTGAGATATTAACTGAACTATACACATGCTAGACTATTTAATTTATACCTTTGAGTTATAAAATATAATCTACGACACAAGCGTTTACTTAGTGTGGGGCTAGATGGCGCTGTGTGCAATGTCTCAGAATATTCATTTTTTTATTATTTCATTCTTTAGAACTTTTATTTGTATAAATTAAACTTACATTTTGTTACAAACTAATTTAAAAAACTTAATACTAACAATAGAATAAAAAACTTAAAAAACTTCTAAAACTAAAATACAGAATCTAAAATGCCTGTAGTAGAAGGAAAGATCCCCAAAATGCTGGCGGCATTTCCGCGTTGTATAGTGGCTCACCTTTTGAGCAAAGTAGCAGCCAGCATTCTGGAGACCTGTCACTCATATTTATTTATTTATCATTTATTTTTGTACATCTCAACGTAATACGTACGTACACATACAACTAAAAATCAAATACTGTGTATTCGGCCATTCTATATAAACCACAGCATTAATCTATTTATTTATAGGTTTATGACTAGTGGGTAGTTACTTCGACGTAGCTTGACAGATAGGTAACTGTACTTATAGATATAAAACTCACCCACAGCGGGATCATCTTGTGAGGCTGTTGTACTGAGTAAGTTGATATTGTGGTAGTAGTTTGGTCAGTTTGAGGATAGATGGCGTTACGTAAAATTTTCCCAAATACTTTTTTATTTATATCCATCATTAATTTGAATAGAAGTTAACCCAGTACATTTATACGGACATTCTATAAAAAACCATAGCATTTGTCTATTCTTCTTCTTCTTCGTAGGAGAGTGGCAAACTCTAGTGTCAAGGGATTTTAAACCGCCCTAAGGGCCTCTGACATGGTTTAACGACTGCTGCTATTTATCTATATATTTTTAGTTTACGATCATGGGTAGTTATTGCAACGTAGGTTGACAGATAGGTAACTGTACTTATAGATATAAAACTCACCCACAGCGGGATCATCTTGTGAGGCTGTTGTACTGAGTTAGTTGATATTTTATGGTAGTAGTTTGTCAGTATGAGGATAGATGGCGCTGTGAGAATTGTCCCTTAATCTTATTAAGTTTTAACTAATATAACATCACATTTATAACATCATATATAAATATATATATATTTGCTTAGATTTGATCATTTTTTTATACAGATTTTTTTATTCTATTTATTTTCATAAATAATGTACTTAACACATTATGTCACAGTGGATTTCATTAATAATTTGAGCGTTCAATAATTACTTACGGAATAAACATTTCTTTTTCATTAAAATTTCATTTTCATTCTATTCAAAAGAAAATTCATAATTTTATTTATTCCTTTGCGAACATAAGTATATGTACAAAAATCTTAAATATAAAACGATATTTCAAAATTGCACGCAAGATTATCTCTATATCTGACAGCCAATTGATTTTTCACATAAAATTTGTATCTTTCGTTTAGTCGCGTAACTTCTGGACATCGACAAAAATGTCTGTATTATTATAATGTTAGAGCGTTTATGACATAAACCAACTAGCCGTTCTATATAACCCAGTATATGCGACAGGAAGTATGAAAATGTTTTCTCAATGAGATTTTTATAAGTATTTTCCAGAAGTACTTAAATGACGCAAAGTTATGGCTAAAATAATCATTAGGATCATAAACTTAGGCAGTTTACGATAGGTGATTACTTTTTATATGTTTTTTGACGAAACCAGTTTTCTTGCTGTGTTTATTTAACTTTACAAAACGTGGGTTAAATGTTTTGCTAATAAGTATTATGGAACAACGAATGAAAAATAAGTTACTAGTAAGTGTTTTGTCGGAGATACTTGAAAAATGTAACTTAACCGTTTGATAGAGATATGTAATTTTCTTTGGCAAATTTTTAAACATAATAAACCTTTAAGACTTTTATTGTTAACGTATTAAAACGGCCCGTACAACAAATAGTTGAATAGTTAAAAGATAAGTGACGGTAGTTTAAAAATTGGTACAAAAAATGTAATTCTATCTTAGCGGAACATACATCAGAGTAACTAGACTATCTGATTTGATCTGACAATTCGATCAGTGTCAATCATACGTCAGTTACTCACCTTTACGTTTATAGAGCATACAAAAATATATCTTAGAGATTAATACGATATTACTCAAATTATGTTCAAACACGAAAGTACCTCATATACCTATATACAGATCAAATTCAAGCTTCAATTTTGGATCCCTTCAGAATCAACAAGGCCAAAATGTCACAAAATCAAAACGGCAAAACAGAATCCCAACAAAGATTATACAAGTTGAAATCCAACAATCTAATTTGTGGCCCCAAAAGGCGACGCAGTGGGCGGACGGGACTGTTACTTCATAACTTTGGCGACACAGTTTACTGGACTTACAGTGACTTAGGTACAGATTTTCTGAGTTTTAGATACTAAAAAACGAGTGTGGCTCAGCGGTTCCAGTGCCTGCTTTTCATTCAAAAGCACCCTGATTCGAATCCGGCCCTACACCAACGACTTGTATTTTAAAGTTATGTGTGGATTTACACTCGCTTAGCGGTGAAGGACCACAATTGGGGTATTTCCTCATGACTGAGAATTATTAGGGGTGTTCTCTTGGGCTTCTCTACAAACCACTTCCACTTTTATTATATATGATATTTAAAACAATACCCTTATTTATTTATTTTGAAGCAATTGCTTTTGAACATATGTATAAACTTTAGTCACTGCATTCCACAGCGCTAACGGTCTATTCCGCAATGCTTTGAAGAATACAGATTGTTTGAAACGGCTCTAAGATGGCAAAACTGTTTATGGTGGCGCGTAAAAGGTAACTTTATTATGGGAGTAAGATTGCATAAGTATTGTTTTATTGCCGATTTTATAGGAAGCATCTGCGTTTTGAAATGCTGCAGTTTGAATTTGTGTCGAAGTGTTTCTTGCTCAGAAAATTTATGTGATTTCTTACAAAGTAAACGCCCGTAGCTCAGCTAGCGGAGGCAATCGCATGCGACTACCAATGTTAAGTAAAGGTCGATGCAGTCAAGCCGTGGGTCGGATGATACGTTAAATTGTAGGTGCCGGCTGTTTGTCATAGTATGGCAGTCGTTAAAGCATGGCAGAAGCCCTTAGAGCGGCTTGACAAACTCTCGACACCAGAGTTGTGTACTCTTATTCAATGAGACGAAGAAGACAAAAGTCTTAAGTAGGCGTGTCCTCTTCGCTTGGTAAAAACATTAAAAAAATTACACGATTACGATTTTTATTACGAAACTATAAAGCGTGCTACATCTTAGACTATAGTGGTGCTTTACATCAGGCAGGCTATGTCAAACGTAAGCCTATTTAGTGTTAAAACGATTTGCAGTTTTTTTTGTCGTCACCTCAGTTAGAAACAAAATACATAACAAAGATTCGCGAATTAAGAAACCTCCTTCAATTTTAACGCCTGTTAAAACGAAAATCATGTTACAAAACCACAGTTCACGGTCGACCCTCAAACAATAATAGCCTACTAATAAGTAACACAACACTGCCACAGGTTTCCAATCAATGGTTTCAATGTGGTGAAAATCACGTCACTAGCCTAGAAAGTAGGTAAACTACGCTAATAACATAGCCTTATAGAGACAAGGTGTGGTTATCGTGCGGACATAGCGGAGAACATGTTAAGTAAATCAGTTTTATCGTCTTTAGATTCAGATAAAAAAAAGAAAATCAAAGAAAATTATGTAAGTACTAGTGGGTGCTCGCGGCTTAGCTCGCATTAAGAAGTATGTAGGTAAAACTTGCATCCCCTACTTCACCCCTTTAAAAGTGACATTTCCAAAAATCCTTTCTTAGCGGATGCCTACGTCATAACCCAATAGCCCAATCTGTCCAGTGGTTTGGGCTGTGCGTTGATAGATCACTATATCAGTCAGTCAGTCACCTTTGAGTTTTATATGATATGCAAAAGATCCAATTTGTTTATATTATATTGTTACGAGAAGAATTAAAGGGCAAATTAAATAGTTAAACTACCTTTTAATTCTTATCGAAACAGTATTTTTGGATATTGTATAGTTGAAATAGTTCAATGAATGTATAAAAAGATAAATCAAACGTTAAAGGATTTTCTTTCCAAGAGAATCTAAAATTATAGCGAAAAACGCTTAATAGTTTAAGGTTTAGTTTTAACCATATCTTTCTTCAAGAACCCTAAATAAACCTAAGTTATTATAACCTAATATTCTAGATTTAGCATATTGCAATTGCCCTACTGCATACGCTTATCTAGTACTACAAGTGACCTAGGTTTTATCAGGGTAAGTAAGTGTAGAATGGTGTTCAAAGTGAGATTTGATGATGGTTTTTACTAGAAAAGCTTAAGAATGATTTTGGAAATTAGTATGATGATTTCCATGTAAATGTAGTTAAATAGTGTCTTGTGATTTTATATGTGTGTTTATTTTTATTTTTTATTGCATGATTTAAGAAAATTTAAGGACAGCAAATTAAACCTCTTTAAAGTACTTTAACAATCAAGCCTAATTCTTATGTAACTTTTTAGTGACCTGCGAACATATATACAATAAAATTAATTTGTCAAAGTCATTAGCAAATTAAAAAAAAATGCTTGGACCAATAATTGTTTAAGTGAATGAATCACGAACAGCACTCAATAATACGTATCATTCATACATCATCTTAGTAACTTTTAGGTAAAAAATTTAAACAAAGCTCAATAGTTAAGTTATCAAATATCTCGATTTCAATGATTGTTAAATTTATTCATTCTTAATTAATTGAAATTGATATACCACAGCCCCCACAAACTCTAAGCTTAATTAATGATATATTATTCCATAAGATTTTCAACTTTCTAAAAAATCTAGAAACAATTTTACCAAGACATTATTTTAGTAATATACAAAAAGATATGCAATCATTATTTATGACTTTCTGTCTGACCTAAGCCCCTGAGCATAATATATATTTTATTGCGAAAAATTATGACAATAGTAGAAAGCTTTAGCATGTTTAACATTACGACCCATTAGTTTAGCGACTTTGAAGGTGATTTAATGCAGACTTATGTACATATACATATAATAAACATTCTTTGAAAAGGTGCGCCTAAAAGCCTTATAAAATTGTGCTAAAAGTTAGGTCATATATTTTCATATTCATTGCTTGCTAGCCACCGCTATAACGTAGTGGATAAGCGCTTGCTTTGCAAGCCAAAACTCGCGGTTTCGATTCCCTTGACGGGATAGTTATTTATGCCATCATGAAATGTGTTTGAACGCAAATAAATTCGTCCGTTGTCAGAAGGATATCCTCATGCTTCGGAGGGCACTTAAGCTATCGGTCCACAGATGGTGGTCTAGCTCCTTTCTCATTATACCTATTTAAATTTCGTGGCCAAGCTTATAAAGGTATGAATGTTACGGCGGCTTTGTTTTAAAAACAATTCCACGCAGTTCGGTTGTGGTGTCACTTGGCTTTGGCTCTCAAATGAAGATGTCACAACACACAGGCCCTTGGTAAAAGATTTATATTTGAGCCAGGTAACAACAAAATATAAATTTTAATCATTTAATTAATTAACATAAGAGTATGTACATTTAACCTAAATTTAAAACATCCACATGTGGTATGGAGCCAAGAACGCTGGCTGCATTCCCACGCTGGATTGCTATAGAAATCCTTTGCGCAAGGAACCAGCCAGTGTTCTTGTCTCTAGTGATGTCATTCAACCTTTTATTTAATTAATAAAGTTAATTAACACAAGTATACTATATCTAACTCAAGGATATCTCTATCAATCTGTACCTTTGTTCCAAAAATATCGGCGGAACGTTCGTAAATTTATCACCGTCCTTATAAATTTTATCTATAAAATAAATCTCTTGCCTAAGGGTTGTAAAGTTCTAAAGAATTGATTTACTTACGTTGAAATTGGGAATGTCTTAAAATGAATTGGAAAGGACTGAATTAACGGACAAAGTTATTTTGGTCTTCTTAATTCAATAACTTTGGAATAAAGAAAATTTACCAACTTACCTACTTTATGGTTTCATCATCAGATAATTTAACATTCGATATATGTACATATCCATGAAAAATTTTAGGAAAATATGATTATATTATTATTGAAAGAGTTCGAAATCACGGTTCTTATTTTTCGTTTACTGTTTAACTTAATAAAGGCGGTTTGTATCTCTATAAGGAATATACAAAACTGAAGGAGTCAAATTACTGTTGCAAAGGTTTCTCTTAGGCAAACGTGCAACATTTTAGACTACAATGATGCTTAACATCAGGCAGGCTATAGTCAAACGTACTTAACGTAACTATTCCGTGTTAATAATAAACATTGCCTAAACATTGCATTTACATAATCTGAGAGCTTTAAATGTTAAAATCTGAGCGCCTAAAATAATTACAGGAACTGACAGTTTTCTTGAGATACAACCGCATGTTAATATGTATAACTCACGCACTGCAATAAAAATGAAAAAAAAAAACATGAAAAAAATAACAGCCCCTAAAATTCAATAACCACTAAACATGCCACAGAGTAACAAAACACACAGATACATAAGTACATAAACTACATACATAGTTTCAAGTATATATTTGACGTTTATTGCCTATATATGTGAGTTATCGTTCTGCCGACCATTTTGGGAAGTAACAGGCACTTGTGTGAAAAAAATAACAATGCGTGTTTATTGGTTGAGAGTATAGGGTTCTGTGTGTAATTATTTGTTGAAGGAATGTCGATATTTTAGTTAAAATTTTGAGAGAGACCTTTCCCTAATAAAGGAGTTCTAGAAATAAGAATTTATTAATAAAACAATGATTGGGGCGAGCACGAGCATTGTGTATAACGTGAAATATAAGTCATAATTATTTCAAATGAAGTGACTCATGTTGAGTTTCAAATTTCAAACCCAGCGTACATTTACTATGCTTATCATGACATGATTTATGTATTTGATCTCATTGTTTAATAATTTTATCCATTAGGAACTAATACAATTCATAATCGTTTCAAAATGTGAAAAGTGGACAAATGTACTCTTACAATTACAATACAATAGTTTATTAATTACATATGTTACAAGTCAATTCAAATACAAAAATTGGAAAAAAAATATATCATTATTACTTATCTATAATAACTATGACCCAATATAAACTGTTTTCATAAAAAAACTCCTTACAATAAACCATTATTCACCATACACAAGAAAAGTTACCCAAAAACCGATTCCCAATTTCCCATTACGAGCACGGATCCCTACCGCATAATATAAAACAAAATTTACGATACTTTTTGCGGTTCAGGCAATCGGTTTTTATCGATAGTTCTATGGCATAGACAGTTTAATTCCTAGACTACTTATTAAATAAATTTTTGGCATACGGATTAAAATTTGAATTTGAAAAGTCAGTTCATTATGGTACGGGGAAATTGCGCGTTTTTTTATTAGTCTGTCTGACAATCATATCAACTATTCTCAAAAGAAACCGTCCTAACAAAGATAGATATCCTGCGTGCACCAATTAGCATTTTTTTTCCTATCACGCGTGCTTGGCATATAAGCAGAAACAATTTATGGTATGAAGATATAAATACGAAGTCAAATTATGTACGAGTTACATCGTTTTTATCATCTTTTATAAAACTTTTACTAAGAATTAGTTTCATACATTCATTTAGGTCACTTGTCCCAGGTCCCAGTCAATCAACAGTCCCAGGCTTTGTCATAAAATAAATTTATTGGTGTTGACATAGTAACATCATAGTATATATAAACTGATTAAAATTTCTAACTCACTTGATCATATGTGCTTTGTATTTTTATCGCCATTAAGAGACATCTGTAAGCAATGATATCTATGTTCAATAGTTACGTAAGGCTATAAATGTCAATATTGCACAGCATAGTTTTATGTGGCATATTTTAAATTTTCGTTAGATAGTGTGCTATCTGACGAATTATGACAGAAAAATGTGCGCGTTTCCGGCGTGGAGTTTTTTAGCGTCCGATGATTTTGTTATATGAGTCACGGTTTTTAAACTTTTATAACTTACTACTTAGTGTATTTTTCTGACCCTCAGTCATGAGGAAATACGACTCACAGAGAGAGTGCATACGGCTTTTCACGCATAGTTTCGAGATAAAAGTAGCTTAGTACCTTAATCCAGCGATCTTTAAAACGGGAGTGAATTGGTTCTGCTCAGGTAAGCACGATCCATCTTAGGCATTTGCTTACCATCGAGAAAACTATGGTCAAGAGCAAACCCGTCGTAGTTAAAAAAAGCTTTTGTCATTTTTGAGACATTATTCTATGACAATAACAAAAATAATAATAATCCGTCACTCCATTACGGCGTGACAGAAGAGCAAGCAGATAAATAAAAATACAGCTTTTCATGGGATATTCAGGAACATTGCACATAGCGCCATCTAGCCGCACACTAAGCAAACTAGTAGTACAAATTATTAATAAATTGCTTATCTTGTTTATCTTACTATGTACACAAAGAACATGCTTATGCCAATAACACTTTGCAACATTCTAACGAAAGATGAAACTTAACTTCCGCAAGAAGACAATATATCATACAAAGTATAGATGTTGTGAAAGCTTGACTTTCTCCTGCAAATCTACATACATATATTATTTGTATCTGTATGTAACTTCCGTCCTTTTTATATTCTCTGTGCATTTGAGAATAATTTGTCAATGGTTTTCTTACTTACTTGGACGAAACGTCGCAACTTAAGGCGGGGATATATTGCCGCGGTCATACAGTGATAGCGATTACGGTCATCGATGTTTATCTCTTTGAGTCGTATTTCTTCATGACTGAGGGTCATGATTCCCTGCAGAATACATTCGCTAGGAAAGTTCTTTTGGGCAGATATGATATGATGTGGTGGGCGCCCAGGTCCTTCCACGGAAGACCTTCGGAAGTCTTCGGATTACATTGATTTCTAATGTATACAATTTTTTTTTAATACATACATATATATGTCTGAACAAAAGACAAATACAATTTTCTTATAATTGAATTGTTGTTAATTGTTGCTCATCTAAAGTGCGTCATAGCGCAGCAAAAATTACGGATTACCGTGTCTTTTGGTGAACAGAAAATATAAGATCCATTTAGTCATATACGTAGACTACGTAGACTAAGTTTTTTTGCTATGTAGCGTAGACGAAGCCACAAGCATTTTTTTTAGAATACAGGACAGACTACCAAATTTTTTATTATGACCGAAACCGCAATCACGTCTTGGCTCTGTTTGTCCTAAACCTAGCAGTATATCTTGTTACAACTCAAAACGAGTGGGTGCTTTGGTATTTCTATGACATTGAGTCAGAATACCGGATACCTTTTATTTGGGGTTATTCCGAATCTTAATTTGACTGACTGATGGGTGTATTAGTCATTATTAGCATGGTTTTATTGTTATACTATCTAAAAAACAAGAATAAAATATGTTGTTTTTTGTGACACGAATTGAATATTACTTTTTATAGATAATATATGTAGGTACCAATTGTTTTAGGGTTAGATAAGATTTTAAAACGTGCCCCACAGTTTGTAATCAGTGACTTAGATTGCTGTAATAATTACAGGTCTGTTTTTTTTATAAAGTTTTAAGTGATAAAGTTAGTGTAAGTCACGTTAAGAATACTGGTAACGGAAATGATAATATATTTTTTGATGAATTTGCCTCTTTGACAGATTCAGTTACACCTTATAAAAACGCAAACTACTTTCTTACTTGCATATGTATGTTTTTTAATTTACATACCATAGAGTAAAAACATATATGAGAAACTGAATCAAAACGATTAAAATACGATAAACTATACATTTTCTAAAAATCCACAGGTGAAAAAAAGACACAGCAAATCAGGTTTTAGAGTTTAGGTATTTTTTATCAATTAAGACTCTTTGCAGACCAGCTTTTTGAAACCGCAAAAAGCATTTTTCTTCATAATTAGCGTGATTAACACCCGTGGAATTGATTTTAACAGTGTACACAGTTTTATGCACGAACCGCCATTTGCATTTTTGTAGAGATGGCCTTATGACATGACACAAGCGTGGAATTTTCATGGAATTTTAGTACTTATGTATATTTCTAGGTATTTTATAATGCCTGTAGTTAAGTGATTTCTAGGTATGGTATGAAATACGAGTATATGATATTTAACACGGAACACGGATTTTAGTTCTGTTGAGTTCAGTGATACTATATTGATGCATGATTTTCTACGCAATTCGAATATCTAAAGTATAAACTAGCAAAATGAATTTGATTTAATTACAAAATAAGGTTTTAATGAGTATATGTTCTATTTAAATAACCATTTAACATCACGTACCATAAAAAGCTTTATGTTTACATTAATAATATGTATTCTTCATATGAACTTAGCTTGCTTCATTTGTAAAATTTAAACATACTGAACTTAAATTTCATAATTATATCGAAGATTGCACAAGGAAAAATTACAAACTGCACCCACTTATATAAAGTCCTGCTTTCTTATTTACATTTACTGGACAATTTCAACCTCAATTTACACTCCCTTAACAATTATAATGAGTATAATCTGAATAAGGTTCTGGAAAGACTGATGACATGTATAATATCAACAAGATTTTACACTCCTGAAAGACTGATAATAAGTATAATCAGACCAAGATTCTGATTAAAACATAATGATACCCCATCACTATAAACTCCACACATATCGATTGAAACCAGTTTCGCAAATAAAATGTGTATTTTTGTGTTTGTATTTTGCACTGCGCGGTAAATTTTGATTATGGCGTTCGGAACGCGTGGGTTTTACGGGAATATTTAATTGGTTGTTTTTGTGAGAGTTCCGTAGAAAATATATGAAAAGTATATTATAATTTTCTGTTTGTTTTTTTTGTGTTTTGCTTATAAATCATTTTAAATATATAAAACTTAAAGGTAACTGACTGATATAGTGATCTATCAACGCACACGTACAGCGTAAACCACTGGACGGATTGGGCTGAAATTTGGCATGTAGTCAGATCAGACGCAGGCATCCGCTAAGAAAGGGGTTTTTGGAAATGCCACTTTTAATGGTGATGTAATAGGGGATGCAAGTTTTACTCCTTAATGCGGGCGAAGCCGCGAGCACCCACTATGTAGTCTAAACATGCTTTTAATTAAAAGGTACTAACTATTATATTTTTTACTTGCAGTTATATGGTCAGGTATATGTTACACTTATTGTTAAATAATTAAAACAAACTTACTTTGAAAAGTTTATGTGTAGGTACTAATGAATCTTTTCTTATCTCTTTCAGGTAAGCTGACGAAAAGACAGCAGGGAAATTGAAACATACGGTATGACTTTAAATATTAAGACGATGATTTTATTCTTTTGAAAATAATTAAAATGAATTAAGTTAAAATGAAATCTCAGTTGTTACAAAACTTGATAGAAATTACTAACGGTCTTTATGTAAGCAAGCGTAATGCCTAGAATTTACTCAGTTTTTTACTCAAAATCGTATCTCTTTTACAAAAGTGCTGTAATTTTTTGTATACATATTTACCTCTGTTTATTTTTGTCATATGACATAAAATATTCAAAAAAGGCTTCATTTTACAGCCTTTGGGACTCCAAACAAATAAATAATTGTATTTATTCTTTAACACGGTGAAACCGGCTTGGAATCGGTTATGTTTTTTATCTGGTCACAGATACTATATAAATTAGAGACACCCAACAAGAGTATGATAGGATATTTAACAAGTGACTGAAGGCTGAGTTTAAATTCATTTAAAGCTTTCCAATAGCGCAGCTTGCTTTTGATCTTATTATTGTTCCAACTTTGTTAAAATATATTTGGATCTCAATAATATGCTCCGTCCGCTACAATTTTTTTGCGGGACATTCTTTTGAGCAATTAACCATTTGACCATCAAGTCACCTGGAAGCGACGCCTGCGCTACACTGTGGCCTAAACTGAATCATAGCAGTAAATAGAAGTGGCTCACAAACTAGGTTACCGCAACAGACTATGAGGCACACAACCACGATTCCATGACTATAATAAAATCAACATCAAGATGTATATGTAGTCGATTTAACATATTTGTCCCGAAATCATTGCCATATTGCCATAGTGAGGAGTCTACTTATTATAAGTTTTTTTTCTGGCCATCAAAATGCAAGTTTATTTACCTCAACGAATTTTGTGAATCATTCCCAACTGATTCAAGATTCGGGAACCGGTATACCCTTGTTACTAAATGTAAATATTGCAAAAAGTTGATAATGTGCCAAGTTTTTGGAATGGCAGACCGATCAATGACTTTGTATAACATTATTAATAATGTACTTGATATGCTGATAGTTTGTTAAGTGTAACCCGAATTGTTTCATTTTGAAATTTCTTTTGCAGTGGCAACAAAAATTTCACGAATATTGGTTTTTTTTTCGTAAACTCGCGCTCATAATTATGTATAATCAATTCGAAATCTAGCAGATTCGTCGTTGACGTAAGACATTGATCATTATTACGATCCTAGAATTAGAACTCTAGGACTTCGAGTCGTATTCCTCATAACTGAGGGTAATAACTTATCTGCAAAATATATAAAAACTAGTGGATGCTCGCGGCTTCGCTCGCATTAAGAAGTAAAACTTGCATCCCATATTTCACCCCTTTAAAAGCGGCTTTTCCAAAAATCATTTCTTAGCGGATGCCTACGTCATAACATCTACCTGCATGCCAAATTTCAGCCTGATCCGTCCAGTGGTTTGGGCTGTGCGTTGATAGATCACTATGTCAGTCAGTCAGTCAATCAGTCAGTCAGTCACCTTTGAGTTTTATATATTTAGATTCAAATGTAATTCATAAGATGCTCAGCGATTAATAGTTTTGTTAGCGATTCTGAAACTCAGCAAGCTATCATTTCTGAAGCTGACTAAAACGTAGTGCGTAAAAAATATAGTCGTTTAATATTTTACACAAAAGCATCGTAGCCTAAATAAACTATAAGATCATTATGTATCTACTATCACATTAAACTTATCACATAAGCTCTTTGGACAATACAAAAACTATCAACACCAGAGCCCACCACTCCCACAAACGAATACTATCCAAAACTTATCAACTAAGGTACAATCCCCACTCTAGTAATACACTCACAAGCTCACATGGGTCGTAAAATTTAGTGTTCCGTACACACACATAAAAACACACTCGAACCAATTTGGCCGACGTGATGATTCGACCCCACATCCACTTTATACCTACTAGTGTACTAGACTAAACTACCTACAGACTCCCAAATCGAGAGATACCAAAAATCTCATTTTTATTATAATATTACGATAACGGTTTTTACTCACGTCTATTTTACCTAAGATGCCCTAAGAGCCTCTGACACGGGCTTTACGACAGCCGTACTAGACAAACAGCCGAGACCAACAATTTGACGTGTCATCCGACCCACGGAAGCGCCCAAAATGGAATGCCACTTTTCGGTCACCCATCCAAAGACTGACCGCGTCGACCTTTGCTTAAGATTGGTAATCGCATGCGATTGCCTCCGCTAGCTGAGCTACGGGCGCTACAAGGGTCTGATGATTGTTGATGACAATTATGATTATGATTGTTGATGACCATATTGAGAATTGAGATGTCTATTGGGTTAAAGACGTTTATAGTTCTTGTGTAAGTCTAGTTTGTTATATAGATATAACATAGTCAGATAGGGATGAATAGTAAAACAAGAATAGGCAAAATGTGTTGAATAAATTATTAAGTTAAATAATTTATCAAGAGATAACTTACTTTTATGTTTTTATTTTAAGACGTTCTTAGGACATTAATTTTTATTTAATCTCATTTCGATTTCATCTTGTAATTGGTACATAACTTTAAATAAGACTGAGATAAATTTCGTTTTCAAATCAACCCATAACACTAAATGTTAACGTAGAACCTCAAACCCATAACGTATAACTTCAAAAAATTTAGGCATAAGGTACTATCTTCAATTAGAAATATGTACAAGTTTAAGACTACACCTCAAATTGGTCAAGCATAAGGTCGAATAACACTTTTTTTTATAAAAAAATATGATTATTACTTATAATTTGTTAATTATAATCTTAAAACATAAAAGGCACAAAAGTTTACTGTAATATTAGTTTATATTGATTTACCAAAAATACAATAAAACATGACTTTATTTTAAAATTCTAAACAGATTTTTATTTGCCTCCCCTGAAAAGTTGATAAATCGGACATCAGACCATATGGGTCTCACGTCGAGAAATATGTAATGTCTGACAGTACCTGCCCACGTACATAACTGTCTTCGATTTAGAATAATCAATCATCATTCAATTTTCGAGGGTTTTTTTCCCGCATCTAGCATAAGAAGAAAATAAATAAATTTGTTTCAGGTTTAGATTATTTTACAACAAATACGTAAAGTAAAGGAAACTTCGAGTCTTGGTATATGATTTATTCATATTTTCTATAGTTACACTACTACCTACTTAAATCATTTACGTGTTTATGAAGTCTTGTAGTTTTAGATTAGTCAATTTGATGGTAATCTATACAAGATTCCATCAAGTAATGAATATTGAATATCAACGACGTGGTCGATATAAACTAGTGTCTTCTGCAGTTAAGTTTAACGCACTCCGCGCAAAACTGGTAGCAAATGACTGTTCGCTTCACAAAACATTGCAGCCCATAAACTATGCTAATTCCGTCATACCATTCCCAACCTTCTTTCATGCGTGAAACGCTTTCAAACTCTGTATCGAAGCTTTTACACTTACGACATTATTACACTGGGGACTCGAGTTGACAGCCACGCGAACAAATCAGTTCGCGAAACTGCCATTTTGGATTTTACTCTCCGGAACTAAGTACCAATTTCGCTTGAAAGGAAAAAACTATATACAACCCTTTGTGTCGTAAAAGGGCTGCCACGCGTAATGTACTGAGCTCTGGCAGGTTTTTCAATGGTTTTCTTTTTTCGTTCGCGGTTCGTCTCAACTGTGTTCGTTTGTAAGCTTCTGTAGGAAATAGGGTGCCGTCTTACAGAAATGATTAAATGAAAAATTTAAATTTTGCTCCTCTTTGTATGCGTCTCATCTTGTCTGCCTTCTTGTACGTGCGTGACGTCACAGCCCCAACGGAAGACCAGCGCTGGTTGCTTCCACACAACTAGCATTATGCTGAGTTGGGCCAGATTATAAGCTTATGTTTGTTTTTCTGTTAAATCTGCCATAGTAAATGATTATTTTTTGCTTACAAAACAGAGATAAGAAATTTAAATAAAAAAATATGTGTATTCATATCTGTAAATTACTTTTGTGTATGTGTTATTTTTGTACGAAAATCTACTCAATAGAGACTCTATTAAGTATCACTTAGAATTAAATTGCGTCATTTACATAGTTTTGAAACGCCTTATTTTTGTTTAGAGCACAAACATTACAATTAAGCCAAAAGGTTTTATTTGTCTAATTTTAATTTAAAATTATGGACATTTTATGATTAGATTGTAATTTGGCATCTGCCATATTTGCCGTAAAATTTCTGTTGTATTTGTTGATATTTCTCTCAAGAATACAATTTTAGAAATGAGTTCTGTATGTAACATTCGCGACGCTGAAATTCTTGGTTTTATTTGATAGGCTTCTTATTGCCGTCTGAATAAAGGTGTTTCGTTTTATGTCAAATACGATAGAGAATACTGTATTGTACTTTTTGTGACTTTTAGATGACATGAAACAGTTTTAGCGACGTGTTGTTTTGAGGTTCTTGCTTTTTTGTGTGTTTCGTATAATTTTCATCTTTCTTGAGTCGTATTTCCTCATGACTGAGGGTCGTGACTCCCCTTCAGAATGAATTCGTTACGGGAGTTCCCTTGGGCAGATACATCGTGGTGGGCGCCCAGGTCCTTCCACGGAAGTCACATGTCCTCGGATGTCTTGGGCCTTAAACAGCGGTTCCAGTATCTGCTTTCCATCCAGACGCACACTGGTTCGCATC